>LNAC01000327.1:1828737-1897655 GCA_002007465.1 Ailurus styani | reverse complement strand
GGAGGAGGAGGAGGAGGAGGAGGAGGAGGAAGCTCACACCAGCGTGGGGATGATCCTCACCAGCAGAAGGGGCGAGCTGCCCAGGGAAGGAAACCAAGCAAACGTTGCCCCTCCGAAGCCTGATGCTCCTCACCCAGCGCGTCTGCCCAATGTGGCCGGGGCTGGGGAAAGTCAGCCCGTTAGCTGCTCGGCCTCCGCGGGCCCCAGCAGGACTGCACAGCACCCAGCGGACGCACCCTGTCCAAGCACAGGCTTCCCTGGACGTTCAGGCCGTGAAGACGACTTCCCCAAAAGCCTCCATATGGCTCTGATCGCAGCCAGATTCGGCAACAACTGTCAGGGAGCATCAGCTCCACGCCGCCCCACGCGTCGCCCTCCTCCGAGCGTCACCAGGCTGCAGCAGCTGGCGGCGGGGGGGCATCGGGATGGTCCAGCCGGTGTCTCCCTGGGAGCCACCGGGCCAGCAGAGCCCTCAGGACACACGTGGGAGCCGCTCCCAACCACTCCCGACACCAGCTCCCCCACCCAAATGAAAAGGTCAGAGCAGCGAGGTCACCGTGGGAAGACACCACCCCCCAGAGCCCCTACAGCGGCCTCCACGCTTGTCAAGCTCAGGCCAACAACCTGGGCTGCTGTCCTTGGAGCTCACCAGGGCCACGCACCACCCCACCCCAAAGCCTCCCTGCGGTCACACTTCCCACAAGCCATCCCGCCAGCACCGCAGCCCCAGCCAGACCCGCGCCCCCGTCTGCAGTTCCTGCACGGTCCCGTCTGGCTGCAGCACAGAGGGGACACGCGGAGCACAGGAGCGGGGCAGCCCTGTCAGGAACCTCGCGGGAAAGATGTCCCTGATTACTTGGGCAACTCTTGTTGCCATGGAGATAAAACGAACGCACGGTGACTGGGGCGGCTTGCCGCAGTCCGGACGGCCAGTGGGGTAAGAGAAATGTCCTTCTGCGTAGAATTCAGCTCGCACTCACGCGCCCGTCCTCCCTCCGTATGGAGAACAGCACTGAGTTTTCATGTCAGATGGAAATAGCTTAGCACGGCTCGCTGCATCGATGATGCCAAATGCACAGTTTAAAATCCCGTGAAGACGGAGCACGTTTAATGATTTTTAGGACAGGGTTTCCATGGTAACAAGTGCTACATGCAGTCCCTTTCATATTCTAAAATATCAACACCAGCAAAGAAGGTCTTAATTCCTTTAACTGAAATACCATGTATAAACCACAAAATCCCTTTAAAAGCATCCAATTCAGTGATTTTTAGTACATCCTCAAGGTCATGCAACCATCCCCAGGAACTCCAGAATCTTTTCCCCACCCACAGAAGAAAGCCCAAATCCACTTCAGCCATCCCCAGGCCTGGCCACCACTCACTGCCTTGTCTCCATGGAGTTAGCTGTTCTCAACATTTCCTGTAAAGAGGATCATGCAACACGTGACCTCTTCTGCCTGGCTCGTTCCACTTAGGAGGCCATTTCCAAGGTCCATCCGCTTGTGAGAGCACCTCATCCTACACATGGACCACCTCTCATTTACCCATTCAGCTGCTGGAGGATGTCTGGGTTGTTTCCACCTTTTGGCTATTATGAATAATGGCGCTATGCACATTTTTGTGTAAGTTGTGTATGTGGACATACGTTTTCAAGTTTCTTGGGCATATGCCCAGGAACAGAATTTCTGGGTCACACAGCAATTTGCTAACATATTGAGGAAATGCAGAACTTTGCAAAACAGCCACACCATTTACCCCTCCCCCAGCAGTGCGCGAGGGCTCCGACTCCTCTATGTCTTTCCCAGCACCTGTCACGGTCCCGTACTTGGATTACAGATATCCTTGTAGGAGTGAAGCATTATCTCATCGTGGTTTTGATTTGCATTTCTACAAAGACAAATTATGGTGCACATCTTTTCATGTGCTTTTTAAGACCCTTGTATATCTTAGGAGAATGTCTATTCAAATCTTTTGCCTATTTTTAAATTGGGTTAGTTTTCTTCTTACTGTTAAGTGGTAAGACTTCTTCATGTATTCTGGATGTTATCTTATTAAATTTCATTTGCAAATGATTTCCCATTCCATAGGTTATTTTTTTCCTGATATCATTTGAAACACATTTTTAATTTTGATAAAGTCCAGTTTATTTTTTTCTTTGGTTGCTTGAGCTTTAGTGGTCATATCCCTGAGGAATCATGGTCACAGCAATTTTCACTCATATCCCCTTCTAAGGGTGTTCTAGGCTGAAATGTGTCGCCCAAAAACACATATGTGGAAGTCCAGGACCTAGTTATGAGACTATTGAGAAAGAGAGTCCTTAAAAAAAGGAAGGAAGGTAAACTGAGGTTACTAGGTGGGCCCTAGTCCCATCTGACTGGGATCCTTATAAGAGATGAGGACAGATATTGCAGAGGGACGACCACGTAAGGGCCCAGGGAGAGGACGGTGTCCGCACACCTAGGAGAGAGGCCTCAGGAGACACTAGCCCTGCCCACACCTGGACCTCGGGCTCCTGGCCCCCAGGACACAAGACAGTAAACATCAGTTGTTTAAGCCCTGAGTCTGGGGTGCTAGGTCACAGCAGCCCTAATAAACCAATACAAAAGGTTTTTTTAAAAATAGTTTTTGTTCTTACATTTGATCCATTTTTGAGTTATTTTTTTAAAAGATTTTATTTATCTGAGAAAGAGAGAGCAAGCAAGCATAAGCAGGAGGAGTGGGAGGGGAAGAAGCAGGCTGTGTGCCGAGGAGGGAGCCCGATGCGGGCCTTGATCCCAGAATCCCCGGGTCATGACCTGAGCCAAAGGCAGACGCTTCACCGACGGCCCCCACCAGGCACCCGCTAATGTACAATAAGCTAGGATCCAGCTCCCTACGTCTGCGTGTGGACATCGGACGCACCAGAACCAGCTCTGACAAGACCATTCTGTCTGCATGGCCTGGCCTTGGCGCCCTCGTCAAAAACCAGCTGACCAAGAGACGTCAGAGTTTCCTTTCTGAATCTCAGCTCCCTTCTGTCGGTCTGTCTGTCCGTCCTTATGCCAGGACCACACTGTCTAGATTACTGGGGTTTTGTAGTTTTAAAATTGCCAAGTGCTCGTCTTCCAATTTTATACTTTGTCCAGACTGTGTGGGCTTTTTACTTCATTTTTCACCTTCAGGGAATTTAAAAGACTGCAATAAGGGCTGACCTCGTCCAGTGAGAGGGTTGGCCATTGTCCCAGGCTCCTGAGATCTAACTGCTGGACCCTCATGATGTCCTACGTGATTCAGGGTCCTGGTTTGCCTACAGGCTTGGGCTATGCCAGCTATCAGCACCAACAGTGTGGGCTACCATGGGGCCTTGGCTAGTCTTGACCCCAGGAAAGGCTGGAGGCAGAAGTCAGGCATGGGGCAGTTGGCCACATCTATGAAACACTCTGGGTACGAGGCTGGATGAGCTCCCACTGGCCACTCTCATGCATTTTGTCTGAAGTGGTTCATGACATCTGCAGGGGCAGGCTGGAGCCCCCACGCCCGGACCTCCCCCTGACCTGTCCCCTGTGCACTTCTCAGTGATGATTTCATCCGGGGTCCTTTCCAGGACCCACCGTCACCATGAAGAGTTCTGGGGGGGGGGGCGACTGGGTGGCTCAGTGGGTTAAAGCCTCTGCCTTAGGCTCAGGTCATGATCTCAGGGTCCTGGGGTCGAGCCCCACATCAGGCTCTCTGCTCGGCGGGGAGCCTGCTTCCTCCTCTCTCTCTGCCTGCCTCTCTGCCTACTTGTAATCTCTTTCTGTCAAATAAATAAATAAAATCTTTAAAAAAAAAAGAAAAGTTCTGTGGGTCCTCACAGATCACGGAACCTGAGGGTGGTCTTAGGGACCCCTGGTTTGCACATATTTAAAAGCAAGAAAGCTCTCCGGGCACTGATCCACTTTTACTCCAAAGTTCCATTCTGGTGAGTCTCGCTCTACAATGTCATCTCCACAAACATGCAATGTTCAATGGTTTGGCGTCATCTGGTGTTTTCCAAACACAGTCTGCAGAAAGTAGAGTTCCACAGAGGACCTTCACACAACAAGCACTGTTTTCCACAGAAAGCCCAGAGTAGCTAACATTCTGGGTCATGAAAAGAGTCATCCCTTCAACCACTCCTCCAGCAACAGATTAGAAGTTAGTTAACAGTGGACAACTTGCTGTCAGTCTAGGCCGGTGGTTTTCAAACTGCACTCCTAAAATTACTGAATATCATGAAGAGCTATCATGTAGGCATATCCATTAATAGTCACCAAATTAGAAATAACAGAAAAACTTCACATTTATATTGACTCATTTTTAAAAAATTCATTACATGTTAATAAACCCTCTCAAAGAAAAAAAAATTTCCAAAATGAAAAAGGTTAAGGGTTAAGCGGCAATGAGCTACTTCACTGTAGATTTCTAATGTGTGACCTGACACAGGACAGTAGGACCCTCATCTCTGGTCCTGTGTCAGTTGCAGTCGGTCGATTTAAAGTATATGAAGAAAGTTGGGCCTCACACTAGCATAGAGTCAGAAAAGGTAGAGACACCTCATTTTTTTTCCAGAAAATTTTTGGGATTCATCTGTGATGCTCTATCAAATTTAATAACTGGTACTTTCCTTAAGGATTATTTGTAACATGCAATCTGAAATCTTATTGGGAATCTTCAATTTCTTTCAAATTCATTGACCACCCTGCACCAACATGATTTTGTAACCACACACCAGTCATGTAGAAAATGCAAATTTGCTAAATTAAGCATAGTTCCCAAGTGTTGACACCGTTCATCATGTAATGTCAAAAAAAAAAATTCACACATAGGAAAATCCCCTCTCCAAAATTTTAATATCCACTTGAAATGATAGGTCTTCTTCCTTGAACTGAAAGGGTCAATCTATTCATTTTTGAGAAAACACCTGCAAATACCTAAGTCTGAATAGAATAAGTCATCCTTTGATACAGAGGAAGCTGTTCCGTGGGAGAGGGGCCAGTTCAGCTCATCCCAAGTCCTTGGCTTTGGATGTGACCGACGTAGCTCAAGCAGATGCCCCATCTTACTGCTCAGAATAGGAAACACGGGTGCTCAGTGTTAACGAAATCAAACCTTCACCATTTCATCAAGTGTCTTTCCCAGTGAAACCAGCCTTTCTTCTTCTTCCTTCCTGTGACTGCGTGCAGGGAAGAACACTGTCAGCCAGCACTGGTCAGCACCACCGGCTTGACTCAGGCCCGATGCCAGCAGGCTGCCCACCTAAAGGTTCGTATCACGAGGAAGACAAACAATGGCTTAGATTTCTACAATCTCTCCTGATTTCATGTGCACTGAACTAGTGACAAACGTCCATCACTGTGCTCCTGACTGGGGCAGCTTGAAGACTCCCCTCTCCTGCCAACACGCTCGCTGGACTCGAATTCCATTCTCCAGGTTGTGTTTAATTGTATAAATAGCTCTCGTTAAATCAGACCAGCATGGGCTTCAGATTCATTCTACTGTGTCATGGGACCTGGATCCATTAGGACTGGGTTCAACGGATCACAACAGAAATCCTCAAGGTTCCAGTGGCTTCAACAACACTCAGGTACATTTTTGCTCCCATGGACACAACTGGAGCGCTCCCCCCAGCCCAGAGCCCCAGGTGTCTCCCCTAATCTTCAAGGCCGTGGTGGCCACTCGCGCTCCAGCCAACAGGGAAAACAGGTGCCCACACCTTTAAAGCCTCTGGAGCCCATCCCACGGCCACGGCAGCGTGGGGCGGGAAGCAATGCTACTTCATGGTGGCATGGCAGGTGTGCACAGACCTCAGGGTTCTCATGAACGAGGAGGAGAGACGGGAACAGGAGGCAGCAATGCTCTCAGCCCATGCGGGGAGGCCACGCGAGCAGTGACCAGGCACTCCGGACTCATGAACTCAGGGATGAACAGAGGCACTGTTATTTCCTCCGTGATATAAATATGAAGTCTGAGATCCAGACTGAAGAGACCGTGCTCTGCCAACGGGCTCCTAGAGACCCTTAGAGGAAGATGCATGCACATGTATCTCTGTCCCACCTGCGTGCACACAGAGCACATCAGAGGGACCAGTTCACACAGGCCCCCTCTTTAGCGGGGCCCCAGCGCCCTGCCCAGCTCCTCCCCTCCACCCCCGCACCCCCTGCCCCGGGGCCTGGAACACCTCCTCCTCTCACTGCGCCTATGCTCTCCCTCCCAACACAGCGCCAAAGCCAGGCCTGCGTGAAACCCGTTGTCTGCTCCGAATGAGGACTGCGTGGCCGGGTCTGCCATATGCTCTGTCACGCGGGACCCAGAGTGTGTGGCCTCCTGAGCCCACACCCTGGACGCCTGCTCGGGACAGACGGCAGCAAGCGGCCCCTCCTCCCCGGCTACCCCAGCGGGCCTTGGGGTCACCGGAGGCTGCTTCCAATCTTCCCGGTGGCCAAGTGTGCCCCCTCGACGGGCAGGGCCCCCCGCACCGCGGCAAGTGGAAAGCTGCGCTGGGCCGGCTCTGAGCCCCACGTGACAGCACAGGCCGGGGATACCGTGAGCTTCTGGAAGCAGGCGGTGATGGGGTGGAGGGAGGCAGCGGCTGTCCTCAAGACCCCGCAACAACAGAAACGCTGCTGTTGCACAGACGCGCAGCTGTCTGAGCAGAGGTACGGGTGACACCATCTATCTCTAAGGGAAAGAGCAGTTTAGGTCACTGTGCACGTTTACGGCAGGGTACAAACCGAGCACACTTCTGAGACCAAAGACAGGAGGCTTAGCAGGAGAGACACGGAGCAGCTCGACTCACCCCAGGAGCCGGGAGAGAGAGGCCTCGCGGTCCCACTCCACCCAATGATGCGGCTTGACGGCTCACTTCTACTTCCCACTCGATGGAAGACCGGAACACAAGCCACAGCTTTAACTGTCCCCAGATGACAAGTCCGTCTTCATGGAACGAAGTCATCGTGGACACGTGAATGAAGGGGTTGTCTGAGCCCCTCACAAGCCCTCATAGGCGTGTGTTTTTGTAAGTGTCCCTGCCTCCAGGAAGCCTATGGGGGACACAGCCACTGCTAAGCCCCTGGTCAGACCTCCCCAAGGACAAATGGCCCCGTGGAAAGTGCGTGTCACACACCCACATATGGACAAAGAACTCTCGGAGCCAGGAGGCATACGCACAGGCAGGTGAAGCTACCACGTTTACCCGACACCCAACAGCAGCCAAGAGGGGGCAGGTGTGTCACCTGCATTAGGATGCCAGGGCCCCTTGCCGCCGGGAAGCTGCTGGCGGACTCCTCACTCAGCCCCGCATCTTGCCCTGAAGCTCACGGCGAGCGCAGTTTCCCTGCAGAACCGAGTATCTGGGGGTACTGATCCAAACACCTGCTGCGCAGGACACGGGCCACCACCAACACGGAACCCTTCCTGCTGCTTCAAAAGGGGACCCCATCATCACACGTAACACCGTGACCTCCACAAAACCATCTTCCAGACCATGTCGTCCCAAGTGGCGACTGCGAGTGACAGGAGGCTAACGTGAACCAAGATAAAAGGTTTGGTTCTGTTATCTGCAGTAATCTGGAGCCCAGGGCTGTGTTCCCATCACTGTGGAACGTTCCACGGGACGGCGCTATTCGGGGCCCTCTCAAGGTACAGATGTTGGAGCAACCCGTGTCCTGCTTTGCAGGAGCCAGCACTCCTCCCATTTAAAGTAATCCGAGCTGTTACAACAAATGGTCCATACGGACTCTCTCTCTTTTTTTTTTTAAGATTTTATTTATATATTTGACAGTGAGAGAGATCACAAGTAGGCGGAGAGAAAGGGGGAAGCAGTCCCCCTGCTGAGCAGAGAGCCAGACATGGGGCTCGATCCCAGGACCCTGAGATCATGACCTGAGCTGAAGGCAGAGGCTTAACCAACTGAGCCACCCAGGTGCCCCCATACACTCTCTTGAAGGTCTTTCCCTGTTCTGTATCACAAATACCCACACAGTGCCCGTTCCGCACCCAGGAAAAGGGGTATGGAAACTGAAGTCGTAGAAAAACAGAAACAAAATAAAATTGCCAGCCTCCTCCCCTACAATTTTTTTAAATCCCTTTGATGTTCAGGATGATCCCCAGGACCCACGGCGATGGGGAACCTGGACGGCTCAGGTGCGGGCACTTTCCTCCCTCCTTTGGCTCTCCAAGAGCATCCCTGCCTGTTCTCAATGCTGAGCACCCCCATCGCAGGGCCTGCTGCCCGTCCTGCCCACAGAGGCCAGTGCACAGCAGGTGCCCCCGACACAGATGCAGGACAGACCGGACCAGCCCCACGGTCACGATGTCCTGCACACACAGAGGGAACGGCAGTCAGGGGTCCGGCCTCCACGTCTACACTCAGCTGTCCTGGCCTCTGTTCTTGAGCACGCTTGGCACGCTGGCAGGATCCCGAGTTCCTTCGTGGACTTCTTAAAGGGGAGAAGGTCTTGGTTTCAGACCCACGCCGGGAGTTCCCACCTCCTGCTGGGTTCAGCCCGGTCCAGCACATATGCACGGTCCCTTTCAAGAGACTCTGCTGCCTTCTGAGGGGAAAACTCATGGGAGCAACAGTGATGCACAGGGCATGATATGCCCCAACATCCACCCCCAGCATATACTGAGCCCAGATCACGTTGTAAAGAGAACCAGACCCGTACACAGTGCTCAGTGCATGACTTTCAAACTTCTCTAGGACACTCCCAGCACTAACTGATTAAAGTTCAGTCTCAACTGACCAGGACTGTCTTCTGGGAAAGTTGACACCCGGCCATTTTCCAGGGACCACAGAGAAAAGTCGGTGTATATTTATCATCAGCATAGGACTCCGCAACAACAGATTCAAGACCTGTAGCCATCCAGGCATCGGTCCTCCCTCCATCCCATGGACGGACAAACAGAAAAACTGTTTCAATATGCAGGAGCAAAATTAAGCCCGAAGATGGCTCGGAGGTCACGGCAGGTCGGCTCTGGTTTCCTTGGGCACAGGTGTGGGGTGCTCCCAACAGAGCACGTGACCAAGGTGCAGGCTGGAGCCTTCCATGCCTCCTGAACCGCTGCCCCTTCCCCCAAGTGCGACGACAGCTTCCTGGCCCCCAGCAGGTGCCCCCGGAAGGGCGTCCCTCTGGCTGCCCTACCAAGGCTGCCGCAGCTGCTCCCACACAAGAAAAGCCACACCTGGGAACTAGAGGGAAGACCGTCTCATCTCTCCGGGAAAAGGCTGCACGTTGTCTCGGCGATCACAGATCCCGGTGCCGCTGTGCACGCCGCTGCCTGTTGCCATGGTCACGCCCTCTGTTGTAGCTGATGAAGGCTGTCAACGGCAGCTCTCGAAAGACTAGGAATTACAGCTCATTTCTGAGATTTACTCCCCATACTTTCTATTCACTATTTAGAAGGAAAGCATCATGGAGTTCTACTAGAAAAAAAAATTTCTGCAATCTGTCACATCAAGATAGTAGAAATATAGCTGGGATTTTAATAGGATCTGTGCAAAGGAACAGATGGTACTATTTTAGGAACAGTGCTTGCTGCCTTTTTAGAAACATAGTAAAGTCCCTGCCAAGTAAAAGGGTTGTTTATTCCTTTGCTTTGGAAATGGAAGGGGAAAGTCTCATTATTATTATTCTCATATATTAAGTATTTAAGTATTCTGATAGATTAAATGCATTAAATATTCAAAATAAATTATCGTATTTGGTTTACTTCATTCCTTCGGTGCAATTTTGAAGGTGACAAAGCATCCTGGATCAGCCAGGTCTGAAAGCAGTGGGCCTGCAGAAAGCTGACCAAGGTCTTGGGAGCGGTCACAGAGAAGCCTCACAGCTCTGTCCTTTGTTCCCCGGACGTGTGGCTAAGCCACCACATGCACCGCCGTCACAGAGGAAGCCCACGTTCTCTGTTTATCTTTTGTGTTTGGAGGACATTCCAACACAGAGCTCGGACCAGTGTTCAAGCAGAGGCTGGGGGCTGCCAGAAGACTTCTCCCCCAACTTCCCCTTGGCCCAACCCCTTGAGCCTTGGTCTCCCTCCACAGCGACGCCCACATGGTCAGGGCCCCTCTGAGGCACGTGGCTCCAGGAGCCACAATCTCCAACTAGGTGTCTCTTCCTCCTGTCTTGCTCCTGGTTCCTTGCAGAAGCCGAGCGGCTGGACCCATGGTCAGTCCACGGTCAGTCCATGGTCGGTGCAAGAAGGCTCAGGGCAGGAGTGGTCTCAGGGCAGGACTTCCCATGTCCAGGGCAGGAACAGTGATAGAACCAGGGTCCCTGTGCCCAGACCAGACGCCTTCTGATCTGTGATAAAAATAACAGCCTTTGGGGGAGGAATCCTCACCAGCCTTGCACTGAAGGACCTGTGTCTCTGGGAGGCCTCCGGGAGGCAGGGCAGAGTGGAAGCCAAGAGGAAGCCTGTCCGAGGTGATTCCTGGAGTCCGGAATGGTGCGTAACAACTGAGGCAGGGGCACAGAGGACAGGAGAGCTCCCAGCGCAGACGGCAGCTACGGTCAACGGCCTCATCCCTTCCTAACCGGGCAGTGGACCCACTGGATCAGTCTCGGGAGGAAGACACTCCTCTAGGCACCATGGGAGGCAGTGGGCAGGCTGTGGCCTCACCTCCCGCACCGCCCCCACTGCTGATCCCCCCCCACGGATACCCCCCCACAGATACCGCCACCGTGGATACGCCCCCTGGGCAGATTCCCCTCCACCAGCAGATTCAACATGGAACCTTGCGATGGAGAAACATCACCGGGGGGCTGTGCGTGAACACCTCCAGAACCGTACAAGCCTGTAAACACCTGCAAATACAAACAAGCCCATATGACACAAACCTCTTCACCCGCGACACAAGATTCTGGCTTGTTTTTGTGCACACGTCACTGCTGCGTGCACTGTCTCCACGATCCACGTCCTAGGCTGCTCTCGCTCTCCTGCCCACAAGGTGTCCACCTGCTCCTCTCGGGGACCTTCTTCCCTGTGGTCTGACTGCCTGCGGGTGTTCACAGTAGCACGAGGTCCCCCATTGGCTTTACGGTTCCTCCACCACCAAGAAGGAAGTAAGGACACTGCTGTGCATCAAAACTCAAATAACCCAAGTCTGTCATAAGTGAGGGGCGCAAGGAAACGTCGGCTCCTCGGGACAGAAACACCCTCGGGCACCAGGTCCTAAGCAGCGAGGCACAGCCGGCTGTCGGCTCCGCACTCCTGCTGCCAAGGAATGCCGGGGGCTGACGCACAAACCCCGTCACCGGGCAGAGACAAAAACCAGAAAGAGAAGGTGGAGGACTCGTACCTCAGAGATGCAGAATGTTCTGGTGAGCTCTCCTGGTCTGAGGACCAGCCACCTGCACGCAAGCACCTTGCAAGAACGCAAACCCCTCGGACCACCTCAGACCTGCTACATCCGAGCTCTAACGGGGGGCCTTTACAAGCTCCCAGGGTAATCGCTTTGTACTCTAAGTCCAAAAGACCCACATGCTTTGAGCCAAATGTACGTGCCCGTAAACACGCCGTCCGTACTGAGTCCTCACCCTGTGCTGGAGGACAGAGGGAGCCTGGAGGACAGCGTTCAGAGAACACCCCCACCCTGACTCCATCCACGGAGCGCAGGCTCACACGGGCTCCTGCTGGATACTGCATCTGTCATCGGCCCGGTTCTCACAGAAACCCTTCGGGCCCTTCCGTCTGCTCAGATCTGACCTCGCCTCCCTCTAGGCCCAGGGCTCGGGGTCACTAATCCTGAGTTCTCCTGGGACACATGTGTGTTCAGTCTGACCCGTGAATTGCAGCTGAGTCCCAGGAATACCGGGCCTTGCCACAGTTCCATCCTGGCCCAACCCTGGGAGGCCAGTGCTGCCAGCGAGCCACCATGCTGGTCCTGGGGCCCAGGAGACAGGTGTCAGCGGGCTCGGGGCCGAGGTCCACACTCAGGCAGCTGGTCTCAAAGGTCCATGTGCTCCCCGCAGCGGAAGCTGGATTTGGAACGTGAAGTGCCTTACAGGCTAGTTTCTGGTGAACGTGCTTTGCAGGGCGTCCACCTGAAGAAGGACTGAGACAGGACATAGCACAGAGTCACGCGTGTGGTCCACAGTGGGAGCAGGGAGGCCTGCAGAGACGTGGCCGCTGTCCCATAGCTGCAGGGCTGTCAGGGAGAGAGCGCAGACCTGCCGTGAGCTGTTTCCAGAGACAAAGCAGTGATGTCCAGGGATCCCATCTGAGACGGTGCACGAGGCAGAGTGTGGAGGGAAGGCCTGTCCTTCAGGAGGCCAGGGAGCACGGGAGGCTAGCTCGTCCCTGCCCAGCTGCAGGGTGGAGGCCCTCATCGGCTCCAGTGTCCACATGAACTTCGAGCTCCTAGGGGAGAGAACCAGCAGCAGCTCCCAGGGGCCGGGAGGTGGCGGGCAAGGGCCCCAAGGGGGCCTCATCACACTGAACCCACAAAGCCCGCCAGCACTGAGCAGCCCACCATCAAACCCAGAACCAGAGACTGCTCCCAGGTCCATGGCCACAGGGAGGGGGACACCTTCCACTTTAAAACTGCTCTTACCATTAGAGTGCTTAAATTACGTGTATTTACTGTGTAGCCTTGCAGGGCTCTAAGTAAGTAACGGCAGACCCTGCCGGCACCAGCCCCAGGATGGAGTCCCTGTGTCCCGGAGGTGAGTCTCATGTGGGAGAGGAAGCAGGACCACCCAGCCCCTGCCAGGCCCCGTGTGGCCCCTGGAAGCATCCAGACCGCGAGGGGACACTCCTGGCGTCAGCGGCAGGGCTGGCTGTCAGGGGCCAGAGGGAGACATGAGCCTCATGGTGTGAGCTGCCCACACGAGGGTTTAGTCACCACTGATGCAGAACGGTGATGAGGAGGAAAGAAAGCTAATGTGGAAGGGAAGGCAGTGACGTGTCATGTGCAAATCCCTTCAGAGCTTGAAGAAGATCCCGCGTGCTGCTTCAGCCTGAGACGGGGTTTCGGATCCATGAGAAGCCTGGACATCACTCCTCTCTGCGCCCCGGCGACAGGGGGAAGAATCATCCACGAAGAGAGCTGGCCATGAAGGCACGCACCCACAGCACCGCATCCACGCAACACGGACACGTTCATATTGAACCAGCTCGTGGGACAGGCCTATTTGTGCCCCTTTCACAGACCTCCTAACCAGGCTGCGAGGCTGGGTCGTTTGCCCACCACTCTCTGCTGAGTGTTGTCCCCACCCCCCTCCTCCCCTCTACACCCTCGCCAGAGGTTTAATGCAGAGACAGACACTCGAGGGTCTCCGGGGAGCACTCAAGAATGCAGGCACCCAGGCCCATCCCAGACCCAGGGTCAGAACCTACATCTTTAAAGTAATTTGCACAAATTGGGGTTTTAAAACCCAAGCCTTGGCTCTTTGTGTTCCTTACAGAGCCATGAAACCCCACAAGTGACCCCAGGCCGAAGACGGGACTTCAGTGGAGGCAGATGCGGCTGGGTACTGGACTTCGGAGCCTTGGTCCCTTCTCCAGAAGGGACACCCTGTCTCACGGAGCCAGCCTAGGACAGGGACAGGCGGAGCCCCGAGGACCTGCCTCTCACCAGTGCCCTTACTACCCTTCCTCAGAACAAAGCTATGGTATTTCCTCGGGTCAGTTAATTCACAAACCACAAGGTGGGTGTTAATTCCACCACTTTCCGGATAAAGAAACTGGAGTAACACTGATCAAGGCCACAGGAGGCGGGCAGAGTGGGCTCTGCCAGGGTCCAGGGCAGGCCCGTGGGGGTCCTCACCCCATCAGGTTACGGGTACATCTGTAGTGCGGGACGACATCCACCCATCGCCACCGCTCCGGCACGTCACAACAGACTCCGCTCTTTCTCGAACCTCTGTTCAGTTCGGGTACCAAACACACTCGTTTCAAAGCTGCGTCCCCCACGGCAGCTCCCAGCACAGTCTCTCGCCGGCTGTCCGCACCTCCAACACCAAGTATCCCTGTTCCCCTTCCTGGAAAGCCCCAGGACTCTGCAGGAGAGGGGGTATTCTCAGGCCGCAGAACACCCGGTGTAAACAGAGAGTGAGTGGCTCCGCCTGCCTGCCTCCTCCCTGCAGCCCAGCCACCTCCTCCCCCTACCCCCCACCGGCACCCAGCGCTGGGGCATCGGGGGAGGGGCACCCACGGACCCCCAACATGGAGCTTCCTGGCTTAGTGGACACCAGTCCCACCTTCCCTCCCCCAGCCTTCTGGTCTCGGCAAACCCAGGATCGAGCAGAGCAGCAGACACAAACACAGGTCCCAGTGAGCGTATCTGGAAGGAAGGAGGTGGCGCGTTTCTGTAACTGTTGCCCCAGCACGGGACTCCTGAACGGGCCAGGCCACGGTACTCAGTCGCTGCAGGGGTCCAAGCCTCATTGTTGACCCAAGCAAACCCAGACCCGGGGAGGCTCTGCGGGGGCGCAGCTCACCGCACGAACAGGGGGAAGCCGGCGCTGGCCACAGCTGTCACCCCCACGTTCCTGGCCACGCACTCCGGGCTGCGGCTGAGCACCAGGGCCTTGACTCGAGGCCGCTGTTGCCTGCAGAGCCTCCCAGGCAGACCCACAAGGTCACTGCCATGGTTTCCACATCCAGGTGAGAACAAGACGAGCTGTGCAGAGCTTGTCGATGCTCCCCCTCACCAGCGAGCCTTCCAGACGCAGGCGGCCACCCAGCCTCCCTGCTCCGGGTGTGGACACTCCAGACCAGTACGGACGATGGGTCTCGGAGCCATGAAACCAGCGGAGGAAACCACATCCCCAGCCCTGCCCCTCCCGTGGGGCCCCAAGTTCCAGCTCCTTCACCTGTCAGTGAGGTCAATGCCTGCACATCCGCGCGGAGCCCGAATAAGGGCCAAATGCACTGACCGTGGAAGCCTTTCACCACAGCTCCTCCTTCCTTCAGCTCAAGATCGGCTAGGAGGGAGCTCGAAGGATGATGGCATGTGCCGGACACCCGGCCTTCCCCACGTCCCCACGGCCATGCCCCTGACCGGCTGCCCAGCGAGCGAGCTCCATGGTCAACACACTATGAATGCCACTGGCCAGGGACCAGCACCCAGAGCCCCCGGGGCTGGCCTGCAGGGAGCCACGCCAGATGGCCACCTGCACACAGGGCCACAGACCGCCTCACAGAACACGCCAGCAGCCCCATAAAGAGGCATCAGGGACGGGAGTGCCCTCCCCAGACCCCATCTCGAATGGCTTTGTCCCAAATCCTCAGACTAACTCCACAGTCTGACTGGAGAACAATTGCTCCAAATGCTCCCCTTGCTTCCCACCATACCCTCTGCTGACCCTTCCCCCACAGAGCTCATCATAAACCACGTTTCCCAACCAGCATCACACACACCCCACTGTCCTAATGAGGCTTTTATTAAGATTCTGGAATGTTCTGTACCTAAAAATCACGATGAGGCTGCTGCCCCCTGCTGCCCCATCCCTGAAGAGGCCCTGAGGGAGAACAAGGTGAAGGGGTCCCAGGCACGGGCAGCAAGACCTAAAATGTGACCTCTGGAGACCCCGGGTATATGCAGGCTCCCCAAAGGGAACGGCAACTTCGCCACTCCCTCTGAGCCTATCCTAGAAATCAGCACCTGGAGGGGCAGGTGAACGCAGGCCTATCCCACCAGCGGCCGGCAGGCACCTGGGGGGTCCTGAGCAAATGACCCGAAGACCCAACTGTCCCCAGTGCCTGCTGCTGACCATCCCACTCGGCATCTCCAACTCCCGTCCTAAAACCCAACTCCCCATTCTTTCCCAGTCTAATTCTTACTGTTATGTGTATTTCAAACCTTAACCATTTTTAACTGATACCCAAAACAAGGAAACACACACAAATGGAAAATGCTGACAAAGTACACAGTGGGTCCACAGAGAGGCGTTGGTGCCCTGCCCACCTGCTCCCGGAGATTCTCATGCTGCGCGACCCCAAGGACATTCCGGACATGGAGCACCAGGGGGAATGGCGGTGTCTGAGGGGAAACATGGCTCGGGTTCCATTGCAGGCCCTCCACCCCCCTCTTCTCCATCCTGAGCGCCCACGAATGCCCTCATGTCCAGCCTGGACCTTTCCTGAGAAGAGTGTCCCTACAGCACACCAGTCATCAGATCGCTCCAGCGGGAAATTCCTAAGGGACTTCAACAAACTCAGTCTGTCCAGACCGTCCTCAGACTCACCCCCACAAAACCACCTCGGGAAATGACACCACCATCTGCCTGGCGCTCAAGGCAAGCCCAGAGTCTCCTTTGGCTCCCTGCTCTCCTGCCCAAGCCCTGTCCCTCGACACTCTCAGAGCCCGCACCTGTAAAGCCACGACTCCACCCTCGGGATGCTGCTGGCCTCCATCACCAAAACAGCCCCCCACGAACCCTCCAGGCCTCTTCCCTTACAGACGATCTTCTGTTGTAACATCAAACTAAAACAGTCCCCCACCCCAAGCAAATATGTGCCTTAATGATGACTTGGAGGGAACATCCTTGCAAGCACTCCATGTCCAACCACAGAGCTCTGTGGGGCCCCCTCCAGAAGCCATCCACGTGCCCCCTGGAAGGATTCTGATACTACAGCTAACCCCACGCACGTCCACTGCAGCTTCTGTTCAGTCTCCATATTCCAGCCAGATCGGACCAAGCCACAGTTAAAACTTTCAGGCTTAGCTTTAAGATCATCTCAAAATCCTCCATGCCTGGGAGCCAGATCCAGAAGGCCCCAGTGGTCCCACGTCCTGGGGGGTCCCCCCCACTCCGGTGTCAGGGCTGGGGGCTGTGACCGGTAGAACGTGGCACGTGGAATGGGTGTCAGAGGAGCTCAGCCTTCTGCCTCCAGCTCTGCGGAGAGGCCTGGGGGGTGACACAACTCCCGGAAGCAGGACCTCCGGCCCCACAGAGTCCTGAGGGGCACGCAGGCCTGGCAGGCGTCTTGAGCCAGAACGGCCCAGCAAAGCTCCCCCTGGACCCAGGACCGGAGAAACTGTGCAACAACCAATGTTCGCTGTTGTAGGGCTCCACGCTGGGGTATGACGGGTTAAAGAACAGATAACGAATACATGGAGACCACTACCTACCTCGACCTCCCTCTCTGCTCTCAGCCAGACTCACGCACGGAGCTCGAAGCCCCGGGAACACTGCGTTCCCCTCAGTGACGCAAAGGTCACCACAGTCCCTTGTTTTTCACAGAATATTTAAAGATGTGAGAAAACATTCACAAGATAACGTTACCATCTCCCATGAGCAGGTCTGCAAAGGTTCATGTCCATGAATGAATGCATCAAAATGGGAACAGTTCCGGGTGGGCGCCCATTCCCCCAAGAGCAGGTCAGAGCGCCTGTGCCCCGCGCAGGCCATCACCCACGCCGGGCCGTCGGCCTTCCCAACACGTCTCTAGTACGCAGCAGAGATGGGCAATCTGTATTTGTTAAACCAAGACCTGTCTACGGATAAATCTGAAAAATTGTTATGAAACGTGATTCTGGAATTTCTATCAGAGAGCTCGTAACTAATTGTTGCCTTTATTCTTCCTATAGTACTTCTAAACGTTTGGTAGCAGAGTCGCCAAAAATACCCATGGGCTCAGGCCAAGATCCTCCAAACTACTGGAGCTCTGACAGCAGACCCCAAACTCGGAGTCTGTGTGGAGTAATTAACAGTGACTGTGTTTTGACACTTGTCTTTTGTACTTAGATTAAAATAAAAAAACAAGACGCAGAAGTAGCTCACATTCTATTTCAATTCCCTGTATTTCTGTAGTAACCGGGCCCCCCTTCCCTCCGGTTTCCCAGCCAACTGCTAAAAAGGGCCAGCTGGAGAGAGCAGCGATGTCTGGGCCCCCGTCAGAGTGTGAGGGAGAGACAGAGACAGAGGAGCGGACAGCGGAGGCGTGGGGGAGGGGAGGCCTCCCGGGGACGCTGGTGTCTCGGCTCCCGGATAACGGAGACTGGGCATCACAGCAGAATTGAAGGAATAAAAGCGCTTCAAGAACGAGGCCGAAGGGCCTAGCATTTCTTAGATTAGTGTCCTGGCTTACTTCTTCCCTTATGTAATTTTCTACCAATTATAAAGATAATGCATGTTGTTGCCAGACACACATTACCAAAGAATTACACGTAATAAAAATGAGATCACGCTGGAGGGCTTGGGGCCAGACCTGTGGCTGGCACGGGGCTCTCCGCACAGCCCTCAAGGCAGGAATGACTTGCCCTTGTTTCTCCGTAAAGAAACAGGTTCCAAGAAAGTAAGTTCTCAACGTCACACAGCCAACTCAAAAAGCCTGGATTCTTTCCTTATTCCTGACTTGCAAGGAGAAGCCCTAAGCCATCCACAGAAATAACTAAACCCATCACGCTTCTCAGAACTTGGGTAATCAACCCCTAAACCTGCAATTCTCTCATCCCTCAAAAATACATAAAGACAGGATTATAGGAATCATGACTGCCAATATTAACACAGTACTGATTTGCATGAGTTTGCCTTATTCATGGTGATTCTTAATCTCAAAGAACTGCAGTAGAAAATTTAAACTTTGTCCAAAGAGATTTCAGCCCCTCTACAAAGCACCCAGCAACAGCGGGCTGTGGAGCGGGGAGGGAGGCCGGCCCACTAGAGGGGTCTACAGAGTAAACAGACAGTAGGGGACCTGCCTGCATCCACTCACTGGGGCCTAACCAATGTGCCCACACTGGAACAGTAAAGATGCTGCTAGTCAAATGGAAAGTAATGATCTGGACTGGTCTGAAAGTTGGGGTCTCTTGGTATATTCTAACCAACCTAAAGTAAGACCTAAAAAAATCATCAAGGTTGACATGGAAATTAAGCCTTTGTCATTGGATGGAGGACAATGGGAAGTGACCAGAGCTAACCTCATGAAACAAATCACTTGTTCAGTGTGATTTTTGAGAGAATCTTATTCTCCACTATTTAGAAAATTGGGGTAAACCATTAATGTTTTGTGAAATGACCCCTATGTAAAGATTCTTGGTGCTGCTTTGTATTGATACTTAATTCCCACAAGTTGTCAGGGTTTGGATTGGGTTTTTACGGAAACACTTGCTTTAAGTGTTTCCTCTTGAAACCCTTTGCAGAGAGTTACATGGCAGTTTGTTTTTCCTATGAAACATAGCTTTTCCCCATCTTTCCATGAATCACATTATTCCAAAAATGACTGTTTCTCTCACCTGCAAGCACACATGTTTAAAAACCATTGATGCCTAATTTGATGATGATGACAAGCCAACAGAAACAGGATAGCTTTCATACGAATACTCCATGAGCTCTCAGAGTTCTGGAGAATCAACACAACTCTTTTCTTCACCCATGTCATTCATTAATTCATTTGTAAAAACTCATCAGACACCCACCATGAACCCGCCACTGTTTACTTGGCTCTCAGCCATTCTGGTGGAAGGAGCTGGGACGTCCAGAAAACCAGGAGCAAACAGCAGAAGATCAATAGTGGTGACGGCTGGGAGTTCGGGGAGTAACTCCACTCGAGTCAGTGATCGAGTGAGGGCTGAGGTGTCCAAACAACAGATGCCCCGGACTCAGATGCGGGGCAGAGGAGACGGCAGGGGCCGAGCTGGGAAGCTGGGGTGGGCATACAAGGGTACGGAGCCACCACCTGTCAAAGGCCCACCGTGGGAATCTTCCATCCCTGGTTACGGAAAGCGCACTCCTGACAAGGTACATACGAATTCATGTCTCAGAAGTCAGATGTTCTGTCATACATTTATCTGTTTAGGCTTTTCCAGCTCTGAGACTCTGATATTTCTCTACAAACAAAGGGTGCTCACCATAGAAAGCCTTCAGAACAAAGAGTCCCATTAGAATGCAAATGCGTTTGTTTCCAGTAAATATTTGTCTAAGTTAATTCAGGCAACATTGGAACAAAATAATGAAAAATGTCAGTTAATCCGCTTAGCCAGCTAATAGTTCAGGCCGTGTAACGAGGCTTCCCCGCGGCTGTCCCATGAAGGATGTAGGGGGAAGAACCCAGGGAAGGAGACAGAACCCCAGGAACCCTTGCTGAGACCCTGAGGGGGTCCCTGACTCTTTCCACCGTTCCTCCTCAGTAGGAAGAGGAGGTGGTGGGACCAGGCCAGTGACTGCCAACCAGGAGTCTGAAGGAGACTTTCAAAACTTTAAACATTTATGGGAATTGTCTATTTGCATCTATGAGATCCCACAATCTAATAAAAAGTGACATTTCTCCATTTCTTAGAGTTATAGTCAACTCGTTGCGGGAGCACTAGCTCTATTACATGGTGATCGGAAGTTCAGAAGGCAGTTATGTGTCTGAGATGAATAATTTTAATAATGCAAAAAGTACATGGGCATATGGACCATGAGACCCTAGAGATGATCACTAATTAGGCAAATAGCCAGGCCTGGATGTCTGGTCTTTGTGGGGAAATCGCAGAGCAAAGAACCAGGAGGGCAGGACACAGCACCCCAAAGTAGGACTGTGGAGCTTGGAACCCATCACCCCACAGCACGGCCATGGGAGCCCAGGACCCATCACCCCACAGCAGGGCCGCAGGAGCCCGGGGCCCATCACCCCACAGCAGGGCCGCGGGAGCCCAGGGCCCACCACCCCAGAGTATAACAGTAGTCCAGGATGTGCCACCCAAAGTACACAGCCAGGGCATACTGGTTATTTGATGGAAGGCATCTGAGAGACAACAGGTGCAGGGAGAGACTTTCTCTAAACTCCCCTCATCTGCCTGAAGACAAAGCCTCCAAAAGGACCTGAACATCCTCAGTCCCCATCCCAGATGCTTCACCAGCCAGGAAGATGGACTCTTGTCACAGGAGAGACAAGAGGTCAACCCCACACCCAGACGGACTATCCTACCTGTCCTTTGAGAGACCCAGTCCTGTTACCTAAATCTTTCACTCTCCTCCAAGAGGCCTCCACCCCCTCCCTTCCCCTACTAGGACGGTACAGGAGCCTGAGTGTAAGCCTCCTGGGGGAGGGACCATCTTTTCCTGGACATCTCCTGGGTGTACATGAGATAACACACGTTAAACTTTCTCTCCTATTAATCGTTTTTACTGTGGTGGTCTCAGCTAAGAACTCAAAAAGGTAGAGGGAAAATTGCTTTTTCTCCCCTACAGCGTCAGGCACAGGATTTTGTTTTCCATTCAAGAAGGAACCTATTAGCCCGAAGCAAGTGCTCCTGCCTCAGGCCCCACACCCTCGAAGCCTCTGTCTGCAGGTTAGCTGGCATCCTCTTCACACTGACAACTCCTGCTCGTAGTTCCTGATGGTCTTCCCGCCCCAGGTGAAAGCCAAGATCCCGCGTCCTTCTGCAGTTTGGGGAGAACCCAAACCAAGAGGAGCTGCACACCCCACCTGCAGGGATTCCTGCCAGCCTTCCTGCCCCTGCTTGGGCACTGTGCTCAGCACACACCTGTGGGCTTCCCTCCCAAACCACAGGGGGTCAGGGTCGCATCAGGAGACAAGCTGCTCGAGCCACCCATTAGTCTGGTAACCTGAGACACAGAGAACTCTAGACTGATTTCTGCCCTTGACCAGATCCCCTTCCCATTCTCCAGCTCGGTCCCACCGGCACCTCATCGGGCACCCCATCTGCCTCTGTGCCCAATGAAGGCCTGAGGGAGGGTGCCGTTGGGAAGCCAAGACAGTTCCAGTGCAGGAACCAGCAGTTCCCACGGCAGGAGGCCTACCACATGAGTGGGTCTCAAGCACCCACCATGCACGTGGCAAGGGAACTGGGTTTGAGATGAAAACCCATGGGGAGAAGGACACGCAAGCGTAAAGCCAGGCAGGCCTTGGCAGGAAAGCCGCAAGATGGCACAGGAATTCGGGGCAGATGGAGAGGCCAGAGGACAGGGCTAAGCTGCATTCGGTGTCTGGCACGAGGAACAAAGAGAAACAAAACCCAGTGACACGGGAGTCCTTCGAGAGCTCGTCTGTAAAGGACACCCAGCTGTTAATTAAGAGTCAATCAGGATTTCAGTTCTCGACCTGCCGACATAACGGCTTGCAGGCTTCTCAAGTGTCCTCCCGCTCGCCAGCACTCAGCCCTTGAATTGCTCTCAGGGAAGAGGTGACACCGTTTTCCTTGATAGGCTGCCAGCTCCCAGGCTAGATTCAAAGTGAACTTTTCCCTTTCACTGTAACTCAGGAAGTACATGCTTGACAACCCACTGACGGCCAAAATGATCAGTTGATTTCAGAAAGTATCCATGACCACATGGTACCCTCAAACAAGGTACCTCCTGGGACCTTCTCATAAGTGTAGTTTCTTTTCTGGGAGGGGAAGAAGCTCACGGTTGATAGAAGGCAGCCGTTATCCTGATGGACAAAAGTCTCACGGAACAGGACTGATGATCAGCGAGGGGGTTCCAAACAGCCTGTGGGACAGGCTCTTACACACGCACATGCGCACACACACACACACACACGCACTGGTGCTGTACTGGCCGATCGGCACTTGCTTGGGTTTCTCAGGTCAAAAACTCAAGAGTAAAGCTCCCAGACTTGACCACATCACAGAATACTTGTCAAGTCCCATTTTGCATTTTTTCTTTTGCTTCCCCGGGAGCTCACCCCCTGACAATCGCACGGGTGGTCAGCACCCACATTAGGTCTCGCTGGCTCTCATTTCCAGAGCTGGGGTCCAGTTCCCAACAGTGTCCGTGTGCTCACCTGCCCCTTCCCAGCCAGGAATCTCTTCGGTCAAGTGACCACAGACCCACCCCTTGGGTCCCGTGGACAACCCGCCTGCTGGGAGAGGAGGACTCCGCATTCCAGACACCAGGAGAGGTTCCCACAAAAGCAGGGTTTTAACCACTGGAAAACAAGGTCCTTCCGAACTCAACAAACACCTAATTTGTCCTCATCTGGAGGTGACTGAGACCATCAGCATACCGTCACCGACACGGAGGGCATGCCGCGGGCTCAGCAGCCACCACGACCTTCCACGCTCACGGAAGGGTCTCTTCATGGACTCGTTGCCCTTCGGTTCGGCTGGTGCTACTGGCTGCTCTCTGCTCACCTGCTCAGCCGTGCACCTTCTCTAGCTCCTGATTTTAATGGACTGCAGGCAGAGAAGCCAGATAATCAAGATTACTGGGATTCTAAAATAAGGGGAGAGTACAGTTCTTAACAAAAATGCATGAATGTTACTGCATGAGACCTGCTGTATCTTTGATTACTCAATCCACTGCTGGCTTCACACAGGTTCCCAAAAAAACCCCTAACAGTTAAGGTCCCTCTTGATTGCAAGAGGAGGGTCAGCAGGCTACTGTCCCACATTTAAAACCCGATAAACAGGAGTCCAAATTAAAGAATCTTCTCTTTCACCAACACCATACAAGACAAATCTTCCTATTCAGAAAATTGAGCTCACTTGAAAACAAAAACAACAAAAGTGCTCTTGACGAAGCTGCATATGGATGTTTTTATAAATGAATCATTTTAAGAAGAACCAGGATTCACTATTTAAAGAGAAGAAATCACTTTGTGGTCAAGAAAGGAAGTCATGCGATTTATCATCTTCTAGAATTTCAGTTTCAGGTATCTGACACATGAAGACAGCCCTGATAAATTAGAAGATTTCCACTGACTGGACAAAATTCCTCATCTTAGCAGAGAGCCACACTCGTTTCTTTTCACCCCGTGTGTGTGTGTGTGGTGAGTGTGTGGTGACTAGGAGTAGACTCTACTAAACTCAGATGTCTATTCTAAACTATTTCTAAACTCAGATGTCTTCCATTTTAAAAACTGAGTGTTAAATGTCCCATTATTAAACATTTATAACAGGGTTTATATTCCAAACCACATTCTCTTGTTTCAAACAGATTTTCATGTTTTCATCATACACAGTCCATTGCGGAACATTCTAGAAACTAAATGGATTTTGAAGAGTGAATATAATCGTGACAGGCTGGAAGCACCCTAGCAACAGGGCAGAAATGGTGGAGACACAGATACATGACACATTTAGCAAAATAAAAAGAAAACCTTGCCTGCTTGGAAGAGGAACACACCCACACACAGCTGATTATTCGTGTGTGTGTATGGTGATCTGCCCATGACCTTGGGGAAGGCTCCCTCCCGGCAGGACCCCCGCTGACCCGGAGGCCGGAGAGGGTGCTCACCCGTGCGGCCTCATCCGGCAATCACACGCGCCCTGGCCTCCGAGGCCAGCGCGTCTGCCTTCGGGAAGCCGACCCGTGCTCAGTGTCCGCATACCGCTGCAGTGTGCATCAGATGGCTTCCTCTAACACGATGCGCAGGTCACGCGGGAACCGCCCACACACACTGCTCTTCCGGGAGCACCCTGAGGGCCGGCTCTGCTCACACCCAGTCGGAGGGTCTGGTCTGGGTTCCCCTCCCCCAGCCATCACAGATGGACACACAAGTGTTTACAAAACTTAAAAGCTGTTCCTGTTTTTACATTACTTCCTTAATGAGCACAATGCAAAGTTCTCAAACACCCTTCACCCTAAAACACCTCCTACCGATAGCAGCTATACTTTACAACACTCTCCAACCTGAAAAATAAAATTAATAACAGAATTTACCAAACTGGGTCAGATCCATCTTCGGGAGAGAAGGGGGATATAAGCAGGTTAAAACTGACTTTCTTAAAACTAACTGAAGTCAGAGGGTCCGCAAATCACAGCCTGGGAACCCAATCCAGTGCATATCCTGCTTTATAGCTCGTGAGCTATACATAGTGCCTACACTTTAAATGTGGAAAGGATCACAAGAATAATATTTGGTGATGTTAAAATTTTACAAAATTCAAATTTAAGTGTCCATAGTGCCGTTTCACGGGCACGCAGCCTTGCTGCTTGTGTCTGGCCTGTGACTGCGCACATCTCTGCAGGGGGCCGGGAGCACCTCGGCCCGGGCTGCTGGTCCCCCTGGAAGCCAGGCAGGCTCTCTCGGACTCTCAAGAGAGACCTGAGTGCCAGGTAACCCCCAAGTGCAACACTGTACTCTATCCCGTCAAAGCAAGATAGAGATTAGAGTGCATTTCAAACGTACCCCCTGTACACACAGAAGAGTGTGACATACTTAGTTATGGAAACGAAGGGCGAAGCACGGTGCTCTCTACGTCGGACAGCGCAGCAACAAAGAGTGCCACAGAGGCCGACGTAATCAAAGCCAGCACTCATCGGGGGCCTTCCAACTCACAGGAAAGGCTGAAAATTTAGGAAATTTACAATCTAACACTACATCAGAGCAGAACTTGACAACACACACACACACGCACGCACGCACGCACGCACGCATTAAACCTCAGGCCAACTGTCTGAGGGCGTTTGCTAGCCAAGCAGTGAGAGGCAGAGAGTGCGGGTGAGATCATCAGATTGTGTGTAACTGCGGCCACTCCAGAGCTCAGTGTGCCCAGAGGGAAAGAAACTTCCAAGGAGGAGCAACCTTCCAGCAGGGCAGCTGCTTAACGTCGCCGGAGAGCAGCAACATCAACTACTAACAAAGGAGGCAAATCCGTTTGCGTCTTCCTTGGCTCCGGATGAGCTGCCAAGCTCCAACACTGCTGCGTTGTTTACTCAAAGTCCAAGCGGAGTCTGCAGGAACTCAAGAATCTATCCCTGGGAAGAACCTGGAACCACCAGCGACAAGGGAGAGTATTTTCAAAGCTGGGAAAACACTAATTCAGTACAAACTGAAGTGGAATCGCTGAGATGTGTTGTGAGTAATCTGGGGAAAATACACACAACACACAAGACTTCGGGGGCCTGTGAGGTCCAAGAGGCTCGAGGGACGTGGTGCTCACTGCACGGCTAACTAGCAGGTGTTCAGTGGGAAGAACTTCAATCCCTCCTGTTTCATTGATGGGGGGGTGGGGGGGAGGGTCCCAGAAACTTCACTGGCTCTCACGGACTGAGTCCACCTCAGTGCCTTTGTCTCCAGCACTGATCAGCCTTGGACACCCAAATTCTGCGGGAATCTCCTAGGGCCCCCTCCCGGCCCTGAGGCCTCCTTGAGGCAGTAAGAGGTCCCCACAGGGCTCACCCCTTCACTTCCCACTTGTCTCATCACAGTCCTTGGGAAGCTGAGTACTTTGTCCAGTGCTTTGTCCGAGGCACCAAGGGGACTCTGCTAGGGGTCACTTCATCTTGGAGAGAAGCTCTGGTCCAAGGCAACTCAGTAAGTGGGAGCCCCGCCTGGTGGCCATGGGCACCAGCCCAGAAGCTGGGTGTCTACCTGTGCTACCTTCTGCCCGGTCACTCAGCTCGTCAACCTTTGCAAGAACCAGCATGCTTCATTTTATTGTGCTCCACAGACGCTTTCTTTTTCCTTTTTACACAAACTGAAGGTTTGTGGCAACCCTGAGTACAGCGAGTCTCTGGACACTATTTTTCCAACAGCATTTGCTCACTTCATGTCTCTGAGTCCTGTCTTGGTAATTCTCACAATATTTCAAACTTCATTATTACTCTATTCGTTATGGTGATCTGTGATCAGTGATGGCGACTCCCTGAAAGCTCCAACGATGGTCAGAATTTTTTAGCAATCAAGTATTTTTTAACTTAGGTGTTTACTTTTTTTTTTTTAGATATAATGCTAATACACACTTACTTGACTACCATACAGTGTAAATGTTATTTTTGTACCCACCGGGAAACCAAAAAAATCATTTGTCCCTCTTTGTTGCAATATTCAACTTACTGCAATATTCGCTTTGTTGCAGGTTCTGGAACCGAGCCCGCAATATCTCCAAAGCATGCTTGTACCCTTTTACATCAGGGTCTCTCCCTGTACAGTGAGCTCCAGTTTTAAGAGAAGGCATTTTCCACAGCCTACTCTCCCACTTACCCCTAGAATTCACATGTGCAAATACAGGTAATGGTATTTGATTATTAAGGTTTTTAGAAGGATTAAACGAATCAAGCACTCTGAGCAGTGCCTCAGAAAGAGCAGGTATTACATAAAAAATAGCTATTATTTGGGCCACTTTGGCTACAAACACCCATTTGCTTTTGATATTTCACAAACATACAGATAGAAACAAGAAAACAAATATTTTTCCAACCTGACTTGTGGAAAAATTCAACCACACAATAAAAGTCATTCTCTCTCTTTTTTTTTTTAACCCCCCTTTTATCATATTCAAACAAAACTGCATTACAACTGAGCGAGTTCAGTTTTCTACCACAAAACCTGGAAAGGCCACACAAAGCCCTCTCAAAGATGAAAAGAGGTGGAAAAAATGTTTTTGGTCCCCTCACCGGCCACTAATGTCCCTACTCCTGTTGCAGGGGAAAAGCAGCGAGCGGCCGAGTGCCACAGGCCTAGGACCGCACCGTCACTGCCGACAGGAGCCGCAGTGGGGGAGCCGGGAGGACACCCCCTCTGTGGGCCGCCCAGCTCAGCATCCCGACCCCGCTTCCTGCAGGTCGGGGGAAGAGCACCTCCCTCCATCCACAGACCAAGCATAGATGGTCACGGATGTCTCCTCTGCGCCAAGAATCATACTAGAGCATACACACACCTTTAAGTATAAAACAAGTATCGTCTTCCAAAATGTTTAATTCCCTTAAGGAAATGGGTCACTCCTAAAACCACTAAATGGTACCTGAGTCCCAGAAGAGTATAACAGACACAAACGAAAACCCACGCACACTAGTGCAAAGTCACCACTCACACTCTGAAAACTACTCATTCCACATGAGTGCACGGTCTTCCGCCAGATTCGGAGCAGACACTTTCTTTTCCATTTTTGCTCTCCTTCTTAAACAATGTATATGAGGAGTAATCGGTTTTTCCAATTTTAAAAGAAGGCATTTTCCATAGCCTCCTGTGCCAGTTACTCCTAGAATTCACATGTATTCAAGGAGTAAGATACAAAATGATGCTTTTTCCACTGGCTATGTGCACATTTAGCTTCTAACACCTATCACCAAACGCACTCAAATTTCAAACTCATGGAGTCATTCAAAACCTAAGGGAGAAGCACACTTAGATAAACTGACAAGTGCAAAGAGAAACACATGGCTTATACACAGTGCAACGTGGAGCTCTGCTACCGAGTATCAGAGACATAGGAGAGATACTGCTGAATCTGAATGACCAGAAAAACTACTGGTTAGTACCTAGCATACAGCCAGGAAAATGGAACTCTCCGGACAAAAGCCACATCTGTGTTGCTGATGTCACCTATTAAAACCACATCACTGCATTTTCATCTGGTCTCTCACTTTGCCGGACGGCCTCTCACGACTACATGGGAAGACCTGCGTCCTGGTGCCTCTGCCACTTTATGGTGGAAAAAAAGATTTCTAAACCATGTCAGGGAAAAAGAGATCTATTTCAAAATTTGAACACATTTTAAGGCATAAGAAGTTTTTTAAAAGGTATTTAAAAAGTTTTAAAATCAATGCTTCTTTTAGAACATTTTACATTAAAACCCTCAGTCCAAAAACTACAGTAGCTTAAATTTTCACTTCTCCAAAGAACTATCATGTCATTTTTGCCCATTTAAAACTAAGTCATGACTACCATTTATTAAAAGTCTACTTTTAATAGGCTTTTGAAAAATGAATCCTACAGAGGTGCCCAATGGCTCAGTCAGTTAAGTGTCCATCTCTTGATTTCGGCTGAGGTCAAGGTCTCAGGATCCTGGGATCGAGCCCTGGATCAGGCTCCATGCTCAGTGGGGAGTCCGCTGGAGATTCTGTCCCTCTGCCCATCCCCCTGCTTGCACTCACTCTGTCTCAATCTCAAATCAATCTTTCTGGATAAACAAAAAGAAATCCTACAACTATGCTTTTTCCTTTATTTTATTTGTAGTGTAAATGTTTGCTTTTCTTTCGAAGACCAAAGACTGTACTATTATCTGTTCACACGACACAAATGTTAGTCAACAGGAGACATGATCAAATCCTTTACCTCTACACTGGCCTTTCTTCTTTTCTGTTAAAAAGCATTCCAAAAGTAAATAGTGCTCACACTCCAAAACCAACGTGCTGGGGCATTCAGGGCTGCAGCAAACGCGTCTGAGCACGTTAAGTGGAGATGTAGGGTCCTGTCCTTAACATGGAGTTTTGTCAGTGTTTTCAGAAGGAAGGCGATTCAGCTAAGAAGCAGTAAAATTTGAGATACAGAATGACAGGTGCTGGCAGAATGGCCAACTGTTGCTCCTCTGCACAGACGATCCAGCTCAAAGTCAAGGACAGCACGACCCAATGCTCAGCTGGGTCGTACCAAGAAGCTAGGTGGTGCACACGAGTATGAACACTTTCCAGTCCCTGCTCTAGCAGACTCAGGGGTCAATGTGAAACAGGCAAAGAGCCTTGCAGTGTGAACCCACACCTCAGCTACGCGGGCATCCGCCCTCCGGGCCACCATGACAAGTCCGGAACTCCTGCACGTGCCAGCCTGGGAAGCCAACAAGTCCTGGCGGTCACAAGCCCCACTCTCTCCAGCCTCCAGACCTTCGCCACGTTTCCTCTGCCTGGACCAGCATCACAGCTGTGAGCAGCTCACCCCTGCACTATTTCTGCTGCTGGGCATTTCTGTGCACAGCACAGGCCAGAGCAAACAGGGTGCCATGCTGAGGCTGCCCCTCCCACAAGAAAAGACCCAGCTCTGCAGCCCTGAGTCCTCACCGCTCCCCCTGTTCTGCGCACCAGCCGGTCGCTGCCTGCACTGGTGAGCAGACATGTGTCTGAGAGGGAACATCACCACCACCATCACCCCCCTGCGTGTGTTCTACATCATCCACTCAGCAGAGAAGTAAATCGCCCTGAGGCGGCCCCCTGAGCACATGGTCCAGGAGGATGCACACATGAGCCCAGCACAGGCCCTCCCCAGTCCAGGGCCGGGAGGGGGACCTCCGCCCGAACCCCCCAACCCCCACATCCACTGCCATCATGTGAGCCCATCTCCCAGCCAGCCTGGAGCCACCCGTTCCCCAAAACACAACCTGCGGCTCCCTTTCCCCCTCCTGTGGTTTCACACAAGCTGTACGCCCACATCTCACCACCTCTGCACGAGGATCCTGCACACCCCTCAAGCAGGAGGCCATCTAGACCCCGTTAGTGACACCTTCCCCCTCACCAGTCAGCACGAGCTCACAGTTAGAGGGATTCTCACACTCCTGTGCAGACCGTCTGACTGGTAAGAGCCTGCAAATTCCTATCCCACCCCAAGGAGTTCTTGAATTAACGTCAGCAAAACACTTCCTTTCAAAGAATGGAAAGATCACAAGGAACTGCAATAATAACAAAAAGTTCCATTAGAATCACTGAAAATTAGGATTACTACACTGTAATGAAAACCTACTAATCCTTATTTAGCTTTATTTGATAAGAGACTATTTTTTTCAGAAGACATTTATCAAGATTCCTGTGTGACAAAGACATCACACATCGCCTCAGTGTTGCCACAGGGGACCTACCTGAGCCCCATAAAACTCACAGAGGATTTTCTCCACCAAAGAACTCAAAAATCTGAACTGGTCAATCAGTCTGTAAGCAATATGGAGATGTCATTAAACCGTAATATTCCCAAGACCGTGACAAATGTCACAGCATAAATGCCTCTGTCCAGAGGGAGGGAAGGTATCTTTGCAGGTGGCCGTCACAAGTGACCATGGTCACAGCAGTGACCTTGTCAGTGGACACGGTCACCCACTGATGAAGGAGAAGCCGTCATCAGAGGGCCTCCCGCATGTCCTGCTGAAGCCTGACTCTTCCAGAGGGCTTGGCGGAGGGCCTCCACTGGGCGCGCTGCTCCAACTGTGCTTACCACGTCCCAGAAGTAACGTTCACGGCCTCTCTCTTTCAGCTCCCTTGTCCTTCTCCCTCCCCATCCTCCCCCCTCTTCTGTTTCCCACTTGCCTCAGTCCACGCGAGCCAACGCGTTTGCAGGAGCCACTAGGTTCACTGGGAAATCCTTTTCATCCTGCGTTTCCGTCGCAATGATTACTCTTAAAATTAATCTAAGTATGTATGTTCTCAGACCACCTGGATGGCTGCCTGGCAACCAATGTCAGCCCTAGGATTTCCCCATCACACCTGCACAGGTGCCCATGCGCCCCATTCAGCTGCTAAGGCGGGCGCTGACACACTGATGGATCAACCACACTCGAGATGCAAGCGGCTATTTCTGCGAAGCGTTCTCTAAGCAAACATTGGTTGATTTCATAGATTATGTAGTTTTGCTATTTAACTTGCATACTGCTTCACGGAGGTGGTCTACAATGAACCCAAGGCATCTCCAAGGTCTGCCCGCACACACTCGAAACCGTGAACACTTGGTAGATCAATCCTACAGTGGATGGATTGAATATTACCAAGGATAAAACTTCCCTTTAACTCCCAAGACAAAATAATCAACGAGCATTCTCTGTAGCATGACTTGTCCAAATCCAACAGGCACAGATGTCCATTTTCCTTCGTAAAGCTCCAAGATCAGTAGGCGGGGTTGAACTGTGTGAGCCCAGGTGAGAAATGGCTCCCTCAGGCCCCGCAGGTAAACAGCTGGGGAGCCACTGCCCTGAGGACAGCGCGCTCAGGGGTCCACCCTTTCCAGTGTTCAACTAAGCAACAGCCAGTCACATTAGACTAAGTAGCCCAGAGACTGGGGTCTCTCAGAGCAGAAAAGCACTTGAATGCAGATGTCCCACTGGGGATTTTCTATAAACAACAGGGCATTTTGCCCGAAGAATGAGTAAGATGGAAAGATAAAGATCTTTGCAGAAAACAATACAATCAACCCATGAATAAAAGGTACCATCTTCGTTCTATGAGGGAGACACTTTAAAGCACATACAATTTAATAGATGTGAACTCCTTCGGTTTTATTGCTTCTGTTATCAAATGTAGCATATCATTTCAAAAGTCAAATGTCAGAGAACTCACATCCAAGGAAATGGAAAATTGTCCCAGCTATTAGCAATCAAATAAGAGCCCTGCTCAGGAGGTCCAACGATTCCAGACTATGAGCAACAATACACTGAAGGAGGGCGCCTGGGTGGCTCGGTGGGTTAAAGCCTCTGCCTTCAGCTCAGGTCTTGATCTCAGGGTCCTGGGATCGAGGCCCACATCGGGCTCCCCGAGCAGGGAGCCTGCTTCCTCCTCTCTCTGCCTGCCTCTCAGCCTACTTGTGATCTCTCTCTCTCTGTGTCAAATAAAAAAAAAAAAACAAGGGCGCCTGGGTGGCTCAGTGGGTTAAAGCCGCTGCCTTCGGCTCAAGTCATGATCCCAGGGTCCTGGGATCGAGGCCCGCATCGGGCTCTCTGCTCAGCGGGGAGCCTGCTTCCTCCTCTCTCCTCTCTCTGCCTGCCTCTCTGCCTACTTGTAATCTCTCTGTGTCAAATGAATAAATAAAAAAAACAAAACAAACAAACAAACAAAAAAACAATACACTGAAGGAACTGGAATAATGAGGAAAATTCCAATATAAAAGACATTAAGTTTACACGACTCTACAATGATATACAGAGAAAACGGGCAGTTCACCCACACCTGAATATTATTATATTTTTTTATGATTAACTGCTTCAGAGATTGTTGGCATTCACATACTTTTTCCAAACTAAGCAAAGTAATTCTAGAAGGGAAAGAAACTGTTAACAGTTTTCACACATCTCAAAACTCACAACTGAAATGCTAGGAAAAAATACTGTATTTTACTCAAGAAAGCAGCTTTCTGAAGTTCTTACAAAAGCCACACCGTGGACCCTACTGGTACCGACTGCAAACCCAAAAATAACGAGACTCCATTTCCAGAAAACTAGTTCACGCTCTGGATGTTTGAACTCATTTTGAATGGCCCTCCTGGTGACATTTTATTCTGTTCATTCCACTCTGCTTATCTTGCAGAAGAGTCTAAAAAAAAATGTCACAGGTAACTTTTAAAAACCGATGCTTTTCTCACATTAAAGTCACATTACAGTGTATCTTACTGATGAGATGGTCAATAGTAAGTTTAAACCTTTACCCACATCAATAATCATTCTTTTTTGCAATAAAACTTCCTTTTTTTTATACATAAATCCCTATAACCTAACAGACTACCCATTTCCATAAAGATTTTGCACAATTCCTAGCACAGGTTATAGCAAGAAAAAGTCTGTGATTACTTTTCCACAACTAAGTAGTTAAGATGAGGGAAATGCACATTGTTTATTAAAGCCAACTGTTCTGTTGTGTTACATATAAATTCAGATGAAAAAATTCAGTGGACTCTTCTTTGGAAAACAGCATTTCCAATAGTGCTAACAGTGAAATAGGAGAGAATTCCTCAGGTGACACGTGCGGCATGTGACAAGGCCCAGGACCTGGTTCCAAATCCAAGCCTGGCACCTGGGCGACAGAGGAAGAAATCATCAGTCCTGGGTGGCTCACTGTGGTGGGGTGGAATCCAGGAAAGTGGGGCGAGCGTTCGTTTCATCTTCTCGTGGGAAAAGCAACACGTTCTTCTTAAGAGATGCCGATCAAAAAGAAAAAATCTTCCCCAGTACAAAAATTAATAAGCTCCTGCTAACAAACACAGAACAAGGCGGAACCGTAGAGGTTTTTATGCAGGCTCTTGAAAATCAGAGTGTGGTATGTACACCACGTTCTCAAATGCCCAGAACCAGATATCATGAAGTTGCTATGATACCAAAGGTTTCAAGCCGGCCACACAGAGAAGCCTCACGGCTCAGCAACCCCTCTCAGCATTTAGTGCTTTATATGCACAAAGCCTGCTATTAAAACATATTTGGTTTCATAGGATTCCATTTACCAGAGAAGAGACATGCCAGTTCCTGGTTCTCCCCATCATGGCGGGAATGGCTTCTGCACACCGAGCATGGTGGGGAAGGTCTGAGAGCTGGTTAGATGCCTGGTGCTCAGACACCGACGGGACCCATGAGCACGCAGGTTCCGCTTGCAGACAGGCACAGGGATGGAACTAAAGGGACCCACTCCATCGAATATGGTCATGCTTTCAACTCTATCTTGTAAAAAACCCTAGAGCACGATGTTGCAAACCCTAATTTGAAATGCAGAGAATTACTTAGATGACAAAGTTTATTGTTGAGTACAATTCACTATATATAAATCAATGAGTAAGATCCTTTGAAATTGCTTTTATAAACATAGATTCCCATTTGAGGGTCATGTTTTCAAAGACCAGTAATCATTAGCACTCAATATAACTGCACAAACTTCTTTTGGCTGCTCAAGGCAGCCTTGTTTTTAAAAACCAAAGGGGGACGTAGGGAGGGGACGAGAGCCAGTAACTGACTGTCTTTGGGCTCTTCTGAGATTCCAGGTCACTCTCGTGTTGGGGAGGGCGGGGGGGGGGAGTGGAAATTTGAACAAAGAGCCCTTCCTAAGAGAGATCCGGATTCTACAGCTCAGTGTTCTTTTCCTTGTAACAATGTAGCTCTGCATCACCAGGCAAGAGAGAACAGTTCTCCTTACACACCTGACATCCGAGAGGAGGGAGGAGGGTGTGCACTTGAATTGCAAACCATCCTGGAGGAAATGATGCAGGGAGGACACTGCACGGGGTAAGCGAGAAAGAGCAGCTGTCTCGGCACGGAGGAAAGGGCACACCAGCACTGCCACAGGGAGGCGACCCTTTCTCTGGGCTCAGGGGAGGGAGGCCCGGCCCGGCACATTTCACCCCCCACCCCCGCTGGACGACATGCAGAGCGCAGTACCCGCGGGAGAACTCAGTCCAGGGCACCAACACCCCACTTCCAGAACTACACAACAGCGAAGACCAGACTTATACCCATCCCCCTGCCACAGTGAGACCCAATCAGCATTTTTACCAGCCACCCATTAGGCCTTTATGATTGTGAATTCTCATCCTATGGGGCACCACCTCCCCACCAGAGAGGCTGTTTCCAGAAGCAGGACGGACACAGCCGTCAGCTGGGAGGCAGGAATTCACATGTAATACAAAGGGAGTGGAGAGTTCAAGTTGCCCTACTCATCTGTTGGTCGGTATTCGATCGAACTGCAGTGTTCCGCTCCAAATATGCGAACACGGAGCCAAGTTCCACACTTGCTAAAACCAGCAGCTGTTTGTGGAACTCCCGTGCGCTAAGCAGGGAGAGCAGCTTCCACTCAGGCCTGAGCGGGAGCTGGGACCGGGTTGTAAGTGCTGGTGCACGGCACACGCTGTCACGTTGTGGTTTCACTGCATTTAACCATCGCTGACCTCTGACAGCTGTTCTGACCTGTGTGCTGAGAGGAGCTGGAAACAGCGCTAGGACTGCCCACAAACCCCCACCCTGGCCGCCGTGTTCTTACCTGGAGTTTCTCCCATAACAAACCCACCTGGTGAGCTGCCAGGGCAGAGGTGAGCCACGTGTCAGTCACACGGCACCTGTTTGCGGTAAGCAGCTGGGTAAATGCTCATCTCAGTTGTTTCTTTCTCCCAACTGAATAAAACCAGATACTCTGAGACTAAATAGTAAAAAAATGTTACAGTGGAACTGTCACAAATAGAGACGGACCTCCAGCGACTGCCCACACACCATTTACTCAAATACCTTAACAAGCACTTGGTCTTTAAATATTTTCATTCGCTGTGATGTTGTACCTGGTTCTGATACTGATAAAAATGTCTAACTTTGAACTAATTACTCTTGCACCTCTGGTGTGCCCATCAGCAAAAGCTAAAATGCTTACATTTACTAAAAGAGCAAACTCTAGCACAGATGCACCCTGTAGTATTTAATGATCCTTTGGCAGTACAAAATGAACCATCCTTTGACATATTACTGGTACCTATCAAGGACAATAGCCTCCAATTAAATGAATAAATCACTAGATTTAGAACACATAAATATACGTTATCATAAATTTGTCGGTGATTAACGATGATTTGTTTTTAAAGGTAGAAAAAGGAAATCAGGGCGCCTGGGTGGCTCAGTGGGTTAAAGTTGCTGCCTTCGGCTCAGGTCATGATCCCAGGGTCCTGGGATCGAGGCCCGCATTGGGCTCTCTGCTCAGCAGGGAGCCTGCTTCCTCCTCTCTCCTCTCTCTCTGCCTGCCTCTCTGCCTACTTGTAATCTCTATCTCTGTGTCAAATGAATAAATAAAATCTTTAAAAATAATAATAATAATAATAAAGGCAAAGGTAAACCTGAAAAATTGGTCACATTCAGGTCAATGCCATGTTCACTGTGCCCGTAAGTGTCTGTATACTGATTCCTTAGACTGTATCACACTAGTTGATATGCTGAGTGGGATGAGTACCTTCCCGCGTATGGAACCCCAGGCTCATCATTGTGCCCCAGCTGTTAACACCATGCATGGCACAAAGGAGGGGCTCATGAATGTTCATCAGAGGAATAAAAAGCCAGTTGAAGGGCTTGCCACGCCATCAGCGACTCTGTGGCTTATGAAACTCCTGCCTCCAAGGTACTTAAACTTAACCCATATAAGATTTTCTTTCTGGAAATGTTAAGTAACTATGAATGACAAAATAAAGATGCTGGGAACACATCTGAGAAATTTGTGGTAATTCAGTATGGTGAACTTGGCTGTGACTAAACATTAAGATTATTTTTTAACCATTGGAGAAAAGAGCTGAGACGGCGTCTTTTAAAAAGTTGCAACATTTTCTCCAAAGGGGAACCTGAAGTTTACCTCTGAGATAGCCTGGTCTTTTGTTCCGAGTAAGCAGACTATCCTTGCAACAGTACATCAGAAGTAAAATCCCCCAAGAAATGGCAAACTGAAATAACTTCTTTAAAAATCCAAAACTGCAGACAAGTAATGTAAGATTACTTACATCCCAATCTTAGACATGTTTTTTTGCACAAATTTCTTTATTTTCCTTGATTACTTAAACCCTCTCTACCCTCTCTCATCCTGAAGGTCTTCATACTTATCCTTCCCAACAATTCCCCCAAATAAGAGGATGCATCCTGTTCCCTTTTAACACAGAGTGATACTGGGTTACTTCTAACTGCTTATAGGAGCCACATCAGAGACATCCTGCTACTTAATGAGGAAGAACACAGCATACGGGATCCTCTGGGAGCAAAGCTCAGCAGGAGGAAGAGGAACACATTTCTTAGTGGGCAGCAACTTGGTTAAGTGCCACCAAAAAAGGCTGTGATAAGGAAATAAAGGGACACAAGAGAGTTGACAGTTCTTTGTGTCCATAGGTCACCTGGTCACTGGGAAACCTCAGTGTTCCATTCTGGGGACAAAACCCACTTCGTAGACCCGTTACGATGAGTACATGAACATATATACACATACCAGGTATGTGATAGGACAGGCTCCTGCATTGCGGCAAAGGTCCCATTTCTCGCCAAATTTCATACCCTCCGTAGCAAAGAACAACGGTTTTCACTCTGCACTCTCCCCGCACTAGCCAGAGGGTGCTTCGCTGGAGCCTCCTGGAGCCGTGTTCCTGGTCATGGGCAGTGTGCAGACATGTACGTCCGTACAGTGCATGTACACTCAGTGTATAACTACAGACCGTGTGCACACACACAACACAGGACCGCAGACCGTGCACATGCACACCACGCAGGACCGCGGACCGTGTGTACGCACACCAGGTAAGACCGGGGACTGTGCACACAAATGCCATGCAGGACCACAAACAGTGCACGCGCAGGCCACGCAGGACCACAGATGGTGTGTACCCATATCCAGTGCATTTACAGCATCCACAAATATACACACACAGGCTGGGCACACAGCGCACGCACACATACGCACGTCCCCATATATGGGATATATGTGTATCGTATATAACCGTACACAATATACACCCCGTGTGTGTACAATGTACAGACCATGTATACTGTGCACACGTGCAAACACGCAGTGTGTGTGCAGAGTACACACATGTATCCATACAGTGCGTAGCACGGTTTGCACAGTGTCCATGCAAATACACCCACAGTACATACACCTGTGTCTATAGTAGGTATGCATACAATGTATCCATATGGTGCATATAGTGTGCATAGTACATGTGCATGTAAGACAGAGTACAAACACCTACATACACACACAGTGCATGCGGTCTCTGCACAGTGCGCATGCATACACAGTACATGCACACACAGACTTCACATCCATGTGTGTATATAACGTGTGTGCACCATGTACACAGTACTCACGCACATCATGTGTGAGCACGATCCACAACATGTACAGAGCACGCGCACAGGTACCATGTGCCTGTGCACACACATGTTTGTGCACAGCGGACACAGCAAGCCCCCTGGAAGGCCCTGGCCTAATGTTACCCCTTCACACCCCATACAAGTGCTGCCAGTTCTACAGAAGCGATTTTTTTTTAAAACCAGAACTCTGTGTTTTTAAAAATAACTTCAGTGAATACAACTAGGGACAAAAACCGGGAAAAGTGTAAAGCCACCTCCCTTGGAGGTCTGGCTCGCCGACCACGTTCTGCTGTTTCCTCACGCAGCAAACACATCAGGCCAGAGAGCTGCCCGGTACGTTTTCTGTGACAATAGCCAAGAAACTTGGTCTTCACGTATTGGCCATGGAGACAAGCCTTCTCCCTTGACAGAGTTCCAACTCTGCTTCTGGAGTTGCAGATTCCTTTCTGGAGAAACGGACCATGTCCCCGGACAAGGCCGCCTGCTGCGCCTCAGAGCTGATGGCCTGCAGCCCTGCCCTGAGCGCAGCCCCGAGCCAAGCAAGTCTCCACACCCCAAGGGCCCCTATAACATTTAAGACCTAGGTGTGTTATTCTCTTTACAAGTCCTTGTCTCTTGAATTAAGCTAGAAAAAGAGCAGAGCCCATGTGTTCGTATTTTTCAAAAATGAAAACTTTCTACATGAGAAACTGGTGTCTATAAACAGTGTATCATCAATGTTCACTACAGATGTGGCCCCCGGAGAACAAGCAAGGGCACAAAGTCTCTTCCAAACATAAATATGCTTCTGGGAATACAAAAACCAAAGAAATTTACCTAAAGAAAACTGTCCATCAAGTTATTCATCAAAACTGCTAATCAAATATGCATTTAAAGATTTTTTGGAAGATTTTTTAATTGCAATACTTCGACACCTAGAGGGGAAAATTAGAAATGAACATACCCGTCTCTGGAAGATTCATCTGAAATTGTCTTTGTGTCTTTTTGAGACGAATAAAACTGTATCCTTTAAATAAAGGACTTGATTATTCTTTATTTGAAGCCGTGAATAGGATTAATAACCAAGAGGGAGGGAGGGAGTATACAGGAAGGTCACATCTGCAGGATGTTAGCAGTAAGAGCAGTAAGCCAGCAGTTGAACCTGCGGTCCCTAAATTCTGGATGAATCCTATTCCCAGGCTCTGCCATGCTACTGGAGAGAGAAGGACCCATATTTAGATGCCATCAATCTCCCAAGCTCCCAATTCTCTGCAATTTAGCTTCTCCAAGAGCAGCCTGAGCACAAACATCTAACATCGGAGCGCACATTCTCTTATTAAAGCGTCCACAGCTATTCAAGAACCTCAAGGGAAGAGTCCAGACCTGACTCTGACAAGACAGACACTGCACACCTTACACACCACGACCCACACGAGACAGTTCCTGCTACCCTCGCTGGTCAGAGGGAATCCGGGCAGAGCTCCCCATCATGGGAATGCTCTTTGGACCTGATCCAGTTCAAACAGATACAGAAAATTCTCCTTTGAAAAACCCACAATCTCGGGCGCCTGGGTGGCTCAGTGGGTTAAAGCCTCTGCTTTTAATGCCTCTGCTTTCGGCTCAGGTCATGATCTCAGCGTCCTGGGATCGAGGCCCGCATCGGGCTCTCTGCTCAGCAGGGAGCCTGCTTCCTCCTCTCCTTGTCTCTCTGCCTGCCTCTCTGCCTACTTGTAATCTCTCTCTCTGTGTCAAATAAATAAATAAAATCTTTTTTAAAAAAAAGAAAGAAAGAAAGAAAAAAACCCACAATCTCTTCACTACAAAAACCTAAGGAAACCTAGTANGAAAGAAAGAAAGAAAGAAAGAAAGAAAGAAAAAAAGAAAGAAAGAAAGAAAAAAACCCACAATCTCTTCACTACAAAAACCTAAGGAAACCTAGTAACTTGCGGGTGGAGGAAACATCAAGAACAACAGGCTTCCAAACTGAGTATATGAGCCTGACCGTGAGACCCTGTCGTGTCCTTAGGGGTCACTGATGAGGCTGCATGTTTCTACCTGTTCTTGTTTTTGATAAAATGGGGCCACACGCTGCCCTGACCAGGCCTCAGAATGCCTGCTGATCAAGGAGAAATGAGGGCATGTATGTTTCTATGATTTAGTTGTAAAGCAACATGGTGTTTCTACTCTCAGGTAAGAAAACTTCTCACGTACATGACAACCATCATATCTTTGAGGGGAACTGTGATTTTTCTTTGTAAACAAAATGTACGTCCATTAAACCACTCACCACATAGAATAAAAGCCATTTAGGACATTTTGTGAGCCACTAATATTTTCACAGACATTGGGGCATCTTGTAGGTTTATAAACTCTTACAGATCTTCAAAATTGTGTGAGTGACCACTTTTATCCCCCACAAAATGTAATATACACAGAAATGCACAGTGATGCTGCCTCCAAAAGGACCCTCCCCTGTTTAGGTGCCAGATAAGAAAACAGCACTGTTGTATTCAACAGGAAACACACTATTCATTTCCTTCTGAAAAGTCAGGTAGTACATGCAAAACAAACCCTCTCTCCAGAAACCTCTCCCGCTTTTCTGGAGGCTGTTCTGCACCTCCAGTTTCCTCAGGTGATGCAAGGAACACCGCAGGATTTCTTAGGAACCCGAGGAACACAAGGCAGTGAATACAGTGCACACAGCATCCTCTGGGGAGGAATTCAGGATCTGTTACCAACAGTCCTGAAAATCTGCATACCTTCCAGGCCAATAATTCTATTCTCATTGTTCTCATCAAGAAATCTTTTTAACGTAGGAAAAAAAGCCTATTTTATTACATGTTAATATAAGCAAACTGCTCACTGCAGTATTAGGAAATCTTGTTACTTTTCCAACAGCAGACAGGTGGGGGAAGAACCCAGGGTCTCCTCCAATGACGGAGACCGGCCACGCCGAGAAACGACAGGCGCAGCTCCCAAACCATGTAACACAAGTCAATCGTGGTTTCTGGTTCCCCAAGACACATAAAAGTTACCTTTACACTCTACCATAGTCTAGCAAGTGCGGAATGACATTAAGTCTTAAAAATGTACTTAATTCAAAAATAGTTTGCTTAAAAGACACTAACCAGCTAATCACCTAAGTTGTGCATAGTAATCATGGATCACTGGTCACGGTAACAACTGTGATAAAGAAAACATTTGAAATATTGCAATAATCCCTAAAATGTGGCAGAGAAAGTGAGCAAATACTGTCAGAGAAGTGGGGCCAGCAGACATGTGGTCGCCACAGACCTTTCATTTGTGAAAAATGAAAAGTTCAATAAAGCAAGGTTTGCTGTACATCTAAGACCTTGGGACAAAGAACTAAGTAATCTTTTTTTGTTAACTTCAGAGGCAGGAAAAGAGCTTCAGAGGAAGTGTTACACTTACATTAAATATGAATGATTTCATATTTTTATTCCAAGCGATGAAACCACTCCTCTGAAATGTAATCACCTGCACGAACTTTGGTACCAAGTAACACAACCTGGCTTTGGCAAAATTCGAACGTGCGCAGTCGCTCCTGCCACAGACCACTGAACGGACGTGGAAAGGCTGCTACTGGTCACTCTCACAGGCCAGCGACTTGGGAATAAGACTGAAGAACAGTTTCCGTGGAAGAAGTTCTATAGGACCCACACGGAAGATAAAAGGCAATCCATGATTCTACAGAAGTACCCTTCATCGTGTCTTTTGGTAAGAGCTCTTACAAGTAGCTACTTCCTCGTGTGGATTTTAAGCACTCCCATGATGACTCAGGATGGTTCCACTTACGATTTTTTCCAATGTCTAGGCTTTATGATGGTGCAAAAGCGATATGCACTTAGCAGAAGCCATTCTTTCAGTCTGAGTTTGGGTTCTGAGTTTGGGTCTTGTCCCAGGCTCGCGGGATGATCCTGCCCCATGAGCGGCTCCCGTCAGCCCCGTGATCACGGGAGTAACAGCAGGTCCACGGACAACCATCCCACACCCATGCTCACCATCAGCTCTTCACGGTGAACGCCGTATTCGATACACTATGTGAGACTGTCAACACCAGATTATCGAGTAGGCTTCATGGGAGGGGATTTGTCCCAACCGTGGGCTGAGGTCTGTGTTCTGAGCACGTTTCAGGCCAGTGAGGCTATGCAGGGATGGTCAAGGTTAGGGGCATTAAATGCATGACTTGCAATATTTTCAACTTAAGAAGGGTTTTGGGGGGATTTAATCCCGTAGGAAGTTGAGGAAAATCTGTAAACACAGCATTGTCAGAAGTCCAGAAAGAAAATGGCTGAAAGGTAAGGCACCTGCTAGGAGCAGAGACAAAGGCTAGAAACCAGCCCACCCTCTGCTTGGCCACGTGCTCTGGGACACATTTATTTCTAAGTCTCATTTTCCATGTAAGTAAGATGAAGAGAGCATTGCCTAATTCACTGGTTTCTCCTAAGACTGAGTTTAAATGTGCTAATGCTTAGGTCATATTAAGCTCTCAATGCAAGTAATCTCTATGACTGTTACCATTAAGATCCTATTGAAGAGAAAGCATCTGATGCAGAAACAATTATTAAATGTACAATCAAATGTTACAAGAGTCAAATTCCACCTTATTCATCACCCAAATAAAAGGTTCACTGAAAAACTTGTTGTGAATCAAAACATGGAAAATCTAGAGGGCCCCCATCAACAACCCACAGCCAAAGGATTTTCTGAAACAACATGGATGCAAGCTGTGGGTGAACACCGGGGCCTTGGCCCTTGGCTTGCCACCACCTTTATCCGTGACCTTGTGCAAAATTGCTGGCGTCTGGCCTTCGTGTCCACTTTGACCAGCAGGCCATGCAGATGGCCTCCCATGCCACCAGCACCAACTCTGTTTTCGAAAGAGAACCACCCCATACACTAGATTCCATTGGGGCCAAATCCTGGGCTTGAATCCTCTTAACTACACACCCATTAACTATCAATAAGGACAACATTAAATATTCAGATAGGAAAGCAGAAGCAGGCATGAGCCCTGCCCTGTTCAAGGGGCATTTTGCTCCTAAAGCAACAGGAAAGATACAACAATTACTAAAACAATAGCAACAACCATTTAACCTGTGCTTTTGAAATGTTTAGCTAATTGGGAACATCTTCACCGAGTATGTTTTTTGAGGAAATCAGTTGACAGGTCCCATGATTTCAAAGCCTGCGTGCTGACCCTCACTCACACAGATCACCTTTTGTTGGTGGAAAATGCCTGGATTGCATTCAGGACTGAGGACAAGTGAGGGTTTTCCTCTCCACAATACAAAAAATGTGACCCTTCTGTGCTCAAAGAATAAGCTCGTGTTTTGGTTTTTGTTTTTTAAAAGAGCACCGTTTCAAAAAAAAAAAGATGGGAGAGAGAGAACACGCACACACGTGGGGGAGGGGCAGAGGGCAAGGGAACCTCCCGCAGACGCCCCATTGAGCACAGAGCCCCGCATGGGGCTCGGTCCCACAACCCTGGGATCACAACTGGCGCTGAAATCAACAGTCAGATGCTTAATCGACAGAGCCCTCCAGGTGCCCCTACGTTCGTGTTTTTAAAGTCTCCCGCTGACCCTGTTACACAAACACACGCTACTATTTGTACGTGGTTATCCCTCCTGCGAGGAGCGTAGGCAGCCAGCCAAGCACGGAAGCTAACAGATGCCCCTGACCCTCTTCAAATTCCTTCTGGACGAGGGCCGGGCCTCCGAGACCCCAGCTCTGTGCATCAGGAACCTCTGGAGGATACTCAGAGAGCCAACAAATTGTATAAAGACATTCCCCTAAAGAGAAACTCAGTGTCTGATTACAGAAGTAGTTTTAGGAAAACAGCAGACCTGGGGAGGATCTGTTCTGTGCCTGGTTCAGACTCTGGTGCCTCTCAAGGCCACCCCATCCCAGCATCTGCCAGGCTGGCCAGACCCCCTGCCCGTCAGAGCTGCTGATGAGAGCTGGGCTCAGCCACCCCGTCATGGCACCAGATACGGAGCCAGGAGGGAGCTGGGGACAGCCTTGTCCCGGGTTCTGCTGCATGGAGCCTTCCCAAACAAGGGAAGGGGGACAGAAAGCAGCCTAGGAGAGGAGATTACCCACTGGAGCTCAGTATGCACTGGCCGGACCACTGGACATGTACTGTTGCAGGCGGTGAAGGTCACCTTGGGAGAACCCATGCCCGTGGCCATCCTGGGGGCAGCCAGCACCACTGCCTACTGGGTGCCCGACACCTGCCACCCCCACCCCCCACATACACACAGTCCTGGTCCTTCGCCCATCTCTCCACAGACCACAAACAAGACCAGGTCTGCATGTCTGCGATCAGCGCTGCGGATCCCTGATTTGGGCTCTTTTCAGAATCAACAATGCACCCAGCAGTGCAGAAGCTAGGAAGGAGCCATGAGGTGAGTGGATGCGGGTGGCTGTGACCTAGAGCGGAGACCCTGCAGCCCACCCAGGTCACAGTCAGCACTCCTGTTCCCCCGAGGCAGAGCCCTTCAGGGAACACACCCTCAGTCTTGCTGCGGTCACTGGCGTCAGGACATCGCACACAGCACCAATCGTCTTGGAAACAAACTGCTCCCTTGGACGTTACACCAGGCTCTCAAAATAATAAAAAATTTTATCGGAAAGATTTTACCAAATCTGCTTTCGGAATTAATTCTGTTAAGTTATGAAAGGCTTAATGAAAACCTGAACTACAAGATCAAGTCAGGTTCATCCTAAAGTGAATCGCAAAATGCCTGTTTATCACAGAGCTTTGATGTGAAGAACGGGGCGGAAAGCTGATATCCTCCCCAGGCTGTCCGCCAGCAGAGCCGTCATCCAAGCGACGGGTCCCGCGTGCTGCAGGGTAAACGGTAGAGGTGAATCTCCTACACGAAGTTACGACCACGAGCTGCGCGTGTGTCTCGGCACAACGGGAGAGTTCCGCTGGAGTAAGGAAAAAGCAAACGCGTCTCCGGAGACCACCTGAAGGACGGGACTTAAGCAAGGAATGGCAGAGGCCAGAAGCTTCAGGGGGGTGTTCTCCGGGGATCCACGCGCAGAAACCAGCACCCCTCGTGCATCCAGGCTCATGCTGTTTTGCACTGAGGATGCACAGAGCCTCGGCAGCACTCGCAGGAAAGACGCAGCGGAGAATAACCCATCAGTTACATCCTCTAATTACCGGGAAGCACTCCTTTCTATCTGGGGACGGCTGAAGAAGAGAAAGAGGGAGTTTTTTCTTCTGAATTCTCTAACAATTACGCTAGGGCTCAGAAGAGTAGGAAGGATAATTTGTAAGAATCAAGTGGATGAGGCAGTATGTGGATGTGAAAACAATTAGATAATTAGTATTGGATAGTTTTTAAATTTCTTAGGAGTTCAAATTAAAAATTTTTTTTCCATTGGCCTGATACCACTTTAAATAAAATTATTACCCTAGTGTAAAAAGAGGCCAATCTAGCTCAAATGGGGTTTCACAAAGTGGTCCCCAGTTAAAGATCCCTCGTATTCATGAGCGAGGTAGCCAGGAGCAGTCACACTGCGCACAGTCCGGCTCGCACAACCACCACACGACGATGACCCGGGGGTAGGGCAGGGGCCCCGGGCACAGAGGGTGTTCAGGAAGAAATTTTTCACCAAAATTTATTTCTCACTGTGTAATGAAGAAGTCTAGACAGACTTTTCCATCCCCACAGAGAACCATCCTCGTCTTTCATGAAAAGACACACACAGGAAAGGAACGAGCAAAGCACAAAGCTGCTCAGAATGCCACTCACAGATGCAGGTACGTCCCGGGGCCCGGGGATGCCGGCCTCCCACCGCCCGGGCCGGCCGCTAGCCCGGCGAGGATGCCCATCACGACTGATTCCCCAGGGGCCCCGGGGATGCCGGCCTCCCACCGCCCGGGCCAGCCGCTAGCCTGGCGAGGATGCCCATCATGACTGATTCCCCAGGGGCCCCGGAGATGCCGGCCTCCCACCGCCTGGGCCGGCTGCTAGCCCGGCGAGGATGCCCATCACGACTGATTCCCCATCATGACTGATTTCCCATCACGACTGAGGAAGAAAGAAATCCTCCCAAACTCGCACCGGGACACCCACCTGCTCTGCAGGGCGCGGGAACCCCAGTCGCTGGGGTCTGTGTGGTTTAAGGCCGCATCAGGAGAGGGACGCTGCAGCCCATGGTGGCAAAATGCAAAATAAAACTGTTCTGACGCTTCCTCCAGGGGAGAACAACAGGGCTCTGGCTGGAGGAGCAGGGGTCGAGCGGTCCCTGCCCAGGAGCATGGGAGACACACAGGCCTCCGGATTCCCTGCCCTCAGGAATAACCCCACATCACGAAGGCTCGGCAACAGACAAGGCAGTTCCACGGGGCCGGCACGGACCGGGTCAAGTTTAAACTACAAGTTTTTACCTGGAAATTTAAACAATAAAGCCATTTCTCAGAAACATGGCTGGTCTAGTGAGCAACATTTTGGGCTAAAAACACACACACAAACCACGTAAGGAAAACGACATCAAGTTTCATGTTACTTCTCCTTCCCTGTCAGTAAAAGCCACTTGCCGAATTCATCATTCACCTCCTTCTTCTGATAAGGGAGAAAATACAAAGAAACATTTCCTGTTAAACCACACACACAAAATTGAGATTAAGGAGGGCTTGTGATCTTTCCCCAGTCCTCCTGGACATTAATATATGTAAGAGCTATTTCAAATAGTAGAGTTTATAAGAATTTAGAAAAAGGTTATTTTTGGTTTCCATAGAGATACACACGCCAGCCCTTAGGTACTATTAGGTTGGGAGCTGTACCTTCTCTAGTCCTACGTCTACCACGGTGATGGGAGCGGGGGCTGACATGCTGGGTCCTCACCACCCAAACGTCCTGGGCTATACGCCGCAAGGGCCGGATCCCAGACAGCCCCACCAGAGACATAACCAGCCTCACCCCACTCCCGAGGAGGACACGGAGGCTCAGGGAAACGCCCTCGTCTGCGCTCCTCCCATGTCAGAGGCAGAATGGGTCTCTAGACCCTGTTCTACTTCGCCCCCACAAACTGTGAGCGACAGATCTCAGACCTTAAAGGATACTCCGCTCTGCCTTTTACGTTTTATCACAGAGTTTAAAAAAAAAAAAAGAAGTTAAAAGCCTCACCATCATTATTAAAATGATCAAGTATGGCTTCCATCACCAGCCCAATTCAGAAGTGGCAGATCACACTGTTTTCTTCATTTTCTAAGAGAGTCTAACAAATTCCAACAGGATGTGTCTTGTCCTGATTCTAAAGGGCTGTAAAGGGAATATTTTTGACTGAAAAGTCTTCCTGCTACCGCCTTGCTTGACAACAGCTTAGTTATCGTAAGTCCAAGAACAAAGGAGAGGGCTGCCGCTCTCCTGAAGGGCGCACTGCTGGAAAGCATGAGCCAGGCGTTCTCCACTTCCTGTCCGGCGTGATCAGCATCTCCCCCGGCAAACAATAATCTGTAGGAATTCCTTCAGCCACTTCCACGTGGGTCTTAGAGACGGTGCAATTTTGAACCAAAAAGCGTGTTTCCTCAACGAACCTCATGAACCTAAGAAGCCGACGACTCTCGCCGTGACCCAGGGAATGGCCAGGCACCGACGAGACCGGGCCCCCAGGGAGGGCGGCACCTCGGGCACCACCCCTCCAACACAGGGTGAAGCCTCACATGACCCCACAGCAGGGACAAGGCTAGAACATGCTACCGACGTGAGTCCTCCAAGATTCCAGAGCGGGAGACCCTCTGTGGTTTGTGGTTCTCCAGCTCTGGGCAAACCCTCTCTCCCTCCTCCAGCAAGACCCCCTCCACCCATCAGAGCAGGGAGACCGGACGCCCTCAGTGATCAGGGACAGGGAAAACATCAACACTCCCTACCAAATAAGAATAAAGTTTCACCTCCTAGTATTTTCTATGCTTAATACTGTTCTTAAATCCCCCTGAGAGCAGGCACAGACATGTGTGCATGTGCACGCGTGTAACTGCGTGTTCGTGCCCTGTGTGTGCAGACCAGGTTAGTCCCCCAGACAACACAGCTTCTCTCCTGCTGGGCAGGCCAGCTGCGTCAGCGTCGACGGGGACAGCACATGGAGACCCCTGGCTTCCTTCAGGGTCCAGCGGGCCCTGGACAGAGGGCCTCTTTCCACCCCTGTCCACGGCATCCCAAGCCCCCCGACCCAGCCAGCCCCCCTGACCTGGCAGGCATTGCCTTGTTCTTCCCACCTGTGGCTCTAAGCTCATTGCACCCAAGTCTATGCACACACACACCCCGCCAGGCCTGCTTGCTGAGGACTTCCTGCTCCTCTTGTCTCCTTGGCACCTGAACTGTGCTTGACAAACGGTAATTATTCATTAGTCTGTGACTAATTTCAACAGCTGGAGCACAGGGTGTCTCTGAATTAAATGATAAAAGGCTGCTTATTTAATACACATCCTCTTACCAAGCACACAGGATTCTTTTTAGTATGGATAGTACCACAGCGTGGTTTACTCGACACTAAGCTCTGCTTTTATGAAAATTTTGCTGCTTCTAGAGCTCCGTCTGGCCCGTCACCCTAGGTTCCCAGAGCGTCCCCACTGCGGCCTAGGCGTGGCTTCCGTGCTCACAGCTGTTCACCTGTAACTAGACAGTTAAATCAACCAACCGTGCTGTGAACCCAGAGGCCACAAGATAAGGGAGGAGCAGCTCTTCCTCAAAAGTACCAAACACAGACGCGGAAAGAAACGTTCATCTGCGTCCTCCAGGCTCGACTGGACCCAGACGCTTGAACTCTCTCCACCCACTGACTGAAGAGCGGCGAGAGCAGAGCCCAAGCCCAGAGGGGCAGGGACAGGAAAGCTGGCTTCCAGATACTCGAGGGCTCTATGTATCAGAGAGTCCTCAAAAAGCTAAAAACTCCCACACAGGGAAAAAAATGAGGATGAACACCCTTCAAAAATGTATTCAATCATTAATGAGGAACCAGCAGGTGGTAAAATCAGTTCAAAGACTGGGTGAGGAATTATTTATAGGCGTTTGGGACAATGGCAGCAGCCGGCCCGTTGGCTGAGACGGGAAAGAGGCGCATGTCACACGGAAACCAGGGGCATCGCCGCCAGACAGAAGTGACAGGAGAACTTGGAAAGGCACATAAACGCCCCTTTTGGCCCTCAGTCAACCGTGAATAAAACTGAGCCCAACAGCACATGTCCCTCGGGTCATTAAGCCTCATGAGTGGGCCAGCCTGACGGTGTCCAGCTCCACGCCAAGGGGCATGCAGCCTTCCCTCTGCCGTGATCTCAAGGACTGGCCGATTTCTCTCAGCGTTCTATGCGCCACTCAATGCCTAAACTAGCCACACCTGGCTGGGGCTCCTCCTACTTAATTCTGAAATGAGAAAAATAGACTTTATTAAAAAAAATAAAAGAGGTCAAGCAAGACTGTTTCAACACAGCCACAAACTCTCGGACAGTATGTTTGCGACCTCACGATTCATGCTGGGCTTGTGAACGATAAATGGGGCCCCACGTGGCCCCCATGGCCAGACCACGAGGGCCTTGCCAGCCAGGACACTTGGCCTGCAGGCCCTGGGACAGCACACGAGGAGTGAACAGCATGAGCCCACCACGTTGCAAGGAAGCCAGAGCATCACGGGGACACCGTGTAAGGGACTCCCGACTGTGCGCGCGGCCCTGCCCAGCTGCAGGCGTTGAGGGGAAGGCTTCCAGATCGTTCCAGGACCCCAAGCTCAAGGCCCAGATGGCTGCAGCCCCAGGCATCATGGGGAGCAACACAGCCTTCCCCTGCCCCATCTGAGTTTTGGAGACGTAGAATTTGGGAGCAGAAAAGGGCTGTTTGAGGCCACAAGGCTTCGGGCTGGCTCACGAGAAGGCAGAGGAGGAGAGATGTGGGGAGCAGCACCCAGCGAGTGTCAGCAGGGTCGGCTCTGGTGTTGTAGGGGCAGGCCCTTCAAGTCCTCATAGAAGGACGACTTCAGCTGACCTCTGCTCAGGCCTGGGCCCCCCAGGCTCGGGGTCCGGGAGCCTCAACCAGAACCAGCTTCCACCAAGTAGCGTGTAATTCATTGTGGAGTCACAGGAAGTGAAAGTGGGATGGCCCTTGGGGTCTCGGGGCCCAGGCCACAGGCTCCGGAGGCTCCAAGGTTGGACAAGATTTATGGTCCCTGGTTTATTTTCACCAGAGTCCACGCATGACTGACCCCCGTTTGACGGTGCTGCAGGATGCACCCTGCGCCCCCAAGGTTGGCAACACCAGCCCCGGCCGCCGTCCGGCTCCTCCGGGAAGACGGGCTGGAAGAGCCCTGGTGCCTCCACGCCCCACGGGGCCGGGGTCCCCTGCTCGGGAGTTGCAGACCCCACAGCCATGGAAACAGCTCCCAATTCCTGCGTCTACAACAAGGCCTCAGAACCCACTTCAGATCCTCAGAATGAGGCCACGTCACGCTCTCGCCCTTAAAATGCCTCCTCTCTAACAGGGAAAGAAAAATCAATCAAGAGAAAAATCAAATAAAGGCCATAAAACACAGCCCCCAATTTACACATTAAAATTTAATAACTCTCACTGCATTGAAGAGGCGTCAAGTCACATTTCCAAACCTCCGAAGCAGCACAGCTCAGCTGGGAGGAGGCGGCAGGCCACACATGGAGGCCCACGCTGTGGTCCCTGTGCACAGGTCACAGCTCCAGCCTCGCGAGGGAACAGGCCACCCGCACGCAGCCCTGCTTCCTGGGCAGCCGTCCACCCAACACTGCGGGGCCACCAGTCTGTGTGCAAGAGGTAGGGGTGGGCCACAGGCAGAAGGGATGAGACCCCCCAGTCTTCATACGCCCCACCCACACTGCAAGGAAACAGGACACAGCCTGGCTGTCACTGCCCACGGCACAGCAAGAGAAGCCCCAAAACACCGTTGGCTCTTGCTCAAGAATCTTCACGCCCTCTGTTCTAGGCTCCATTCCCATCCCTCTCCCTGGGACCCCGTGGGTCCTTCCCAGCACCAGCGGCACTGACCTGAGATCACAGGTGCTCCCAAAGCGCCTGGACCCGTGAGGGCGTACGTGTCTCCTTGGAGAAAGCCCATGGGTCCGGGCCAACACCCTGGTGTGCACACAGGCTCCTCAGCCAGGACAGCAGGCCACATGGCATGGGCTGTGGTGGACCAGGGAGGGGTGGGAGGAAGGACGCCGCCAGACGTGGCAGCTCCTGCGCACAGCCACCAGGAGGACCGTGACCACGGAGGCTGTAGACACAGGCCGACAAGGGCCTGCTGACTCGGGTGGCCAGTGAAGCCCTCCCCGGGAGGTTTGTGAAGACAAACAAGCTACCTTGCATTCATGGATCAGAATTATTAATATTGTCAAAACATTCACACTACACAAAGGCATCTATAATTCAATATGGTATTGGCATTCCAGGCATTTTTCACAGAAATAGAAAAAATAACCCCCAAATGTGTATGGAACCACAAAAGACTCCAAATAGCCAACGTGATACTGAGAAAGAAAAACAAAACTAGATGTGCCCCCACTTTATGATTTGAAGCTAGAGGTTACTAAGCTATAGTGTCGGACAGTATGGTTCGGTCACAAAAACAGACACACAAAATAATGCGATGCAATCAAAAGCCCAGAAATAAACCCGGACATATGTGGTCGACCATCCGACACAGCACCGAGAACACGCAACTGGGGGAAGGACCATCTCCTTGCCAAACAGCACTGGGGAAACTGGACACCCACAGGAAGAAGACTGAAGTTGGGTCCCTATCTCACACAACTCACAACAGTTGACTCAAAAATGGATCAAAGACTTAAGCGTAAGACTTAAAACTATCGAACTCCCAGAAGAAAACACAAGGGAAAGAAACTCCTTGACAGCTGTTTTTTGGATCTGATCCAAAAGTACAGCAAAAAAGCAAAAACACATAAATGGGATGGTGTCAAACTTAAGTTTCTGTGCAGCTAAAGAAACAACCAGCAAAATAAAAAGACAACCCATGGAATGGGAGAAAATATTTGCAAGTCACCTATCTAATAAGGGGTTAGCATTCAAAATATGTAAGGAACTCCTAAAACTCAACAGCAAAAAACCAATTCAGTTAAAAATTGGGCAAAAGACTTCAATAAGTACATGAGAAAGCACTCCACACCACCTATCATCAGGGAAATGAAAATCAAAACCACAACGAGCTGTCCCGTCCCACCTGTCAGAATGGCTAGTCTCCAAAGGGCACCAGATGTTGGTGAGGACGTGGAGAAAGGGGACCCTCAGGCACGGCTGGTGGGAATGCAAGCTGGTGCAGCCCCTCTGCAGAACAGTGTGGAGGCTCCTCAGAAGGTTAAACACAGAGCTACCCTGTGACCCAGAAGGAATTGAAAACACTGACTCTAAGAGCTATGTGCGCTCCCATGTTCGCTGTGTCATTAGTCCCCGTGGCCGAGACAGAAGCAACCTGAGTGTCCTCAAACAGATGAACAGACAAAACAGATGCAGCATATGCATACGACAGAGGATTTTTCAGCCAGAGAAAGGAACCCTGTCCTTTGCGGTAACACACACGAACTTGGAGATTTTGCTAAGTGATATATATGGAGTCTAAAAAAGCAAAACTTAGAAATATAGATGTTTCCTCCATTTCTATGTTTATGTCTTCTCCAGATTGTCCTATAAAAGGGATTTTACAGAATGTAAACTTTGAGATTCTCTTCTTTTACTCAACATGTTGCCTTTGAGAACCATCCAAGCTGCTATATCAATAATGTTTGATTTTACTGCTGAGATGTGTTCCACGGAGGGGGGTACCAGTTGACCTGTTCATCTCCTTTGGGCAACCATGAACAGAGCTTCTACAAAGACTGGAGTACAGGTTTGTGCCGAACATCAGCTTTTGCTTCTCCAGGTAAACGTGCAAGAGACGGACTGCTGGGTCACGTGCTCAGTGCGTGTTCACTTGTGTAAGAAACTGCCACGCTCTTTCCCAAGTGGCTGTGGTGTCCTGACCCCCCAGCAGCATCGAGAGTTCCAGGCGCCGATCCTCGCTAGCACTTGGTACTATCCGTGTCTTCACGATCCTCACTAGCACTTGGTACTGTCCGCGCCTTCACGCTGGCCAGTCCGCAGACACGTACAGGCATCCTACCGTGCTGGAAACGTGCGCTCTGGGGGTCTAGTCCTGTCGAAGGTTTCCTGTGCTTATCTGCCGTGCTTACGTCCTTGTCAATAAAGCATCCGTTCGAGTCTTCAGTGCACTGAAATCATCGGGTTTGTGTTATGAGTATCGAATTGTGGGGTCCTCTATAGATTCCGGATACAAGTCCGCCATTGGGGACATGACTGTATTTTCCCCCAGCATTTTCCTTACCAACGTCTCTGCAGAGCGGAAGTCTTTCATTCTGGTGAGCTCCACTTACGGCTTTCCTTTGTGAAACACCGTATTCTAAGAGCTCTAACTTCAGGGTAAAAAGAGTTTCTCTAATGTTGTGTTCCAGAAGTCTTAGACTTTTCACCTGCAGCTGTGATCCCATCAGAGTTAACTTCTGGATATGGGGTTTTTCACTTTGTTGCACACGGAGGCCAGTGCTTCCTGCACCATTTGTGGAAAAGACAATCCACTGGCCACCAAACTGTTTTTGCACCCTGTCAAAAATCAATGGCCATATTTATGTGGCTCTATTTGTAAACTCCATATTCTATTGATCCATGCTCCATCCTAAGCATGTTATAATTTACTACTTACTTTAGCAAGTGCCTCTTTGTGGGGGAAAAAAAAAATGATGTTACTTTCTGGAAGCAAAAACCAACCAAGAACATGCTACACGACATTCCTCTTCTTGTAAGGAAGGGATGGAGCCTTGAAACACATAAATGCCACTCTCTGCCCTAGACGATGGATCCTGAGACTATAAACCAAACTGCAGACTGGAGCAGAGGCCGAGGGCCTGCCCCCGAAGGCCTTAGAGCAGACGGCCTCTCTGGTGCCCTAACAAGGGGCTGGGTTGTTGGGACAAGAGCAACAAATTACTTATAATTATTGGGAAAAACATAAAACTAGTACATGGTGCATAGTACACTGGAGCACGGGCCACGGCCTCGGCGGGAACTCATGGATTCTCACGAACACACAGCTCTGTTACTCAGCCCTGGAAAGGCTGGAATTACCGATAGCCACACGCTGATGGCCTCTCCTTGATGACGATCCCGGAAGGCGAGGCTCCACATCTCCTTCTGACCCCGGAAGTTCAACAAGGAGCCGGGATGCCGCGGCCATACCCGCCCCTCAGGCCACTGGGACTCATCCACGTGGAGATTAAACAGGAACCTCCCGCCCTGACCGATGGGAGAGGAACTGACTCGTCTTTAAACACACGGAGCCAGGAAGAGGTTCCTGACTGTGCCTTCAGACTTTCCACTCCTTTGCCTTCAGAGTGCGAGAAGTTAAACTAAACACAGAAGGAGAAGAAACCTGGAAACTCTGCTAGAACGGCAGAGTGAAGGCTCTGGTGGTTATCGCCGTTCTGATGAAGCGAGGAAGGGAGAGTCGCACACGCACTGACACACACCAGCCAACTGCGGGGGGGGGGGGTCACATTTTGGTGACAAACATACCAAAATGCAGGCATTCCAAGTGTTGCCCCTTCCAAAAGGGCCACCAGGGAAAAATGCACAGTCACAATGAAGGGAGAGCATGGCACAAGCGTTTCTGGAACTGTTCTTTACACAAGCTTTTCCCTTCGTATCGAATGCCTAAAAGCAAATTCATAAAACTCTTCGAGCTTGGAAAGACTTCAGGGATCTCCTCATTGAACCGTACGTCTTCACTGTCCGGGTCGGAGGTAAAATAACGGGATTCTCAAACCACTGGCCGTCTGGTGCGCTGTACCTTGTGTCCAGTCATGGCATGTCCTCCTTCCATGAAGGATTAGAGCTTTATAAAGAGTCAAGAGCAAGAGAGAACTAACTATTTTTGGTGAGTTAAACACCAGGCTGAAAGCAAACTAGTGTCCCTGGCTGTTCACGCGTGGTGAATAAGCTGGGCAAAGCGGATGACGGAAGGAAAGAAACCATCGCGAAACCTGACCCCCTCAGGAAGCTGGACTTAGAGACAGAGCAAGCATTTGGTGTCGTGGAAACTGCAGGAGAGCTGGTCAAGGACACTTTTCCTTGGATCTGGAACCTCTGTGTGGGCAGGGGTCCTCTCCGTCTCCCCACATCCTGGAGGAGGAAAGAGGTGGTGGAAAACCAATGCCGTCCTTCGCCTCATGCTGTTCCACCTCCTCTGGACAGAAGCCTCCTCTAGAAACTCCCCTGTTCCTAGAAACAAATGCTCACTGCCATCGGTGCCCCCAGCCTTGCCCATCCTATTCTGGGGGCTCAGTGCCCACAATGAGCTCCCTGCTCTTATCCCTCAGGCCACCTCCACCCAGGGTCATGTACAGGCACCCAAGGAGGCTCAGCCTGTACAATCACTATGCACACACAGAGCCTGAGGGGTGGGCGGGAAACGGCCTCTGGACCAGATCCAGCTGGACCTGCAGCTGCCTTCCTCTTTCACTGTGCTTGCTAAGGCACTGTAGTCACAGATTCCTACACTGAGCTCAAAGAGCCCATGGAAATAACGCAGGAATGTCAGCCCCGTACATGTTCTTACCTTTCACTTGTCAAGATCACGCTGCAACACAGATTCCATACACTGTCACTAAAAGCAAAATAACGATCTCCACGGATCCCAGATAACGCAGGCACTTTGCATTGTGAGTAGAACTGGTACGCCAAACACACATGCACACTTGCATCTTTTAAAACAAGTTTCACGGCTATCTTTTTCTTGGCAGAACCAGATAGTATTTGGAGAACAATTACCACATCTTTAAATTATTTTTAAAAACAAAAAACGCCACTGATGTTCACAGAAACTTCCACACACCCAGTCAACTTGAGCCTCACAAAGTCATGCTGGTGACTGGATACAACATCCCTTTTTGTTCCTTTCCCTCCTAGGTGATAAAGCACAAGCCTGTGGAACAGAAACCTGAGGAACGTCAAGGCAGACAAACTTGCAGGTCCATCTCTAGGTATCAAGAGAAAAGCTGCAGTATCTTCCATCCTCCTTGACCCCCCCTCCCCCATTTAAGGGCTGCAAGACTGTGACATGCAGACATTTTCAGGAACCCACTCAGGGCTTTAGAACCCTCCAGGTTCAAGGCCACTTAAGTGGAAGACCACAGAGTCACCCAACGCCGACAGGAGCACAGGCACATGGGGTTCCGGGACACAATGGGCCACAAAGGGTGAATGTTCCCGTGTGACAAGCTTTTACGATTTGCTGAAGAACTCGGCAGCATCCTGGAGAAGAGCTAGAAAACTATATTCAAATATAATTTTACGTCTCAAGTGAAAAACACAGCAGTCACATAAGAAGAAAAAACACACAGGCCGTCCCTTTGGGGACATGAATTGAAATGCAGCTTCTTTCTGTTCTAAATGTGTAACTTCAACATTCTCAGATTTCTTTGTAAGTAATACATTTGCTCAAGTAGCCAAGGTCATAATAAAACTAACGAATATAAGATCTGAGCAGCCGTCTGGACATCAGGAAGACTTTCATACTTATCTAAACATGAGAAAGGGGCTCTGCGTGGCAGTACAGAACCCCACATCTTCGTGGCTGTAACCAGAGCTCCCGCTGGTCCCCTCACAGATAGTGTTATCACAGGATAATGCTCTCATCTTGTGCAAAGAAGTCCTGCCTTGAACAGACACACACAGCAGACAGTCCGAATGCCCGTTGACGGGAGAATGGACGAGTGATGGGATGCTCGCACAGTGGAACACCGCACAGCACGAAAAATAAACCAGAGCCGACCCTCTGCCCACAGCCAGGCTAACGGAGTGGAGTCTGGAAGCCCTGCATGCAGGGCAGGCGTCAGCTCTCAGGCTGAGTGCCTGGGCAAGCTGTTCCTCACCGAGCCTCCGCACACACCTGAGGGTCTTGAGGAATTGGGAACCCCTAAGGGCAGCAAGAGCTGGACACATAAACCCCAGGCCTCCAGGCTGCATTTGCCTACCTCAATTTCCCCATTGGAGGTCCACTCCCTGGGGGAAGGTTCTGTTGTTCAAGTTTGAACCTCCAGGGACGACCAAGGGCCTGGGGAGGGTGACTGCCAGGGGACAGGGAACCGCACGTGAAAATAGCCCACTCACTACGGACGACAAGCCAGCCGAGCCCCCAGCAAGGATCCACACCCATGTGGTGGCCACTCGCAGTTCTCCTGGCTCAGCTCATCCTCACAGCTCACTGTAACAACAACGCAGCCTTGCAAGAACCCTTAAATGCACATGGATAGGATCTGCTCCCGTACTTAAAGGAGCATACAGTACGTAGTAACAGAACTTAAAAACTCCTGCTGCATTTTGTGCGAACATAGCCAGGCATGGACAGGGTGAAGGCCTAAGGTCACATCCACTGTATGGACAGAGTGAAAGCTTAAGGTCACGTCTACCTGTTTATATGCAACACTCTTCCCTACAAAAGCCCTTTGTTAACCTCCCAAGTTCCCAAAGTCCCTGCACCTGTATTTACAGGACCAAGAGCTTCTCACAGGTATTGCACAACCGGACATGAAACCTCCCCCTTCAGACCCCACCCCGACCCGCACGGGCTCTCTGTGTAACACACGAGGGCACGGGAGGCGAGAGGAGCCATTCCCGAGTGACAGGGCCTCCTCAGTGGACACCCCCACTGCCGGGAAAGGACCGACAGGGAGTGAAGAAAACGCGTGCAAAAAGACGAGGTATTTTCTCAGCATCACACCAGGACTGAGTGCCCAGGCGGGCCCTGAAGCCCAGCTTTGTGGGCTTGAGCTGTATTTATGCTGTGACGGATGTCCATCCTGGGTCATCGAGGCTTCAGTACTGCTGGCCGGCAGGGTGCTGGGCTATCCGCCCAGGAAAGGGCCCTAAACCTCACACTGTCCTGCCCGAGAATCAGCTACTTTGGGGCTGCCGTGGAACGGTGTCCAGGACCCAGTGCAGGGAGCCGTCTTCATGAATGGGCCTGGGGCAGCCATGGCACAGGCCCCCAGCCCCCAGGCCCCTGCAGGAGCTTCCAGGAAAGGAGCCCACAGGGTGCCCCGCCGGCTGCAGGCCACAGCTTTATGGAAGGGGCTCTGAGAGCAGGCGTAACTGGCCGACGGGATGAGGCCAGAATGTGTCCTCCACAGGCAGTTGCGAGGAGCCGTGGGGAAGCCAGCTGAAGACCCAGATGCTTCCTGCCCTGGCAGACACCCGCCATCGGGCAGTTCCTGGCTAGCCTCTGGGACTCTCAGGGACACAGAGTCACATCCACAAGATGACAGTGAACAGGGACACAACTCTCCGCATCTGGTCCTATGATGGAAGGGAGACCAGGAGCTCACCTCCTTCCAGAACAGCCCTCGGGCAGTTGGTGGGGACAGGACGGTGCTGCCGCAGAGTGGTCACTGGCCCCACACCCACAGAGGGGACAAGACTCGTGCAGAGCCACCGAGGACATTGCACGGACTCGGGCCTGACCCGGCGAGCCGCCAGCCAAGGACGCATCACACAGCGCTATTCTGGAACAGAACTACTCACACGTGCCTCGCCCTGCCCCCCAGTCTGCTGGGACAAAGCCCAGAATTCTTCTCTTAAATTATGATGACCGATCACAGCAAACAGGCAAGGTGATTCGGTAATAACTGAGTTAATACACTATTGCCCAAAAAAGCAAAACAAAGTTTAATAGGAAAAAGAAGTCCCCTACATAAAATAACTGTTTTTAGACCCAAATCAGTGACTTAACCCGGGAGCACACAAACGACAATTTCAGGTCTCAACACTCTGAACCTTCGCGGACAACTTCCTGTTTTGTGCTTCCATCAAGGATGCTAAAAATAGGCCCCAAATGAGTCCCTCCTGCTAAGCCCACATCACAGAGCAGAGACTTCATACATAAGTGAATTACAGGTTCAGCCTCTGGCAGGAGCGGAATCTCAACCCAGGCGACCTAGAATCCCCAGGTCAGCACTGGTGCGGGGAGCTCCCAGCAGGCCCCCGATGCCCCGAAGGAAGGTGACCTTGCCACACACAGTCCGTCCTGCCAGTGACTTCCTCGTCCGGCCCCTCTGCCCGTGGAAGTCCTGTTCTGCACGGCGCGTGCAGCGCCTTCCCACATGCCGGCGGGATGCTGCCCAACTCCTGAGTCACTGATAACAGCCGAGATCACTGAGATTTACTCGGCTGAATCTTGTCTTTTATCTATGACAAGATCATGGTGTGCATCCAAAATAATGGCCATCAGAGGCCACTTCCCCATCGTGTGGCCCCAAAGCCAGTGAGTGACAGCAGATGCTCCCAAGGCCTATCCTGCAGGTGCCGTGGGTCCCTCGATGTGTGGCCTAGGTGCCCGTCGGGACGCTGGCCTGTCCCACGTCCTCTCAGGGTCAGCCAGAGCCACCTGGTCTCCAAGCACAGCAGGCTCGACCCTCCTTCCCAGGTGGGGAAACTGGCCACAGCATCAGGTGGAGACTCACAGCCGGGTGCGAAGCAGCCCCAGCCGCGACGGGGAGGGCCCCCACAGAGAGAGCGCCTGCCACAGCCCCGTGTCTGTGCGGGCAGCCAGGGAGACGCTGCCCTGCAGGATGGGAAGGTCCACCGTTGCCAAGACAGAGCCGCACCGCAGAGTCAGCAAGTGGGCCCTCTGTCCTCTAGTCCCCGAGGACGCTTCACACCTAAGAGCGCTGTCCAGGATGATGAAGCAGGCATTGCAGCACGCGTGCAGACACGCATTTTCTTCGCTTTGTTGTCACAAAGATGCATCTTTATTAAGATCATTTTCACTTAAAGTGCTTGAGCTCACAGAGTAGATTTACAAGGCACCTTTCCAAAAGAAAATAATGTGAAATAAAGGTCTTAAAGGTGGACTTTTTTTTTCCAATTCAAGCATAGTTAACATACAGCGTTGTACTAGTTTCAGGTGCACAGTATAGTGATTCGACAGTTCTATATATTTCTCTGTGCTAGAGATTATATGCATTTGTTTTACAACAGTATTAACTAGCTTCAGTTTCCAGAACTGACTTCACAAAGACCACAAGTGTCTGTCATACCCAGACCCAGCAGCAAGCGGTGCCCGCCCCCAGAGCCTACAGGGCTCCCCGAAACCAGCGGCACTCTGTCCACTGCTTTGCCCACGAGCCCAAGTGACCAGGTCACAGGGCAGCCCCTCTGTCCAGCCAGGACGGACACACAGTGGGGAGATGCTCTCTGGCGGCATGTCCCCCCCTTTCCCTGACCCTACAGGCTGCAGTGACCACACACGGGGTCTGGTCCAAAGGCTGTGAGTGGGAAAACGGAGCAGCATGGCCAGGTTGCTGCATTTCAGGACGCGGCCTGATCCCAGCCCTTCTCGTCCACTGGAGCAACCTGCAGAACCCGACAAGACTCAGCAGGACGGCACCCGGCTCACCCTGTGCTGCACCAGGAGAGGTTGAGATCTGCTTGTGAACCTGGCCTGGTCCATCCTGGCGCAGAACTGATGTCCATTCCCAGGGTACTGGAAACACTCCCTAAAAGCTCAGCTTCCCCTGGAGGGTAAAAAAACTAAGTGCATCCTAAAAAAATAATAAATAAATAAATAAATAAATAAACAAACTAAGCGCATCCTAAATACAGAGAAGCAACCAGAAACACGAAATCAGCCACATCAGCCTACAAAGCATCCAACAAAACAACGACCAGAGGGACAGGGATAGAGGCACTGGCGCCATGCTCATGCGTCAGCACATCAGGGATTCAGTGCAGGAGCAATAGGGGAACGGCATCTGGAAGCCAAGTGCCCGCCGATGCCCTGTAGGGAAGGCAGGCTGGCAGCCTGTCCGTAATCCTCCGCAGGTGCCTCTGTCCCCAGCACAGACAAGGTAGCGCAGGGAGCCCACCCTCTTCCTGTCCAGCCGAGGACACAGCCAAGGACACCTGCTGGAGACCACCAGGAGGCCTGTCTTTACAGAGCAAACTGTAAACTGCTCTAACTTTTGTCTGGAGAAAGTACGTCATCCAAAATCAATTATGGCTGCCAAACACATGGCATCGGAGGACACACAGGGCACAGCCCTTGCCCAGCCATTGCCCAGCCCTGAAGAGCCCCAGAAAGGGGCGAGGTGGCAGCAACCCCAGGGTCAACATGCAGGAGGTGTGCTCAGGCCACGGGGACACGTGCTGCCCACTGTGGGTCTTCACAGCCCCGCTCTCCCCGAGACGTGTCCCTCCGCTACCTACCCCTCCTGTGCCCTTTTCTGTGGTTATCTGTGGATGGGCCTTCCTCTGGTCACCCTGCATGCCTGCTGCGGACACGCACATGGCACGTCTGAAGTGTGTGAACACACATACACACACACTCTGCAAACCACCCAAGCAGGGAAGCCCCCACCTGAGCCCAGCCTGGACTCACCCAGGACACCGTCAGCATGGAGAAGCCTCTGAGGAACACGGTCTGTGCCCAAGACAGCTGGGCCCCACCCGAGGCGGAGAACCCAGGATCTGCCAGGAAGCACCTCTCAGAATGTTCCCCATGGAAGGGCCGCATCCACATCACCTGCAGGGCCACGGGGCGGCTCTGGGAACGTTCCCCATGGAAGGGCCGTGTCCACGTCATACTAGGAAGCAAGGCAGAGAAATCTAGAGCCCGAGGACTAGGGAATTCTGTGTTATTAAGGTGTGGAATTCTGTCTTCAAGGCTGGACTCTGAGCGGTGAGAGGGGAAAACTGCAGAATGTTCTTCACCGGCCATGCCACTCTGACGGGCAGGAGCCCGGGCACCCTCAAGCACAGTCTGCAACCTTTCCTAGAAAGGGCCAGAGAATAGATACATTTGGCCCGAGAGGCCAGTCTCTGTCACCGTCACCCACCTCTCCCTTTGTAGTTCAGGCCACACTGCTGCCCCAGAAAGCTTTATTTCTAAGAACAGGCGGTGGGCAGACTATGGACCCCGGCCAGGAGTGGAGGGCGGCATTTGGAGTGTGAACACACAGTCTTGTGGGGGACCACGCCCCAGCATGGAGCGGGGAGCTGCCGGAGGCAGGAGGGCACGCCGCCTCGCTCCTGCCAGCAAGGGTGCATGTCGACCCCCTCCGTCAGCGCTTCCAGAGGCGGACTGCTGCTCCCCGGCATGTCTGCGGCCTCTCGGCCACCTGCACCTGCGGGAGCGGTCAGAACCCTGTGGGCAGAGCCGACCGGGGAGGACTGTGTCCAGTATCCCCGCCTCGTGGCCCCATGACGGCCACTCTGAGCCCCAGCCACGGGGCAGCAGGCCCTCAGGGTCCACTGATCCTGCCCCAAGAAGTGTGCATGGACCCATGCCAGAGACGAGCTAAGAACTTCCATCCTCCTCCCAGAGGAAAGACCTGCTGTCCGTCTGTCCGTCCACTCAGTCCACCTTCCTTTACGCCGTGTACACCGGTGCTCCTGCAACGTGTCCCCTGAACTGCCTGTAAATCTTACAGCCTCATAACTAAGACTTCAGTGTTCACTTCATATCTGTAGCAGGTACACTTTAACCTTTTTTAAAAACATCCCTGTAACTGATGTAACGAGAACAATCCAGCGCTGAGTGCCTTTGTCTGTCTGACTCACACACGTGCGGCTGCACCCCTGCAGACGGTCTACACCAACTCGGCCGCGTACACACAGGTGCCTCCAGCACACGCTCCATCGGAGGCCAGCGCTAAGCTTCCAGGCAGTGGGAAACCGTAGGGGGCCCACCCCTGCCCCATACATGGAGTCTCCACCTCCCTCCACCTCCCTGACACACAGCTCAAGAAAGCAGCCCCCAACAGCCCGAACAGGGTTCAGCCACTTTCCTGGATGGCCACAGACGCCAGAGAGAACACGGCTGCTGCAGGGAGTAAATGGGGTCTTCCTCTACGTTTTAAAACAGAAGGAAAATACTGCTTAGAACCTGCTTGTCTTACAAATCTCCATCACTTACAGCCCTGTTACAGAACACTTCCATTTTTCTCCATACTTAAATGACTGCCAGTAAAATTGTTCAATTTCTCCCACTTGGGAGACCTTTTAACAGTATCACATATTAGGTTAAATCATATGAAATTCAAAAACAGTTAAATATTGGTGATCTCATATGATTCAACTTAATAAAATATCATGAACTTTTGTGTAATTAAACCACGAAATAATGTTAATATTATAGCAGATAATCATTTCCAGACTAATTCTTTCTTGAAACATCAACTAAATACTTACCCACCTGGGATTTTAGACACTAAATATATACACCTAGACACAAACATTCCACCAAGAAAAGTAAAACAGTGACGTAAGTTAGCATCCACCTAGGCTCCTTTTTAAAACAAAGCAGGACAGAAATGTTTAAATAACTACTTACTATTTGTGGTGTGATAATCAGAAGTCTAAAAGCAGACACTTCTCCAAAGAAGACATACAAATGGCTAAAAGACACATGAAAAAGTGTTTGTCATCATTAGCCATTAGGGAAATTCAAATCAAAAACACATTGAGATACCACATTAGAACGGCAAAAATTGACAAGGCAAGAACGAATGTTGGAGAGGATGTGGAGAAAGGGGAACCCTCCTACACTGCTGGTGGGAATGCAAGTTGGTGCAGCCACTTTGGAAAACAGTGTGGAGATTCCTCAAAAAATTAAAAATAGAGCTACCCTATGAGTCTGCAATTGCACAACTGGGCATTTACCCCAAAGATACAGATGTAGTGAAAAGAAGGACCATCTGTACCCCAATGTTCATAGCGGCAATGCCCACAATCACCAAACTGTGGAAAGAGCCGAGATGCCCTTCAACAGACGATCGGATAAAGAAGATGCAGTCCACATAGACAATGGCATATTACGCAACCATCAGAAAGGATGAATACCCAACTTTCTATCAACATGGATGGGATTGGAGGAGATCATGCTGAGTGAAATAAGTCAAGCAGAGAAAATCAATTATCATATAGTTTCACTTACTTGTGGAGCGTAAGGAACAACACAGAGGACATTAGGGGAAGGAAGGGAAAAGTGAAGGGGGTAATTCGAAGGGCGAGACAAAAGATGAGAGACTGTGAATTCTGAGAAACAAACTGAGGGTTTTGGAGGGGAGTGGGTGGGGACATGAGTGAGCCTGGTGGTGGGTATTAAGGAGGGCACGGATTGCAGGGAGCACTGGGTGTTATAGGTAAACAACGAATCTTGGAACACTACATCAAAAACTAATGATGTACTGTATGGTGACATAACATAATAATAATAATAATAATTAATAAATAATAAATTCCCAAGTCCAAAAAACTTTTGACATTTTAAACAAATTAACTGAGTACACTCTGCATTGATTATAAGGGGACAAGCTTATGTTTAATCTGACAATGGAATAAAGGGACCTAGCATCTTACAAGTGCACAGACAGGAATTCCAAGAGCCCAGGGTCCCAGGCCCTATCCAGCCACTGATTAGCTGGTGTTTGGAGGTACACACAACGTCTGTACTCAGTTTCCCCATCTGTGAAAAAGGGTGGTTACACCTTCCCGTGCTATCAAAGAGCACGGTGACATGTAAGCAAAAGGTGCTGTGGAAAAGATCCCATAAACAAAAACATCCTTATTTTAAAGTCAAATTCATTATATTAATACAAATACTAACTCCACTCTCGTCATGTAATGCTTGGTATCCAATTTTCCTCTTTGTGAGACGTATCATTTATCTACCTGTTTATTCGATAGATCTTTACTCAACTCTCAAGAAAACCATACTTTAGGAGCTACAACAGGACAGTTTTCCCTGAAAGGTCTGAGTCGCAGGAGGGAGGTGGCCAGAGGGGACAGTGGCGTCCAGAGAACCCATCTCAGCTACTTCCTGCCTCCTCCTCCCCCTTCCCCTGCCCCTCCCCCTCCCCTCCAAGGGCCGCTGCCCAGAGTCTGATGTCCCCAGCTCCAGCATGTGAGAGACCGCACTTCAAGTCCACCCCGCTATCTACCCCAGATTATTCCCCTGAAGGCAGGCTCCCCATAGGTGACCCAAGTTCTGCTCCTTACCCTGACACCCAGCACCTATACCCCACCAGGGCCATGCACAGATGTGTAGCAGCAAACAGGACCCACGACAGCATTCATTACAAACATTTTACTAAGTATCAATCAATAATCAATGCTTGCCACAAAAATGAAAATAGTGACGATACTTTTAAGTACTTAAATGAATTTGGCTCATCGACTTGCTCCTAATAAGACATGATAAAACTAGGCTTGTATTATGTAAGTCTTTAAATGCCCTTGAACTGTTTCTGTCCCTTCTTATTTTTATATAAAATAAGCCTAAGGTTAGAAGACCATAAATAATACCACTGATCACAGCAGAGATGACATGAGGGCAGAACTTGCCACCATAAGGGACGGGCTGACCCCAATTCCTCTCCTTCCTACACACGCAAACACCAAGAATCCAGGAGTGAGGACAGAGTGTGGGCCTGCCCCTGACTCCCAGCATCCCGGGGGGCTGGCCGTGGCCCCACAAACAGCCCTGCAGCCAGGATGCTCTCCCTCTGCCCCGCCTAGGGTTCCAGAGAGCTCGCTAAGGCAAGGAGCACACAGCACCCTCCACACACATCACCCCTTAGGGCCGCGGTAGGCGCCCTCCTGCGGACGTGGAGCCTGCGGGCAGGTCAAGGCTGAAGAAGCTGATCTGATAACCATTCATCCGTGGGGAAGACCCTATGTTCTTCTAGACAAGGAGCCAAAGGTGCTGCCGTGAATCAACTTAAGAGTGTAGCTGACACGTGACAAAGGGACAGATGTGAGACTTCTCTGGGTGACATCACTTAGCAGGCACACACCAACACCAGCCCCTGCTGCACGGCCATCCTCCCTTCCCTGCCCCCCGGGGCCGCGGAGAGGAGTGCCTTTCTGCCTTCCCAAGAGATCCTGAAATTCAGCCCAAACTCTCCGGAGTTCACGCCTTTCAATCAATAAAGAAGCTCCATATGGATGTTCTCTCCCTAAATCCCAACGCCCACCCCCAAAAAACATACATACAAATACGATACACGTTACCTAGGAGAAAAGACCACCGAAATCCCATCCAGATCGCACAGGGACACCCTCGTCCCCACCCACCAATGTCTGCGGTGCCCTGGAGACCCCACCCAGGGCCCCTGTGGCTGCCCAGATATCTCAGCGAACACACTCACCCCCCAAAGCCAAAGCCAAGGAGGGCCTTTAAAAGAAAACCCACACCACGCCGAGCTTATGTGTTGATGTTCGTCTGTGTGAGAAGAAAGCAAGAATCCTCCTTTGCTGCGTAAACTCGACAGCAGATGAGGCAAAGTATCTGAAACCAGCTAAGAGGTGGTTTCGGGTACGTTTGCCACCACCGGCAAAGCAGAAGCCCGATGAGGTCAGCCTTGTGTCTACAGTGGTACAACCTCACTCCCAGAGACATCTGTGTCAGGGACACACGGGGCCCTCACCCCTGCTCCACACACGGAGGGAACCAGCACCCCAGAAATAAGAAGGAACAAGTCAGCCCACAAACCACAACTTTGCTGGTTGTGAACTCAGCTGAGAGCCAGAATCCCTGACCCCTCGCCCCAGAAGGACAGAAGAAAGGCCATTTCCCCCTCGCTGCGGGGAGACGGATGCCAAGGAAAGCAACCCTTCTCTGAAACGGTTAGAACCAGTCGACCGTGCACACAGAGTGGGCTACAGACCAAGCCCCCCCGTGGGACGCAACACCCACAGGAAAACAGACGACACAAAGATTCACAGGAGCAAGGGCTCCTCCTCCTGTTGCCAGAAAGATACTGAGGAACAAATCTGGTGGGCCAGAGCCTGTCCGCCACACAGGAGGTCAGGGACAGAAACCCAAGGGGGCGGACGAGCGCCCCAGGCCACCTACCCCAGCCACCACACGGGAGGTCAGGCGCCCGCCCTTCGGGGGAAACTAAGAGCCAACCCACTGCCCCGACGGCTCACCACCCACCTCCCATCTGTCTTCGGACCTCACAGTGTTTAGGAATAATAAAGAAATATTAATATCCTGAGTTTCAAAACAACACATTTAGAGTCCGAGCATGAAACACAAGGTAAAAGGAGATCAATGGCAGGAAGCTTTGCAAATTCACCTAAACGTCGTTTATTGAATCCCCAAACTCAAACCCCAAACTTCCCAAAGAACAGGAGAACTCAGCCTCAGCCATTTCAACTTTCATTTCAGTATACAGACTCCCTCTTAATATAGGAATAATCCAACAAGTAATTAATTATTTCATCTCGGGGAAAAGGCTAAAACCATTTTTAAAGTCCCTGCAACAAAACCCTGCATTCTTACTCATCTCTCTGTGCTTCAGAATGAAAGCCCTATTCAGCTCCAAGCGTCTACAGGACCGTTTTTGTTCAAGAGCATTTATGTGAACAGACACGGGAATGTCAAAAAATGCTCAGTCTGAGCTTTCAGAACCCACAGAACACATGTTTTCACAGCAAAGGGAAGAAATACCATAGCGCCAATATTCTCTTTGCTTTCACCCAGAGGGGAGAAAAAGCCAAGTACATGCCCCATGTCCCCCCAAAACAAGGAAAAGCATTCCTCACTGTAGTCATTTTTTACTAAATCTGCAAGATCATTTCAACATATTTAACTTTAATTCTACTGAAATGAGGCTGAAGAGCTTAAAAATGGTTTGTGTATCTTTTGAATCCAAATGTGGGACTCTAACAGAAACTAACTCCTTTTATTATGAGTACCCTGAACTTTTCCAGAATGTTCTATAAGCAATACATCCACAAAACTTCTATAAGTCTTTCACTAACTGTTGTGGAACGCAGAGGTTGGGCAGAGAGGCATGCGTGTGCCCACAAACACACACACTCCCAAATCCTCCGCTCACAGGGAGGGTCCCACCCGCCCGAAGGACTTGGACGGGAGTACAGCTGCTGTCTGGGAAGGGGCAGCCTTCCTCAGAGAAGACTTAAACATTGTTTCAGGCAGAAACAATACCTTGCATACCGCGACTCGCCCTCCCGGGCCCGCCTCCACTCCCACTCCCACCGCTGCTCACACATGCCACCTCGAACACCGGGGAGGGGTCCTGTCCTTAGACCCACCTGTGGGGCAGCAAGGGTCTCTGTCAAGGCAGCTCTGACGGGGGTCTCTGCCGGCGCCTCCCTCTCAGGCCCTGAGCCCCCAGGCAGGGGCTGCCAAGGGGGTACCCGCACCCTCGCTCACAAAGGCAAGTCGAGGGCCCTCTCTCATTGCAAGGTACACAACCTGAGGCCACAAGTAAAACGAGGGAACCTGGTTGAAATGACAGGCAGCTGATAAAGTTCAGATGGGGCTTCGCGGGAAGGGGAAGCATCCAGGTCACTGCGTTCATCAACACAAATGCCACACACCCTCCTTCCTCAACACAAATCTCAGAGATGCACAGGAGAGCCTGGATCTGATCCTCTGGTCAGAGGCTCCTGTCCTCACTCAAGGCACCTGACCTCCACGGCCTTCCCTGCCTCGCTCCAGCCATGGTAGGAATATCTGGCAGGGGGGAGGCTCCAGGGGGACCTGAAACCACACTCATGCTGGGTCACAGAGGCTTGCTGCAGTCTCGGCTGACAGTCTGTCACCAGCTGGGCTGCGCCTTCCTGAGGGCACTACGAAGCCTTGTGTGCAACTGCTTGTCTCTGACTCGCACGGACCCCAACCCAGGAGGAAGGGTTGTCCGGGCAAACAACACTCTGCGCAGAGCAAGTCTGGC
>LNAC01000327.1:1781624-1828055 GCA_002007465.1 Ailurus styani | reverse complement strand
TCTTCTTTATCCATTCATCTGTTGATGGACATCTAGGTTCTTTCCATAGTTTGGCTATTGTGGACATTGCTGCTATAAACATTCGGGTGCACGTGCCCCTGAGGATCACTACCTTTGTGTCTTTAGGGTAAATACCCAGTAGTGCGATAGCTGGGTTGTAGGGTAGCTCCATTTTCAACTTTTTGAGGAATCTCCATACTGTTTTCCAGAGTGGCCGCACCAGCTTGCATTCCCACCAACGGTGTAGGAGGGTTCCCCTTTCTCCGCAACCTCGCCAACATCTGTCGTTTCCTGACTTGTTGATTTTAGCCATTCTGACTGGTATAAGGTGGTATCTCGCTGTGGTTTTGATTTGTATTTCTCTGATGCCGAGTGATGTTGAGCACTTTCTCATGTGTCTGTTGGCCATTTGGATGTCTTCTTTGGAGAAATGTCTGTTCATGTCTTCTGCCCATTTCTTGACTGGGTTATTTGTTTTATGGGTGTTGAGTTTGAGAAGCTCTTTATAGATTTTAGATACTAGCCCTTTATCTGATATGACATTTGCAATGTCATTTCTGCTGGGTGTTGCGAGGCTCCAGGACAGTGACGCGAGGACAGCGCATGGCCCACCTCTCAGGATGCGTGGGCTCGGGCAAGGCAGCTGTGGAGGCTGACCCAGGTTCTAGTAAGGGATGGAGGGATGCCACAGCTCCCCAGAGTGTCAGAGGTGTGCCCGGGCCACGGTTTCCAGAGCACCTCGTGGACACACCCACAGGCACCCAGACAAACACAAACACTCTGTCTGGGCCAGAGGCAGGAGACCACGGATCTCATCTCGCGGCCCCTGGGGTGTCACATGATCCCTCTGCAGCTCCAGGTCTCAGGAACATCTGCCTTGTCGTGGGGTCACGTGAGGGGCCAGCAGGAGCAGAGCCCACAGGTGGGCGCTCTGTGCTGTGCACCCCACGTCCATCCCCCCCGAAGTCAGGTGCTCAGGCCCAGCCTCCAGCCTGACGACAGTAGGAGGGGGGCCTCTGGGAAGGGAGGCTGTGGGAGGGCCCCAGGACAGGATTCATGCGCTTGCAAGACCCTGGCTGCTGTAGGTCTCCCTGGAGTTCCCCCGTATCTTGCCCCGCTGTGGGAAGCCACCATGAAAAGCAGAAGGAGAACCCCCCCACACCAGAATCGACCACATGTGGACCTCCAGCCTCCGGAGCTGTGGGCAACCGACGCTGGCTGGCAAAGCCCTGGTGGCCCCAAGATGGGATATCAGACACCCACAACCCCACCTCACCTGCCAGCCACAGCACCTCCACCAACAGCCGCCACGGAGCACGGACTTCTCCCGGCCCTCCTCCCCCTCCCGGACACTTTCATCAGAACAGAAATCAAGATGATTTCCTAGACGAGTTTCGAAACCATCTCAGCCCTTCCTGTTCCCTTCCAGCGCCGGTGAAGAGCTGCCGTGAGGGAGACAGCGGGAAGCCTGTGGAGGACACAGAGCAGAAGCAGCAAGAAGCTTCTCAGCGCCCTCGGACGCTCCCCGTGTGCCCCCGAGCCACACACACATCCCTCTGGTCTGACAACGGCTCAGGTGGGCTGGCACAGGCATGAAGACACCGCCTCAGAGCACCCCTACAGCAAAGCTGGGCGCTGATGTGAGCGAATGTTTTCCACGCCCATTAGAACCCTCCCAAGTCTGAGTTCATCTGCTGAACAATGAGCCACGGATCAGGACGCTGCGTGGCCAAGACCCACGTGTGACGTGTGACACGTGAACGTGACGGTCGGAGCTGCGGGGAGGCCGTGCTTCCCCTGGGGTTCCACCCCGCCTTCACTCACTCCTCGCCTACACTTACTTCCTGTGTGGTTAAAAAGAAAACCAAACAGCGGACGTTTTTCTCCAGCCAATCATCCTACTTTGTGCTACAGCTGATCCTCCAACAGCGCGGACACCAAGCTCCCCCCATGCACTGAAAAATCCACGTGTAACTGACTCCCCCAAAAGCTTCACCAACAGCCTACTGTTGACGGGAAACCTACTGAGAACAAAGAGTCACTGACCCATATTTTGTGTGTGATATATACTACATACTGCATTCTCCCAATGAAGGAAGCTAAACAAAATGTAAAGAAAACCTTAGGAGAACATACATTTACAGTACTGTCCTGTATTTATCGAAAAAAAAATCTGTGTATAAGGGGACCGGTACACTTCAAACCCATGCTGTTCAACGGTCAACTGTAGAGATTTTAGATGATAATACTCTCATCACTTCTAAAGAAAAGTCATACAAATAAAACTAGCATTATTACCACCACTCTACGTACTCAGTAAATTTCTAGATCATCCGGCAAAAACCGAAAATAAAGCTACATAAAGGTTTATGACACCCAAGAATAAAAAAAAATTCACCCGTGCTTCAAAAATCACCGTTCCCATTTTAGATGTCAAAATGCATAAGAAAAGTTGAAATGCTCTTGATTTTTCTTAAAACAGAAATGACCACTTTTTAAAACTTTTTTTAAGAAACAACTACTTTTAGAACTACAGTAAGTTTATGGATCCAGACGGATGCTGTGGGTTGGCTCACTTGATCTCAATTCCAGTGAAGCTTAAAGCAAAAACGAGGTTTCCCAGACACACGGGTTTCCCCTGCGCTCCAACGCAGTCCGCAACGTGGGCATGCTCCCTGCTCTGCTGAGAGGGGTTATGGGGGCGGGCGAGGGCAAGTCCACCTGAGGGAGAGAAGGCATGGGGCAGCAGCAGTCCAGGGATGGGAAGAAGTGTCCGGTTCACAAGCACTTTGCTCCCACTGATCGGCAGTGCAAGCGGCTGACCTCATCTCATACGAGGCCAAGCTGGGACGTGGAGGGCGCACAGGGGCATTAGGGGTCACTAGGTCTTTGGGGAAGGGATGCTTTCCAGTAAGCGTGGGTGGTGGGCATTTCCTCACCAACCTGTCCTGCAGCACGGGGGGTCAGGAGAACTCCCTGGTGTCAGACATAAAGGTTTGCAGGGTCTGGAACACATGCCGACAGGCAGTCCTCTCACAGGCCATCTGAGCTAAGTCCTCGTGCTGCATTTCTGTTGAGCATCTGGAACGAACCTCTGACCCATACAAGCTGCTCCTGTTCCCCCTCAGATGCACGGAACAAAGAGAAGGGCAGAGTTCTGCCGCAGGGACACAAGGCGACGTCAGGGACCCAGTCACGGCTCCTCAACGGGCCAGAGCTGCAGGGAAACCCCACGCACGCAGGTGGACTCCTCCGGAGCAGGGCACGGGGCTTGGCCACTGTACAGGTGTGCCCAGAACCAGAGCCTCTGCGGCAGAGGTTGGGCGGAGGGCTGGGTGGGGCTCGGTCCCCACCCTGCAGGGACCGGGAGCTGATATACCCACAGACATCAGGGAGTTCAGTGCTGATTTTTCAGGACTGTTCTCTCGGGAGCAATTAGCCAACAACTGGTCCTACACCCTTTAACACAAATAAAAGCCTGCCCCAGGAATACCCAATCACCACCATCTGCTTGGAAAGATGTTGGTGAAAGCTATGTGAACATTAGTTATTACAAAGCACATAAAATAGGAAAATGACAACATCCACCCAGTTTTGCAATTTTACTGTTCCAAACAGTTACCTGGGTGAGTTCTGCATCCCAATCCCCAAACCTCGATTAGTGAGGATTCGGGACTTCGTGGATCTCTAACAGGCTTTGATTTTTTATTGTAACACATGGTGTGGGAAAACCGAGTCGCCCATTGAGACCCAAACAAGCACTTCCAACACATCAATAACAGGAACAGACTCTGTGACCAAAATGTAGGGTGGTTTGTTTGGGGTTTTTTTAAAGCCCAAATAATAGACCCAAAGTAGATACTACTTCTGTCCAATTTCTTTTGCACCAAAGTTTAAAAACCGATTATTTCCTAGAAACCACCTCTCATGATCATTTAAGGGATAGGAAAGGCTCATACAATGTTGCTATTTCTAAAACAGTCAGAGGCCAAGAATGGAAATGCTGGATTCGTTCCCTATCACTATGTAACGAATCAGCATAAATCTAGTGGCTTCCACCCCACAGATTTCTTCTACAAATCTGGAGATCAGAAATCTTTCCAGGCTAAACTCAAGGTGTGGGCAGGGCGGGTGCCTCCTCCTCTCCAGCTTCCTCAGCCAACAGCCGGCACCACACACCTCTGCCCCTCCCCCGCCCACCCCAGGACTGTAGCTCAATCTTATCTCACTATAATAAAACAGCTTCCTGATTATATAAACTTTCAGAGTTTGGAATTTTTAATGGAACTAAACCCCCCCCCAAAAAAAAATTCTCCATAATTACAGAAACGAATTTCCTCCACAAAATACCATTCTCAATTCTACGGTCCCGCATACACTAAGAAAGTATATTAAAGACTAGAGACAAGAGCTATTTGGTTAATTGGGGGGTTTGCCTAGGACTTGGCCACACATGACACACCCTGGCCAGTTAGGGAGCTGGAGTACCAAAATCTGGGGGGAAGGGGAACATGAAATGCTCACTTAGGCCCAGGCCATACATTCCGGGTTCGCGCTATCAGATTGCTGACTGCTTCTTTTCCTACGCATTCTTAATACCAGTCGATCACAGAAATCATAGTTCAAGGACACTGAACGGGCACTGCTGTCTGAGCAGTCTAAGTGCAGGCCAGTCAAGACCCACAGACACTGCAATGCTTTACGGCAAACAGAACACCAACAAACCGGGGACAGACAGGCGGCTGCTTGCGAGAATGCACAGAGCCGGCGTGCGTGTGTGGTGGGCGGTCGGTCCTCTGCTCCCCACACATGACCTGAGAATCACAGCCCCCTCCCCCCAGGGCAGAGCATTGGAGGCTCTGAGACGGCTGGACACCAAGACTCAAACATACAACATTTCAGATCTAAGCGAGGTTTTCTTCCTAAAATGGGAAACCAGGGCAGCACAGTTGGACACCTACCGCCATCTCAACTACTGCCGTTCAGGGGTCTTGGGACATTATGAGAACCCAAATCTATTAGCTTCACACCAGATTCCAGAGTTTCCTGAAACGTTCTTTTCAGTTTGACCGTCTGGATTGTCTCACCACATCTAGGGACATCTAAATCCCTAACCAAAAACATCACATCACCACAAATCACCAGATGAATGGGTGCCCTGCCCAGAGCCCTGGTCTAAACATGTCAACGGTTATTTGTAGAAGACGGGTCTTGAGGCAAATTCTCAGTGGAAACCAGACACCGTGACATCTCATCATCCCCATTTTAGATCTGAATGTGAACACTGCTGCCGAACCAGGTCTCCGACACAGAGTCATTTCTCAAAGACGAGGTGGTTTAACCCTCAGCCCTGTTCGGGGTACCACTCCTCCTCGAACTATGACCCACGATCCACCCATACCTGTGGGTCGTTTATCTAGCCACAAAGATCACATAATGATCGCACAATAAAACTGCCTTCCTGGGATTTTCTCTCACACCCGCTAAAGTAAACAAGGAAGTGTAAATGCTCCCCTGTCCAGCACAGAAGGAAATCCCCATCAGCCAAAACAAGACTAATCTCACGGGCAGGACCAGAGCAGAAGGGCCCTCATTCAGAATGGCTCCGACTGCCCTCTACAAATACACCATTTCTGGGCCCATGTCCGCAGTCCTGGCTTGTGAAGCACCACCCCACCCATGATGAAAACTCAATCCCTCCACCCCGGGCCCCAACGTGGCCAGGTCCACACCCAGCACCACACCACGGTATCCCCTGGATGCCCTCGTCCTCCTAAATAGGTCCCCAGCACCTGGCATGACATCTCCACCGGAAAGTTTCTGCAAGTGAGACGACATGAGAACCGCCAAGTCTGTTCTCTTCATTCTGCTTTGCAAACGCTAAGCAGTATCTTCCAGGTGAACTCAAGGAAGGGAGGGAGGGAGGAAGGCAGGAACGAAGGAAGGAAGGAAGGAATTCCGGAAGGAAGGAAGGAAGGAAGGGAGGGAGGGAGGGAGGGAGGGAGGAAGGGAGGGCGGGCTGCCATGTGCGACCCGCCCTCACCACCCTGGGCTGGAGCGCAGCACACCACAGGACGGCTACAGCTCGCTGGCGTGCACTCAGCGACCGGGAAGATGCCCGCGGCTCCTCCATGCCTCCAGAAGGCTCTGCAGGGGCCTCACGCAGCCACTGCCCCCAGTTCCTCCGCGGGGACCTGGCAGGTCTCTTTAATCGACAAGAGTGTCCCGCTTCTCAAGGACTCCTTGCTATGGCCCACCCAAGATTAACAAGAGCCAAAACCCCTCAGAAAGGGTCCTGTTTCTTCAATTTCAGAAACCAGACCCAACCCCAAATCAGAACAGACGCCCACACACGGACGGACTGCTGACTCACCAGCCCCGTCCGATCACTGTGCTCTGCCTCCAGCGCGGCGTGGCAAGCTGGAGGAACTGGATCACAGCAAAACCTACTAGAGCCCGAAGAGGCAGGAAACCAGAATACACCAAACCCCCCCAAAACCACACGTTCCCGTATTCACGACATGCCAGGTCTCCTGCACACAGATACACGCGTGCACGGGCTCCACGTGGAGAGGGAACCCTCCAGGATGGACTTCATGGTGCCCCGCATGGGGGCCGAGTGCAGAGCAGACCCCCCCAAAGTCCTATTTACTCTAACGGGGTTCTTCGGCACAAGGGAGGGGGCTGCTTGGTCTGCCGTTAAGGCTTCTAAGGCTGTAGCACGCCTTCCCTCCTCCTCTTCACTCCAGGAGGCCTTGAAGACACAAACACCACCTTGACCCAGAGGGCAATGTGAGCATGCACGGGACTCTGAGACACAAGAAGACATCACCGTGAACCTGGGTGACTTTCGTGTCCTTAGAAAGCACGTAACCACCCACTGAGCTACAACCAAAACACAGCTGGGATGACGCAAGGACACGTCCAGGAGTCCACGGGCCTTGAATGGGAGCTGACGCAACAGCCCCCTTCCAGGTTTTCAGGCAGACTCAGAGAGGACCATTCACAACCATATATGTCCATGAGTCCTCGTCAGATGGTGTCCACTTCCATGAATAAATTACAGCTGCCGCCCTCATCAACAGAGGCTCAGGGAACCACGATTTATAATCCTCAGGGTGGATGGGGGAGGGGATCTATCATGAGACGGTAGCATTTTACCAGTTCAGACAAAGCCAAAATGGGTTTCCAAAGTCACCTGTGCCGTGTCACTAAGCTACACAAACCTGCCGTGAGGGTTTCGGCACGCACTACGATCCCACGGGGTGAGCGCCCCAGTGGGGGATGCAGGGCTCACCGCAGGCGGATACTGCTGCCCGTTCTCCCCAAAACACACAAAGACACACAGCAGTCATCAACCAGTCTGACGGGACCCTCCCCCACCCTCCCATCACCACGCACAAAGATCATCTCAAAAACACGTTAGCACTTGCATTCAGAACAGACTTTCTGGGGGAAACCCTCCCGCCAACCTGCTGCATATTCCCCGACGACACGAGGGAGTTCACTACAGAAAGTCTTGTATAAAAATATAATCGTTCTATGGAATTATCATTTCCGTGACAGTTAACGCACTACTTGCCCCAGTGCCCAGCACAGTGTTCATAAAAAGTATGACTAAGTTGTTCCCCTGAAATTCCTAACATGATCAAAGCAGACAACCCCACGCATAGTCCTCACGGCTCCTGTCATGGTCGTCAGAGAAACAGAAGTACTACTGCACCAGAAAAGGAAAAGGTAGGAACACAGTTAGCTGCTATGACTCACTGTGCTAAATTCAATGTAAAATTGCTAAAAATATCAAGAGACAAATATGATTAGAATATATTTAACTATCTCCACCTAAATTCAAGTCCCTGTCAACCACTGTGACCCTTTTCCCTCATTGTACAAACTTTCCAAAAGTAAACACTAGAATTAACAAGATGACAACTTTTTCTGGTTCTGGAATCAAGAAGAAATTGGCAGAAGGTTGTTCCCTCAACTGTCAGGAACTTTGCTCTTGCAAAGTATCAGAGAAGGGAAGGAGCCGATGTCCTTTATTCATTCACTCACAGTCCAGGAAGCACTGCTGAAGCCAACTGGAAATATTGGCAGTCTATTGTATCAAAGCCGATATTTTAAGAACAAGAGTAATTTCCTGAATTAACAACAGCTCCCATGATGTCTTTTCAAAACCAGTTCGTATGATCTACTAATTAACTCAGCAAACAACATAAGTCATCCTTTTATCTTTGAAAAAAGAGGGTTATTTTTCCCCAAAATAGTTTCCCCTTCTTTCAAATGATCCAGTTTAATCTAAATTTGAGACTATTTAACAGGATAGTCTCGTGTTTCTTGGCTTTTTTTTTTTTAAGATTTTATTTATTTGAGAGCGAGAGAATGAGAGTGAGCATGGGGGGTGGGGGGGACGAAGCAGACTCCCTGCTGAGCTGAGCAGGGAGCCCAATGCAGGACTCCATCCCAGGACTCCAGGATCATGACCTGAGCCAAAGACAGATGCTTCGCCAACTGAGCTGCTAAGGCGCCCTTCCTGGGTTTTTCTAATTGAGGTAGAGTTAAGATACAGTGTTAGTTTCTGATGTACAATGTAGCAATTCAACACTTCCATCCATCACTCTGTGCTCATCAGGACAGGTGTGCTCCTTCCTCCCCATCACCTGTCTCCTCCGCCCCCTACCACCTCCCCTCTGTGGGCCAGCACTGTGTTCTCTAGAGCGATGAACCTGTTTCTTGGTTTGTCTTTGTTTTGTTTCTTATATTCCACATGAGTGAAATCATACAGTGTCTTTCTCTGACTGACTTCACCAGCATTACACTCCCTAGATCCACCCATTTGTTGCAAATGAAAAGATGTCATTCTTTTTTATGGCTAATATTCTAGTGTGTGTGTGTGTGTGTGTGTGTGTGTGTGTGTGTGTGTGTGTGTGTGTGTGTGTGTGTGTGTGTGTGTATACCATATCTTCTTTTTCAATTCGTCAGTCAATTCGTCAATACGTGGGTGGCTTCCATATCTTGACTATTGTAGATAATGCTGCTATCAACAGAGGTTGCATATACCTTCCCAATTAGTATTTTTATGTCCTTTTGGGTAAATACCCAGTAGTGCAATTGCTGGGTCATACGGTAGCTCTATTTTTTAACATTTTGAGGAACCTCCACACTGTTCTCCAGAGTGGCTGCACCAGCTTGCTCTCCCACCAGCAGCGTTAAGAAGGTTACTTTTACTCCATAGCCTCGCCAACACCTGTTGTTCCTTGTGTTGCTGATTTTAGCCATTCTGACAGGTGTGAGGTGGTATCTCATTGTGGTTTGATCTGTATTTCCTTGATGATGAGTGGTGTTGGCCATCTGTATGTCTTCTTTGGAGAAATGTCATCCCTCCAGTCATTTTTAATAAGACTTTTTGTTTAGTGTTGATCTGTGGGCACCTAGCTTGAGCTAATATTAGAGTGGCTAACAGTTCCCAAATAGAGAACCAAGGACAAATAAATAAATAAATAAATAAAATAACCTAATAAAAAAGAGTATAACTAATTATTTAGTTATATTGACAGGCATATATATGGGACAAAAGACCCTGAGACTGGCGATTTTCTTTCTTCTTGCCAACAAATGTCAAGTCCCTAGGTCTCTCCTATTTCTGGAAGCCCTTTGCTGGAATTCCTCAGGGTGTTCCAAGTGCTCTACTCTTCCCAGCCCAGGCAAACCAGGCCTGCCTACCTTCTTGGTCCCATGTGGCCTTTCTCGAAGCAGCACTGTGTACCTGAAGTAACAAGAGCCCTCTCACCAACACTTCCTGAAACTTCCCCTCATGAAGCTTTTCTGGATTTAGCAATCAAAGATCTGAATACTTCCTTTCCATTTGCTTACTCTGGGCAATGAAACATTGTACACCTTCTGTATAACTATAAAAAGGAAAGAGAGAAAAAGCAGCCCGGCGAGGGCAGGGACTGTTGCCTACTCGTGACAAAATCCTGTCTCCCAAACAGGGCCTGGCGCACAGCAATTATTAGCAGCATTAACATCAATATTTTGTCTAGAGATTGAAAACCATCTCTGTGGTTTCCAACCCTCAAATCCACGTCAAGTGTGCCCTGGGGCCATTCACAACTCGTGTCCAAATTCTGTCCAAATGGGTCTTTTAATTTCAGGGCTTTCCAGACACAGCTGCACTTGTCATTATTTTGTTTTCTTTAAGAAATCTCTTATATCATTTTCCACCAAGAATAAGCCCATTCACCTATTTTTCACAAATAAAACATCCAATATGTAAAGGTACTTTTAAATCCAATACTTTGAGCTTAGCTCGATCTTTACATGAGGATGTGATATTGGGAAGAAGTCCCTCAAAGATCGGTCTCAGTTACTGAAGAACCTAAGCCCCCGGAAGGAAGTCAATGTGGGGCAGGACTGCGAGAAAAATGGTTTCCTTGAAGTTTGATTTCAAAATAGCGGAGGCACCTAATGCGTGTTCTGTACTTTGTACTTCTCCAGTCCCCCCGAAAGGACTGCATGCAGGAGCACAATGAGTCGCTCCATGCTTGGTGATCTGGCTGAGCGATTTCCACACGTCTTCAATGGAAAGGATCCGAATCCACATGTAGTTGTTCACTGCTTTGAACAGTGGCAGAACTTTGAGAAAGGAAAGGAATGGTAAAGTCCCACAGATCCAAGTGTGACCTTTCTTCAATGTCAGAAGGGGTCAGAGTTCACATGAGACACACTGGTTTGTTACTGAAAGCACCTGCTTCCTTGCTGGTTTCATCCCTAAATAAACTTAGTATTTTCAATGACTAATGACCGGGGTTCCTGGGTGGCTCAGTCGGTTAAGATCTGACTATTGATTTTGGCTCAGCTCATGATCTCAGGGTCCTGGGATAGAGCCCCACGTTGGGCTCCCTGCTCAGCGGGGAGTCTGTTTCTCCCTCTGTACTCCCGCCCCCTGCTCATGCTCACTTTTTTTCTAAAAAAAATAAACAAAACCTTAAAAAAAATAAACGACTACTGACCATTCTCAGCAGATGGGTGTACACTTTGAACTGGGTGTGATCATGGCGTGTTTTAGCCACACGCTTTTCCTGGTCTTGCTCACAACAGAACTTTCCATGCCTGTGACGCTGGCGGTACGAGACAGGCGTGTCTAGTTTAGGAGGGTCAACAGCAGAGTCGTGTGTGGTCGCATCTACAGAAGAACTTTAGTTCTTGTTTTATACAGGAAAGGACCATAAATTTATAAGAAATAGATTTTAAGATTTCTAATTCCGTTTCATAAGAACTTTAAAGAACAGGTGTGCAAAAGTCTAAGGGCATCTGCTCCCTGCAAGTCATCGAGAGGACGGTCTGGATGGGCACAGCCTCGGCGTCAACAGAGCCTGCTAGATGAGCACATGCTCTGCGCCCCTCCAAACCAGGACTCTGAACCTCTGGGTGTGAGCCTGTGGGCGGTTCTCCAGCTCATAAGTGGTGATGGACAAGCACCAGGGTCTATGGATTCCCAGAAGCTGGTGAAGAGAAACCCAACCTTTCAACACTTCGTGTCACAGTTCTGCTTAAGCCGAGCCAGGAACGGACGTCTGACCACAGAATACCTTATTCCCGAACACAGCACATCTCAACACGAAACCTGCCAGAAACCCAACAGGAAGCTTTAGCTTACCTAACAAGTAAAGTTCAGCAATGATTCACAGAAGTGTGGGCCCCAGATGGCCCCACACTCGGGGCTGACGCTGGCATGTTCCACCGCGAGTTAAAGAACCGATGTCAGGTGCACATCCGTGGGAGGGAGGACATACCCTCCCTCCTTGCCTCCACTCCTGGCAAGGCCCCGAAGCCAGCTACGGTGTCCTGGACGTCAGGACGACACGGGAACCCCTCTCAGCCTCCGTGCCCATATGTATAGAGTTCAGTGCAACAGATACAGTGACGTGGAGCTGCCTCTTGAAATAAGCAGCTCATCCTGGCATCGGAGCAGACAGCGACCGCCTGGAATGTGCCCACCAGACCCGGGAGGGACAGCCAGCTGGGAGGGGACCAGCTGGTCAGGAATCCAACTTGGAGGCCAGTCAAGGCACCCAGAACTGGCGGCACTGGTTCACATTCTTGGCAAAGCTGGGGTGGGCACACACCGCCCCCACTTTCCACCCTGACAGCGTGGACAGCGTGGACGCCTCACCTCTTAAAACAATCATGTTTCTCATCTGTGATCGATGCCATGAGACCGTCCCAGTCAGTCATCAGAGCAGTGCACAATCTGAGACTAAATCTCAAGTGAACTTTACAGCAGGCGCTGCTGCCTGGGAACGGGGTCCACCAGGCTGCTCCCTCTTGGCTGGAAACGTGGCCACGGAAGCCACTCTGCGGGCCCAGAGCCTCCTGAGTAAAGAGGCCTCAGACAGCAGCTCGGCAACACACACACATCTGCCCAAACAGGTCACCCTCTCTGGGCCCCTGCCCTGCCCACCTCCGACCTGATTCAGGAACTTTGTTTTCCTGTGCAGCCTGCCCCGAGGCCTGGGTCACGTCACACTGGCGACCATGCTCCTGGTCCCCAAGCCTGCAGCACCGAGGACCAGGTGACGCAGCTCAGAGATGGTTGCCAGCATCTCTCCTTTCAAAGACCAGATACTCTGCACTCAAACGAGCAAGCACCCAACTTTCTTCTTTCCAGACAAGAAATACGGATAACTACTTAGGTTCTGGAATCAAAGTAGAGTTCCACCTGTGCTCACAATGAGAGGTCAACACCACACGGCATAGACGGTGGGAGCAAGGGTTTCTCTGCCAAAACACTACCGCAGACTCCCAGGGATGGGGCCTGTCCAGGGAAGCAAGGAGCTGCCCGCATCCCCCATTCGCCCCCTGCCCCGTCCTGAGACCAAGAAACAAAAAGGCGCAGAGCGGCTCAGCAGACGAGAGGCCATCCGGACACGCACAGGACCACAGCGAGCACCCACACCCCAACCACGAAGACTGCAGGGTGCCCACAGCCCTCCTGTGAGGCGCCCTTCCTCCGGGACGGCCCAAGAAGATGGAAATGAACCACATCTCCTCTGTCCAAACAGAAGCCAACAGTCACGTGGGGCTGCTGAGCACCTGAACACGAGCTCGTGTGACTCAGGGACCGAACTTTCAATTAATAAACTTCTTTTGCAAATATATTTACTTCCTGTAATTAAATTCATGATAGCACGTGGTGACCAGCCAGCACAGTGGACACCACAGCTCGAGGGAGTCCGTAAACACCCAGAAGCTCCTCCGATTCTCCTGAGCAATTCAACGCGGCAGGACAAAGCCAGTCACCTGGTAAAAGGGGACAACAGGTGTGGCGAGAAGAACCTGGCCCCCGGCATCGGACAGCCTGGCTCTGAGCCCCAGCCCTACCATGGGTGTGACCTCATCTCGGCTTCCCCTGTGGAAGTGGTGACCCAGCCACCTGGGCAGGAGCATGCAGGGATGACAGCCTGCCCACCCACACTACGAGCTGTCACCCTCTGCAAAGCGGGCAGCTCCTGTCCCAGGCGCTCACCCGAGCAGGGCTGGGGAGAGCGCTTCCACAACACAGCCTATGCTCCTCAACGAAACCCACGTGGACATTTCACTGTGACGTGAACCCAGGGGCCCCTCTGTGCGGAGGAGCGAACTCCGTGCGAACCCCCCAGGGGCTCCTCCATGCGGCTGTGTCTGCCAAAATCCAAGCGACAGAAATAGAAATCTCGTGTGCGTCACTTGTGTTCTCCTTTCAGAAGGAATCATTGGCACAGCTGTTGAGAAGAAGGGAACAAACGGCTCCTGCCTTCAGCCTCAGCACCGAGACGACCACGGCTGCGTCCACGGCCTGGGGACGTGCAGACACTCCTGGGGCGGGTGTCACCGCGGAGACACAGGTTCCCTGCACAGCTCACCTCCTCAGACACGTCCAACAGACCCAAGCTTCACACGTGCAACCTCAAGGCCGTTTACGGGCACTGCCCCCCAGTGCAGGAGAGACACAGGGACGGCATCACCCAGGGACCCCTCTCGGACAGAGGAACGCTGATGCACTTGGCACACAGAGGGATGCAGCCCGGAGCACAGCCTCCACACCGTTTCCCTCAGTGGAACTTTGGATGCGTCTGGAACGATGTCACCAATGGATTTCACCCACGGAGGAGACATCCATGCACAGTGCGCAACCCACTGGGAAAGGTGCTGGGCTTTGCTGTGGAAAACCCCTTTCCGTTACTTTCACTGAAGCTTGGTTGACACTGAAAACCAAAGCGTCACACTCATCTTCAAAGCGACAGGGACTGGACTCCCCTCACATCATCCATGAAACACTACCCAGAGACCAGATGCCACTCGCTACTTTGTGTCTCAATCAAGTCCTTTGTGTCTGCAGGAAGGCTGCACTGATTCCCAGTTTTAGGATCGTGCGAGAGGCTCGGGGCTCAGGGAAAGAAGCCCACGATGGAATTCCGGACCTCCAGCTCCCTTCCTCCCGGTGCCACCTGCAGACAGCAGAGAGACGCCAGGCGGGGCTCTGGCTTCGTGCAGAAGCTCAGGCTCCTGTCTCCACACCACCCAGTCTAACCCTCACCTGCATGTCTCTGTGGGGGAAAAAATTCCGTTCTTCTTACTTTGGACTCAGAAACAAGTATGGAATTTCTAACAGTTTCCTCAATTAAATTTTCCAGCAGCAGTCTGTACCCTGAACTACAATCTGACGCAGAATCTGTGAGTCCCTGGGCCACAAGAGCTCCTACCTCCACTACGGACGATCCCAGAGGAAAGCCCCAGGTAAGGGGCAGACACCACGCACAGGATCAGTTTCCCAAACAAACCAACCAGTGAAGCGGTGAGAGTGTCTTTAGTTAAATGCAAATTAATTTGCTTCCTTCATAAAAGTTTTTTTTTTTCCAGGATGAATTTTAAGATCTACAGCATTAAGGAAAATCTCATAAATTTATGTTTCTCCTGTGTAGGCCTGTGTCCACCTCCTCTGATGGGAGCACAGGGAACCCCTCCTATGGGTCCCATCGGCGAGAACAAAGCAGCAGGGCCGCCTCCATGCTACATGGGGCTGGCGACAAAGGAACCATGCTGACCTGAGCCTACCTCAGGCAGGGGCTTCTTGGGGTCACTGCTGGATTGATGTGACCCTGCCCATTTTGGGCACAGCACTTGTCTGCCACAGAGTGAATACCGGGATGACGGAATTCCCTCCCATGATGCCACAGTCCACTGCGAGGTCAGAATCCATCCCTGGCCCCCTCAGCATACTCAGGTACAGGCACAGAGAGGCTATGGGCTGCCTAGCAATCTACACTCCACTAGGATCTTCTGGCTACAAAGTTGGAGCACCACATGGTCGATGAAAGGCAGCCGCGGCCTTGGTGTGGCCAGGCTGGACTCAATCATCCTCACCCCCGAAAGGACCATGATTCCCCAGATGGGCAGGGCTGGGAGGCAGAAGAAGGGGGGAGGCAGAAGAAAGGGGGAGACAGGGTGATCACTGAGACTCCAAGGAGAGGCAGAGCCCAAGGGGCAAGGTGCCGGTGCCGGCCCAGGGAGGTAGAAGACCTCACCTAATTTAGTAACGAACTGCAGAAGCCACAGCCTGTGCACAGCCCAGGCGCCTCCCTCAGCACTCAGCACCGGGGCCACTCCCACAGGAGAATGGGAAGAGGGGAGGCAGGACCCTCTCCCCTACAGAGTGGCACACCTTCAGCCACGGGCGGGAGGGAGGCTGCCCCGTGGGCCCCCAAGGCACAGGGCAAGACCGAGTGCCAAGAGGAAGGGGCAGGAAAAGAACTCCATTTCTGGGGAAGGGGCAGGAAGCATCTACGGCCAATGATGATAGAAGGTTGGCTGCCATGAGGAAGAGGACTAATAACATCCCCCAAAAAGTGCCATGGTACCCCAGGTGAGGGGCTGTGGATGGGCCAGGTGGGGCCCCCTCTGCCCCCATGCCTGGCAGTAGCCTACAGGGCATGAGGGCACGGAGACACCCCCAGCTTCTGACCCAAGGGTGGATCAGGAATCCTGGGAAAATGGTGGACACCTGAGCCCAGGACTAAGGTGGGGTGTAGGAATCTGAAGGGGCTAACCCTAACCAGTGACTCTGCAGGAAAGTGGGGCATTTCCAGCATAAACACTCTTCACTTTAGTCTCTGCCCTCCTATGGTGTTCAATCAAAAACATACACATTATGTTAACTATACTGGCATTTAAAAACATTTTTAAAAATGCAAGACACATGAAGAAAGCAATAAAAAATTAAAAAATAAACCCACAACCTAAAGGCAAAGCCACCCAGAGAACCAGACACAGAGAGGACCCAGAAGTAACAACAAACAGAATGGGAAGTTTTCAAAGTACAGATGAATGTGTTAAAGGTTCTAATGGGAAGTGTGGCCAACACACCTGAAGAGATGAGAACTTCAAAGAGGAGGAAACTCTAAGAAAAAAATGAAAAGGAAAGGAAAGAAAAACATGGTAACAAATGGAGAATGCCTTCGGCAGGCTCATCAGTAGATCCAACCCAAGTTGGGGGAGGTGGGGGGAACCTGGACACAGATCGATAATCACCCAAGCAGAAGCACAAAGAGAAAGGAAAGTGGATGGGAGACCCAGAACACAGCATCCAAGGCTGGGAGGGTCCCACAGAACAGGGGAAATGGAGAAAAGAAATATCTGAAGAGACAACCACCAAGGTTCTCCAAAATTAATGAAAGACATAAATCCACAGATTGCAGAAACTCTGAGAATCTAGAGCTGAAAAATCCTGCAGGTTATCGTGTGATGGGTCTCAACAGTGAGATTCCCCTCCAGGAAAACACGTCAGAATTACCCAGACAGCTCTGTCCAGCTATATGCATCCTAGACACCCTCTGCAAAAAATTCCCTGCCTTCGCAAATCTGTGTCCTTCCGATAGGTCGGATCAGGGGAAAACTGGTTTAAAAGCACTTATTTTGATCCATTCATATCCAAGCATTTTAAAGCAACAGTTGAGAAAAAAATACATATGTATGACTCAGTACTGGCAGAAGCAAATAACATCAACGGAAACATATTTAGAGCCCCCATCTACAGGGGACCTTCCAATGAGCATTTTTTTTTAAATCTGAGATGACAGTCTCTTCCAATAATAAGTAAATTTTTTTAAAAATTAGTCATCTGTGCAAATGTTTGGTTTTGAGAGCCTCCCTTCAGCAAGGCCAACCAAGGAAAGAAAAACATAATTCCATTCACAAATGCTGGAGTTGAATTTGGTTATGACACCTGAGAAGCCCAGAGAGTACTGCTGGATACAGAGTCTCCAGGTGTGTGCATCTGAGTACCGGCCACGCCGCCCAGAACCACTTTTCTTCAAAGTCTGAGCAGACTTTTTGCTCTTTCCAGAACTGGAAATCTGAAAGGACATGTTTGTAAACACACACACAACATCGCAAGTACGTCCAATGTTTTTTCCCAATTCAGAATTCAGTAAGATGATAACCAACTTCAACTTGCTCACTCTGGCCCTTGCTCCACGAAAGGGAGCAACCTCACAAGCCCAGGACTGATGGGGCGGACACACGTTCCCGAACTGTGAAAACCTTCACCTCGGAAGGAAGACACAGCTAGCTCCCTCTCCCAAACCAGGACCCCACACAGTTACCAGAGCAGCTCCTTCTAGTTCCCCAGTTCCGCTGAGAGCCATCTGGCAGTCCCAGCACAGGAGCTTTAGTGGCTGGAAGAAGTTGCTACAGATGCAGTGTTGAGCCTCAAGTTTAAGATACAAATTTATCTTACAACTCTGGAGGTCAGACGTGGTCCAGATGGGCTCACGGGGCCAACATCCAGGTGCCGCAGGGCTGATGGAGAACCCATCTTCATACCTTTTCCCGCTTCTGCTGGTACCCACCGTCCGCCGGGCTTCCCAGCCAGCAATGAAGGGCCGGACACCTGGGGGCCATCCTGTGACCACCACCTCAAGTCCCAGCTCCCTCCGTCTACACCACCCCCCCGCCTCCTTGTCCAGCTCTACGGACCCTCTTCCTGGCAATCAAGCCGGTCTCTGTGGGTCACCTGACTAGCCACCTCCGCGCACCTCTGTCATGGCCCCCACATCCCCCGGCTCCTCAGGGCAGACCTACACAGCAGGGGCCGCTATCCTGTCTACCACAGTCTGTAACAAAGTTCCAGCACGTTCCTTTTAACGAATGAATAATAAGCACTTATAAGGATTCTGGTGTGTCAAAGCACAGAGAAGTCAGTTACTCTCTATGGACCTAGGGCTCATTTTAGCATCACCACGAAAACCTCTCATAGCAGCTGCTAAAGGGGCAGAGTGTGGAGCAACAAGGGGGCTGGGCAGCCAGGTGCAGTGCCCCCATGACCCGGCAAGGGCTCAGAGCAGGCGTGTGTAAAATACCGACCCGTCATCACATCCCAGGGGAGCTCACCAAGGACTCCCCACTCCGAGAGCCACATGCAGGACAAGTTCAATCCCTACTGGCAAGAAAACCCCAGCACAGGGCCAAGAGACCATCCACGGCGTCACGAACTTGACACACCAGGGGGGGCTTTCAATAAGGAGGACGACACAGCATGTGCCTAGAAGGACAATCGGTGCATCCTAGGCAGCCTGCAGCCCCTGGACCCTGAAGTTAACCCACATTCCTGGACAGTACCCCCAACCTCATGCCCAGGAGACAGGTGCCTGTGCCCCAACTCCACAAGACCCAGGAGCCAGGAGCTACTCCGGGACGTTGAGGGACAGCGAGAGCAGACTTCATGCCTAACAGGAAGCCTGCGACATGCCCGTCACACCCCCCACTCCCAGATCTGGCCTGGCACCCGGTCAGCAGGCTCTGGTGGATGGCAGGCTCACCCCAGCCCAGGCCCTGCTGCAGCAGAGGACACGGGGCCGGAAACAGCCGTGTCCACAGTGCCATCCACTCCCAGGGGGGCTCACCATGTTTCCAACAAATGAGGTGGATGAGGGAACCCACGACCAGGATTAAACATAACACAGAACCCTCGTTTGGGCAGTGTGGACCCCGGGCCCCCTAGGCCACTCCGCGTGAGTCGTCTGCCCCGCGCCCCACATGTGCGCTGGCACAACCTGGGCTCAGCTCTGGGAGACACGTTCCAAATCAGAATGACGTACCAGTGCCCTGCCCTCCCGGGCCCCGCGCGGCAAGGACACACTCATGGGAGGGCCCAAGGCCCACGTGCCGGACGCGACGGCCTCCCATGGTTGACACCAAACATTTTATTTGTTTCCCTCGTGCCTGTGGCCTCCCCTCCCGCCCGCTTCATGGGGCTATTTCTTGGTCTCAGGCACCGTGACCCTGAGGCAGAACCTCCACGGCCGTGTGTGCGTGGGCTCCACCACTCCGAACCCCGCACGTCAGTGGCAAGTGGCCCTCAGCAGCCGCCCATCTCTGCTCGCCCGCCCAGAGCCACACTAAACATCCAGCACCACGTGGCAAGGGCTCAAGTTTCAAAGGCCCACACAGGGCTCCTTGCGGGCAGTCCCCACGCCTGAAGGAGAGACCATTCGGGGAAGTTGGGGCTCCGGGCTGAGATTGACCCAAGCATGAATGAACACCCCCCCATGACAGTTTCTCCAAAGCAAGACTAAAATCCTTTGGGTTACACCGGATATCTGGAAGGGAGGAGGAGGGTAGGCGAGGCATGAAAACAGTCCGCAAGGAGGGAAAATCGCCTATTCTACTTCTCCTGGTGAGGACGGGTCTCCTATGACAAAACTGAATGCAGACATTTTACTAGCTTGGATGGTTTTTAAGCAGAGTGGGAATCATCAATTATGTCAAACAGTAAAATCCTGAAACTCAAAAGCATTCTAATTTGTTTGAATTTCTCAATAAACGTGTTTTCCCTGGCCCCTAAGTTTACTCACTGGCTTACCCAACAACCTAGGGTTGGTCTAATGGCCTGGTGGTTGGAGCAAACTGTACTAGATTTGGAGTTTGCTTTTCCCGTCAAAGATGCAAGTGAACATTCTTGTATTTGCAGTAAGCCGGTCCTGAGGAGACCCAAGTCCCTGAAGAGGAAGAATCAAACACTTCAGGACACGTACGTTCAGTTTTGGGGAGACTGGGAGATGCACAGGCCTGAGGGCCACGGACAGATTCAAACCTAGAGCATGACCATCCTGACAAGCAGGTCCCACGGCTACAGTTTACGAAACAACACAGCTCATGTGGATACCCAGGTGTTTGTGGGAGGAGGAGGAGAAGGAACGGGATGAGTAAGGAAGACCCCGCTCTCGCCCAGCTCCAGTCTCACCACCGGGCAAGACAACTGCCGAGGCAATGCCGGCACGCGGTCTGCCCTCCCTCGGCCTCATCTATGCAGGGAAAATGGGGCTCATGATGGAACCCACTACACGGTGTCGTTGGGAGGCACAAATAAAATTGTGCACAGGATTTCAGAGCCATGTGCAGAGCAGACACCCCTGTGGACATTCTCTGTTGGGGCAGAACCGTAATAAGCGGACGGAGCTCCCAGAAAGAAAACTGCATTTACGATGCAAAATCTACAACTTAAGGTTCTGCTCAGAAAGTCCACATCTAAGAACAAACAAAAAGGTAATTTTTTAAATACCCTATTCTGGGTCTTCTTTTTTTTTTTTTTAAAGATCTACCTTCTTGAGCATAGTTTAGTAGGTATATTCTCTTTTGATCAAAAAAGTTCCAATAAATCCACAAAATCAAAGAACGATATAAGAGCAAACATCTTATTTCAGTTCTCCGTGTCCTTGAACCTGCTTCATTGCACTTGAGACATTATTTTAGGATTTCTATTACTAATGCCTTTCTGAGCACCTGCCAGGGACTGGAGAAGCAGCTGCCTCTTCTGGCCCTGGGGATCTGCCCAGACAGTGCACACAGATTCCTGCAGTGCCTCCTCGCCCCCACCCTCCCTGCCAGAAACATAAAGAAAAAGGTATTCCTTTCCACCAGCCAAAAAACGCAATGCTGCAATCACTGGTCCAACAAAGCTCTCTCTGCGAGGTCATTTGATTAAATACCCAATACTGACTTGGATTATGATGTTTGGAATACCTCTTACTGTATTAGGATAAATCGCATGTTCTCACTGCAGTTTGCTCAGTGACAGACCTTCTATTCAGGGTGGGAATAGTAAGCTCAGTTCAATTACTCAAGCATTTATTGAGAAACCACTAGACCTGGAACTATATTTGATGCAAGACACAAAGACAATGAGTTAGACCTCAAGCAGCTTAAATGTTCTCAACTTAAATTCCAGATTGCAAATTTTCTAAAAGTGCTTAAGATCACTTCCCAACATCAACCCAAAGATTGCACCACTGAGATTCTGTGTTCTAATCTAAATTGCAAAGCATCGACGTTCATCAAGTAATTTTCCATTCAGAACACCGAGCAGACTGAGAGGAAGGGTTTCAGCAAGAAGGGGGCCTAGGATTACTCAAGGGCCCCTAGAGCATCAGAAAAGACAAAGCCCGTGAAGAGCCACAACAACGCAAGAGAAGCATTAGACATCAAGAGACCAAGAGCATGTAGACATGGGATGCAGTCGGCTCGGAGGAGGGGGTGTTGTGTAGACACTGGATGTGGTCAGCTTGGATGAGGGGGGCATGGTGTAAACATCAGATGCCATCAGCGTGGAGCATGGGGGCATTGTGTAGACCTTGGATGTAGTCGGCTTGGAGGAGGGGGCTGCTGTGTAGACATCAGATGCAGTCAGCGGATTGGAAGGGGGGCATTGTGTAGACCTTGGATGTGGTCAGCTTGGAGGAGGGGGACATGGAGTAAACATCAGATGCCATCAGCGTGGAGAGTGGGGGCGTTGTGCAGACCTTGGATGTGGTCAGCTTGGAGGAGGGGGGTGCTGTGTACACCTTGGATGTGGTCGGCTTGGAGGAGGGGCATGCTGTTTAGACACCAGATGCGGTCAGCACATTGGAGGGGGGGCATTGTGTAGACCTTGGATGTGGTCATCTTGGAGGAGGTGGAGGGGGTGTTGCGTAGACCTTGGATGCTGTCGGCTTGGAGGAGGGGGGCATGGTGTAGACATCAGATGCCATCAGCACAGAGCATGGGGGCGTTGTGTAGACCTTGGATGTGGTCAGCTTGGAGGAAGGGGTTGCTGCGTAGACCTTGGAGGAGGGGGTGCTGTGTAGATATCAGATGCGGTCAGCTCGGAGGAGGAGGGTGTTGTATAGACATCAGATGCCATCAGCTTGGAGGAGGGGGCACTGTGTAGACCCTGGATGGGGTCAGCTCAGAGGAAAGTGTTGTGTAGACCTTGGATACGGTTGGCTCGGAGGACGGGGCTGCTGTGGCTTCAGCTGGCTGGGAGGCTGAGGGGCAGTCAGGCCGAAGCCAGGGAGAGGAGACATGGGCCACACAGGCCACAGAAGCAGGACACCAGGAACACAAGGGCCCCTAGTCACAAGTCCCTCCAAACAACCAAAATCCACTCCAAGAGGAAGGAGGCACGAGTTAGAGCGGGGGCCCTCAGACTTCGGTTCCATGGTAAATGTACTTTAAATTAATAGACTGTATGATCTCTAAAAATACTTCCTGAGTTTTCATCACACTTACCATGACAAGATGACATCTCAAGAAAGAAACCTAGAAGACCAAGCCAAATGTCTGTGCTCAAAGTCTTCCTCTGCTACTGGAACCGCCACTCCTGTGAATCAGGGCTCGAGCTCCCAGAGTATGAGGAAAGGCCACCTGTCCGCCCCTCTGGGGACTTCTCTACCTCACCTGCACACACACCTTCAACCAGCCCCCAGGTGAGGCCGCCGCTCCTCCAAGGAGTGGGCAAAGGGACTTTAGTTGCCCATAACTCACGAGGTCAGCAAATCGATGGAAATATTTGTAGTGTTGTGAATCCTAAGATTGAAAAAGGCCTCAGACATGCACATTTGAACCTTTCATGTCACACCTGTCACCAAATCACAAAGGAAATGCTGTAAACTACGTAGAATGTTTAGACCGAAGACAGGAACAGGCCTGCTTCCTCCTGGACCATCGCAGCCATCCGCACAGCACTCAGCCGCGGGAACCCGTGCCAAATGGTTTCAACCGACATGTCAGACTCCAACACCTTCAGCAGGTGGATAAATGGGCAACGGGAATGTGGGCGCCCTCCCGAAGACACACAAATTCAGAAGGGTTCTGTCCAGCTTTGGGATCCAACTGATAGAAGACTGTGAATGTGGAGGCTGGACAACGCGATGACTTGATGCACGTCGACGGAGCAGAACGCTCACCAGGGCGGCCCCGTCAACACCCGCAGGACCGTACACAGTGGCCTGGTGTGTGTGTTCCCACTCTCTCGGCAACTTCCCAGGAAGGAACGCAGCATGACTGAGTAAGCCACCGTGTTGTACACTCGATCCCGGAGCTCACTTCTCTTACACTGCAAGTGTAAACTCCTGCGACATCTCCCCATCTCCAACATCCCCCCATTTCCCCCAGTCCCCGGCAACCACCGCTGTAGTCTGCATCTCGGAGCTCAGAGGTACGGTCCGCATGCACGTGGGCCACACAGAATGTGTCCCCCCTTGACTGATTTCACTCAGCATAGTGTCCTTCAGGGTCACCCATGTTGTTACCAATGGCAGGATTTCCTCCTTCTTACGGCTGGGTGATATTCCTGTGTGTGTGTGTGTGTGTGTGTGTGTGTGTGTGTGTGTGTGTGTGTGTGACATCTCCTCTCTCTGTTCATCCACTGAGGGACACAGACTGTTTATGTCTGACGACTATAAATCCTGCCACGAACACAGCAGGACAGCCCTCTCTTCAAGATACTGGCTTCTTCTGAAGATACACTCAGTAGTAGGATTGCTGGGTCATAGGGGAGCTCTATGTTTAATTTTTCAAGGACCCTCCACACTGTTCTCCAGAGTGGCCACACCGGCTTGCATTCCCGCCAACAGTGCCCGAGGGTCCCCTTTCTCTGCATCCTCACCAACACCTGTTATCTCCGGTCTTTCGATAATAGCCATTCTAACAGGTGAAAACGATATCCACCTCATTGTGACTTTTATTTCTGAATGAGGGATGCGGAGCCCTTTCTCATGTGCCTGTTGGCCATCTGCTGGTTTTCCTGGGAGAAATGTCTGTTCATGACTTCTGCCCACATTTAGTTGGATTGTTTGGTTTTTTGCTATCAGTTCTATGAGTTCCTTTTACATTCAAAAGGTTTTCAATCCTTTGCTGATCAACTAAAACCCGGGACTGGCTCCAAGTCTGAAGCTGGGGTATTTGGTGCCCGTGCCAAGCACAAGGATGCCACCACGCCATAAAAGGGCCAAGCTCTGCCGTTACTTGCTGACATTACGGTATTTACCCCAGAACATTTGGTGAGGTACCACCAGATAAGGAAATAGCTCAAAGCTAGTACATTCTTCTTTAATTATTAAACCCTTAAAATCCACTCAATTATTTGAGTTCCAATCTTGAGCACAATGCCCACTGCCCAGCAGGCAGTGCTTAAGTCCTGTTCACTCGGCTGGATGGATCTGCAGCCCTCCTCCTGCACATCCGGCCACTCAGGGGTCTGCACCTGCCTGGGGCTGTGTCCCACCTCATTCTCAAACCCGGTCGGGGCCACCATTTGCGCACAGAGCACTGCACACCGTGCTGTGCAGGTGGAGAGCCAGGCCTGGCAACCTCTGTTCTTGGGCGATCTGAACCTGGCTGGTCCCACCTCAAAGCACCAGTCCCCAGACCTGAGGCACTTTAGAAGCCCAGAGAAGCCCCAACGCCACACGGGTTGACCACTAGGCTTCCCTCCTGCTCCTGGTCCAGCAGGGCTGGGCTGGGGAGAGCCTCTGTGCTTCTGAAAAGCTCCCAGGTGAGGGGGAGGCTGATATCCCCCCACAACCTCAAGGAAGGGAGACCGAGGTCTCTGCCAGCTCATCCCTACATGTCCCCACACTCTAACTCTGCAAAGCTTGCAGCAACTGTGATGATGCTCCCCACCCCAATTCTCAGCAACAGTCATTCCACCTGCTTCCAGAACAGGCACAGCCATGGCTTAAAAGGGCCTCAGAGTACACAGCCATGAAAAATGACCTTCCAGGGCGCCTGGGGGCTCAATGGGTTACATGTCTGCCTTCAGCTCAGTCGTGATCCTGGGGTTCTGGGATCGAGCCCCGCAGCGGGCTCCCTGCTCAGCGGGGAGTCGGCTTCTCCCTCTCCACGCCCTCTGCTTATGCTCTGGCTGTCTCTTGCTTACTCTCTGTCTCAAATAAATAAAATATTTTTAAAATTAAAATTAAAAAAATAAAACTGCCAGGGGCACCTGGGGGGCTCAGTCAGTTAAGGGTCCAACTGTTGATCTCAGCTGAGGTCCTGATCTCAGTTGTGAGTCAAGCCCCACACTAGGCACCACGCTGGGTATGGAGCCTGCTTAAAAAAAAAATTAATTAAAATAAAAATGACCTTGGCAACAGCTCTTTCTGCCTATGGTCCCTTTTCCCTGTGCTTTAATAAAACCACCACTTTGCACCAAAAACAAAAAATAAATAAATATAAATGATCTTTCATAACCCCACCTATCAACACAGAATGTTTACGTGACCTATCACTGGCTGGGAAAACACAGCTGATAAAGCTGATAGATGAGGGACAAGGCTACATTTCAGAACAGAAGCACTGGTTTCCAGGACCAAGAGAAGACGGAGTAAGTGGATAGACCCTTACACACCCTGCAGGATTATGCATGATAATCCCAACAGAGGTTATTTCTGGTGGTGGGATCACTTGCGGTTTCGGCCAAATGATGTTGAATTAACACTACCCGGTAACAGCTTTTCATTTCTTTGAAGATGTTTTAGGAGGCATATGCTTTCATAAAGCTTCCCCATAACACTGACTTTACTGGTCACATTCATTACCATCCATCCTGGAGCCCGAGTGATGCAAGGAGCCGGCACAGCCCTGAGTCCACAGGCCCAGCCGTGCCTTCCCCGCTTAACTGCAGCCTGCGTCCCACCTGTCAGCTCCAATGGGCCACAGGAGCACAGGGAACTGTGAACATGAACTTGCTCCTCGAAGCTCCAAAGCACCCACAGGATGTGAACACGGAGGCTGATGTGGTCACTCGGCTCCATTTGGAAACCTGGCGCTTTTTTTTTTTCCATTTAGTGGGCACCACAATCCAAAGGCACGAAGGACTGCTGCATTAAATTTTAACGTAACTGCATTTTTATGGAGTCTTAGTGCCAAAGGAGCATGCCCTTGAGCGAGCTGGACTCCACGCCAAGGCAGCAGGCATGCCGTGCCTGCCCTGTGCGCCAGCATGTTCCGGAACAGCCTCGAGCTGGCACACGGCCCGGGAGAGTCCACGTACAAACACTTTCAATACACGAGATACACAACCCAGTCGCTTCCTCGTTCCACAAGGGTGTGCAGAACCGTGTGCCGGGCACAGAGGCAGAGAGTGGACAAAGAAGTGAACCTGAGCCACACTCACCCCTGAGCCGCAGGCAGCAAGGAGAAGGCAAAACAAGCTCTCCAACCTGGGGGGGGGGGCACATGGACATCACCATGGCAACACGGAGGGGGGCAGCCCCGGCCCCAGGGGAGGAGGGAGGGCTGGGTCCCAAGGAGCAGACAAAAGCCTACCGGCCCTCCAGCTCCCGCCCCTCCTCCCTGTGCTCTGGGCAGCTCGGCCAGACCTGCAGGCCGCAGCTCTAACCTCCGCCCCCACCCCCGACGCTAGGGAAGAGGGGCCGACCAGTCCCCCCCCCGCCCCCCCGCCACCCAACTTCCCATCCGGGCCCGGGGTCCACTAGGAAAACCGAACTCTGCCTGCCTGAGTCACAGCCGCGTTCGGCCGGGCGTGCTGGCCACTAACAGTCACAGCACAGCTAGCGGGGCCCGCACCGGCACGCAGACCCCCTGTGACCATGGCCAGCCTGCCTGCCAGAACCGCTGGCCAGGACGCCGGGCGGCGTGCCCACATCTGCCGGCTGCAGTCAGACTGCCGCGGGTCCCATGACGATGAGTAAGAGGCCGCCACACACTGGCTGCAGCCCGGGGGAGAGCGCAAGTGCGGACTGAAAGACATCCTCAGAGCCGGCAGCTGGTTGGAACTGGCCCTCCTGCCTCACCCACGGGCCTCTGCCCACAGGCTCGCGCTCTCCGCTCCATGGGGAAGGCTGTCAGGACACAGCTCTGCCCGGGCCCGCAGTCTCCGCCGTGAGCCTCACCCAACACCCCGGCCACAGCTAGGGAATGAAGGGGGAGGCCGGAGGACAGACGGGCAGGATGACAAAGTTTGGGAGAAAGAGAAAGGAAAAAAACACCCCTAAATTTGCAAAAGACCCTAAGCCGTGCCAGGCCTCACACACTTGCATGCGTGCTTTCCTGAGGGTGATGGCAGTTAGCAGCTCTTACTTTATCCAAATAAATACAAACACCACCTTCTAAAATTGTATTGAATAGCTGATTACTTACAGATGGGGAACAGTCATCTAAAATACCAAAACACAGAAAGAAAAGAGAGAGAGAAAAGAAAAGAAAAAATTAACATGGAATTATATAAAATAAAATTTATTTTTAAATGAAAGCCCATCAATTAAAGGTAATTAAATACTGGAGAATACTGTATTAGGTGGTAATGGAAGGAAACAACAAAGATCACCACTGAATTCCCCTGAAAAGGGGCCAGTCGAGATTTTCTTAGATGACATGTCGGAAGACATTTTCATAACCTGGAAAACTAGGATAACTGCATCTAGATGAAATACATGAAAACTTACTTCATTCATTCCAAAATAAGGAACTACTTAAGAATTATGTTCACCAAGAGAAGCAAGCAGATAAGCTCTGCACAGATGAAAGCACCATGAATCAGGAGCCATCATTTCCACGGAACACCCTTTCCGGAGCTCAGCCATACTCACCCCATCCCGGTCCATATTCGTGGTATTATACCGGTAATAATACCGGGTATTACTGTACGTGTGCAACGCTGGTCTTCAGAACCATCTCATGACTGAGATACAGTTACAATACCCATCTCACAGATGACAAAACAGAGGCAAAGAATAGTCAAGGCGCACCTGCCAAGGTCACACCTCAGGCTGAGCCAGCGGCTCCAGGGCCTGAGTACCACCGCAAGTGGCCCCTCCCACTGGAGTCTGTTGGTGCACCTGCAGTCAGCAACCACGCACGGGTGGGGGTTGGGGCAGGAGGGCAGCCATCCCCCCAGCAGCACCTGGGAACGCTTATTACAGGGTCCTCTTCCCGCTCTCTGCTCCACTTGCGGCTTCTTCTCCTTCCCTTGAGCCCATCAAATGGCCCCGCTGGTTTACAGAGGGTCCACATGACCCCCAAAGATACTCTGGCCTCCGCCGGTCAGGAATCCAGAGCTGGGAAAGTGCCAGAGCAGAACAAGAGTGGAGACCATCCAGGTGAGCCCACCGAGGACAGAACCACCTGAGGTCCACAGACAGGGAGTCAGGGGTAAGCCCCCTGTTTCTGTTCTTCACTGGAACCCACATTTTGGCGCATTCACAAACCAATCTGTTAATTTTACCCCAATAACCATTCATATTTACTCTCTGGTCACGGACACCATCCTCATATGAATTATTCCTAAGAAACAAAAGCAACGACCTAACTGCTACAGAAAAACTCCTCTCCTTCCTTCTGACTCCATCCCCCATCACTAAAGTAGGACCTAATTACGTCTCTCACTATACCAGGAGCCCTCCCAGCTCTAAGAGAATCTGAGCAGCTGATGTGAGCAAGGGTCTATTTGCCTAAGGGATGGACAAGGAAGGTCCAGGGGGGTGGGGATGGAGAAGCAGCCCCTGGGCACCCCTCCAGGGCCCCAGCTGCTGCTACCCTCCACCTTCCAGACAGCTCTCCTCCTTGCACCAAGAGGCTGCTTCATCACCAGGCATCACAGCCATGGCGCAGGCAAGGACACAGGGTGAGGGCTGCATGTTGTTTTAATCCAGAAAGGGACATGCCTCACCCAAAGGAATTCTGATCAACACCCCATTCTCTAGAGCAGTCACCCAGCCACATCGAGCTGCAGGATGGAGTTTAACCTGGGGCCACTGCTTCCCCAAAGCCGGAGATCTCTTATGAAAGAAGTTGGGAAAGCTTGGCTACCTTCCTGGCAACCAGCCACATCGGGGATCCTGGGTCTCAGCTAAGCCAGGAGTGACTGCGAGGAATCTCATCTTTGTACAGAACTATGTCCCACGTGGACTGTGCTCACTTCCTACTTTCATGGGAAGGCACAGACGCTCTCCACCTTGACCCCCCAGGAAGAAGTGGGTTTGCCAAGTGGATTGGGCTTTGATGGGTGGAGGGACATCCTGAGGCTCCCAGTAGGCCCAGCAGACTCGAGAGCATGGCCCGCTCTGGTCCCAGCGTGGCCACCACAGACAGGCCGAGCACCCGCCAGACCCCACCTGGCTCACCGGCAGCTATGAGCCATGCACCTCACACTGCCATCCACCTGGTGAGGTTCGCGGCATACACAGTTTGTTTCTGTTCCTAATTCAGGGATTTACCTGACATGTAGAACCAGAAACCTGAAAGGCTGTTAATGTCACCGCCAAGCAGCCCGCAGACACAGCCCGGGGACCCACGGCTCGCTCCAAGGCAGTCCTATTATTATTCCTATGTCATCAGTGAGGGCAGCCAGGGCCCAGAAAGTTGTAGTCGCTGCAGGAAATCAAGCAGCAGAACGGGGTCAAGACGAGGAGACCAACCTCGTGCTGACCTCTCTCTAGGCTGAAATAACACCCAGCGTTCACGAGGGAAAACATCACTATACACACGCGTCAACGTAGACGCCAGGTATGGCCCTGTGGTCATTATTTCATCGCGAGACCTGTTTGCTCAAAAGCCTGCCCGCACCAGACTCCAATTTTTACCCACCCAAGAATTTTCTTTAAGATTTTATTTATTTTAGAGAGAGGGAGCGAGCATGGGAGAGACAGAGAAGCAGACTCCCTGCTGAGTGGGGAGCCCAACGTAGGGCTCGATCTCACGACCCTGGGATCGTGACCTGAGTTGAAATCAAGAGCCGGACACTTCACTGACTGAGCCGCCCAGGGGCCCCCACTCACCCAGGAGTTTTAAAACAGTGCAAACAAGCTCACTTTCAGCACTGAGAGCCTGCCGGCTTAGCCACAACCTCCCGCATGCTCTGTCGGGCAATGGGCTCTGGCAGGCCAGGCAGGTCCTCACCGAGGGTCAGACCCAGATCCGGGCACAGCCACCCTGCAGGAGTGTGGAGGGATGGGCAAGCTGATAACCAGCAAGAGGAGAGAAGCAGGGGCCTTGTGCCAGAGGAGAAGGCGGCGGCGAGGGGCAGGCGGACAGGGGAACCAGCACCACGGCCACTGGGGTAGGGCTGTCCTCTGCAGCTTCCTCTCCACAGGGACAGCCGTGCCATCCCAACCCCAGTCCCGATGACCACAGCCGTCTCCGGACATCAGCACCAGCCCCCTGTCCTGGGGTCAAGAGCACCCCACTGGGACCCATGGAGGCCGGAGCCCGGCAGGTGGAGGAGGCGGATTTGGGGAATGTTGGCTGGCAGGGCTCTGACCGGCTCAACGAGAAGTCTGCTTTGTTTCTGTGGGTCTCCACCCCAGGAATGGCAGGACCAAGACTGTCTTTGGGAGCATGCGTAGGACGGTTAGAGAGAGGCCAGAGAGACCCCTGGGTTCCCACTGCCTGGCTCCACAAGAAACAGCAGCGAGACAGGAAACGGCCGCGGGCGGGAAACAATGCACCACAGGGACGGGCATCTCAGGTGTGCCAAGCTGACCATCTGCTCGCCCACATACAAATCCCACAGTAAGCAGGACAGGCAGCCGTGACTGCTCCCAATCCTGAGGAAGGAGTCATCCAAATTCCTCAGGAGCACGATACGAGGTCCCCCCTCGGGGAATCAGGCCACCCTGGACAGAGGCCTGGACGGCGCCATGAGAACCAGGGTGGAGCCCGAGATCTGGGCATCGGCGAGCACCCCCTCTCCATGCCCCAAACATCAGACCAAGGGGGGCTGCCCTACACAGTAACCTCCAGAATCAGACACGTGACAGACGGAAACCGGGCTCAAACCTGACAACACGGCAAACAGCCGTGCCATTCCCGTGAAATCAGCCCTGCTCAACAGGGCCCCACGGCCCTTCAGGCTTAATCTCATTTCGGCATTCAGCGTGAAGGTCACCAAGCATCAGCCACTGTAGCTGGAGCTCCAGGCAGACAGGTGTCCTCAAGGAGGGTGATGGACTTCTTCGAGAGCGAAGACACAACGATGCTTTCTGGAACCCTCCCCATCTGCCATCACTTCCGTCCTGTTTCTGTCAAGTCCCTTCTAACCCGATTGGGACTCGACTCTTCCCAGTTTACGGTACAGAACAGAGAGCTCTGGGCAGAAAGGAGCCACCCTGGGGTCCTGCCAGCTGAACCCCCTCCTAGCTGCCCATCTGCTGAGAACTCGCTGTCTCCCCAGGAAACAGCAACGTTGGCCAGACCCACGTCTGCACTCGAAGAACGCAGGTTGTGGGAGGACAGGTGCTCACAGACTGACTACGCCTCCACCCAGAACACAGAACAGGGGGTCGGCAAACCAACACAGCCCACACTGGCCAGGACACTGCCGATGGCCCCCATCTCTGGATTTTTGCTTTGTTTAAATGATAAAAGATACTTGTCGACAAGGACAAAATGCATGATGAAACAGAACCAAAAAAAAAAAAAACAGTTTTCTTTCTAATTAAAGATTTTTAAATTCTTCCACATACTTTTTTTTAATAGTTGTAATTATAACCCTACTTAATGTTAAGCACTTCAACGAAATGAGAGGTTAATTATACAGACTGTGGTAATTATGAAAAGTAAAATATCATATAAAATGTCATAATGAATAATTAATAAGGCCTCTTTGATCTGGTTGAGACCAAGGATACAGTGCTAACAGGCTCTGTCTCTTTGACTCAGGGATAATCCTATGTAATAAATCAGATATCAGGTACCAAAAGCAGTAGTTCGTAAATAGTGGTGAGCATTTTCTATGAGTTTCATACTCAGAGACACAAAAAATGTGGCTCCTGAACCTCGTGTTTGTGACAAAACCCTCCAGGACTCGGTTTCCATTCTGTGGGACCATGTCCTGGGGCCTCTCGTCCCATGACAACTTTCAGAGCACGGAAACACCGCAGGCCTTTAGCCAATGTTCACTCAACACTGATCATCCCCCCCCTTCTACAGCGACCCCTCCAGAGATTGCTAGAATTTAGGAATGAATCGCAAATGTGTCCCAGGGAGCGTCTACACCCGGGGCTGGGGCTTTTGTACACAGAAGTGTGGTGAAGGCTTTCCCATCTGAACACAGAGGCTCCGCAAGAGGACCCAAACCTCACTCTCACTTTAGACTCTTAAGATGTAACTTTCCAGGATGCAAACCACCAATATTCAATAATCAATATTCCAGTGGACTTTTGAAACCTCTAGAAAATACTAAGTATGATTTAAGATTCGTTTGAAGCATATAAAAGTCCACAATTTAATTAAAGAATAGGATTAACAGAAGAGACCATGTCGTTCTGTAAAGCCACCTAAACAGCTGTCCAGAAAGGCAAAGCTGGTTTCCTCCTCCACCAGGTCTGAAGACACACTGTGCACAGGCAGAATGTACCGCAACGGCTGTATCTTCTCGGGAGGCAGTGATGACAGCATGCAGGTACAGCAGGACCGGAATTCCTGTCTGGAGGTGCACCCACCCGTCTCCCCGTCTCAGCTTCGCCGGGAGCCGTGCGCGCCACACCTGGGATCCAGCCATTCCCATGTCTGCAGAGCGCCTTCCAGGGGACAAGCACACAGCCCTTCTCTTTGAAGCAACATCTAGCTCACCAATGACTTCATTTTTAGGACACTTAATACTTGATTCTAAAATGTCTTGGATTTCAGTGGCCTCTATTCCTTCGTAAGGCTTCAGGGCTCAGTGACACAGATTACTCCCCTGTTCGAGTGAGACATGGTCCCCCCTACGTCCTCTGGGGTGTAATCATGCAGCAGAGAAACCTTGAAGCCTATGTCTCTGGATGGGCGGTAAAGTTAGAGAAAGTACTAACCCCCAACCTGTGCCCCTGCTAACCTGAAGGACAACCCCCGCTCACATTCTGCATTCCCCTCCTGCTCCCAGGGCACACCTGCTGGTCAGCTGCCCGCAGTGCCTCCTGAGAGACGGCTGGAAGCCGAGCACATCTCTGGCCGAGAACCTCGGGGCAGAGGTCCACCTAAAGCATCACCGTCCGTCCCGCAGCCACTCCGGACAAGCCTCCCACAGTCCTCCCCAACTGTGCGCCCCGGCTGGAGCCAGCTCTCTGCCTGCCCCGGAAGGGAGCTACACACGGAAGTAAGAAATCTGACCAAGAGCTCTGATCACGGCAGCCTGCAGAGGGCAAAGGACAGAGGGGTCATTCCATGACGTCACACGGCCACCGCCGCTCCACCCCTGCAACTCCCAAAGTGCCAAAAGTGCCAAAAGGTTAGTAATGAGGCGCACTGGCCAGTCTGGGAGCCAGAGAGGGGGGAGGAATGCTGGCAGCAGTTTGACCTTCACGAAATCCCGTCTGTGGAATACTTCTCGACGCAAGCGCACAACACCCCGTTTGAGCTCTTACCACCACCCATCAGGAGCCCAGCTTCCAGAGAGGCCCCCGCTGACCCCAGGGCAGCGCTAACATGTGGCTGGGGTGGAGGTTCCTGGGGCCACCCCATGCGCAGCCCTCCTCCACCCGGCCTCGGTAGAAACACGCTTTCCCCATGGATCCACGTCCGCTGAGCCTTTCTACAAGGAACTGACAGACGGCTGACCCAGGGCCTGCCTGGTTCTGTGTTCCCCACCCTAAACCCCTCTGGTTCTACCATGCTGAGAAAGCTGGACCCTGGTCCCGGACAAGAGTAACATCCAGGAACACCTGGGTGGCTCAGTCGGTTAAGCAGCTGCCTTCAGCTCAGGTCATGATCCCGGGATCCTGGGATTGAGTCCCACATCAGGCTCCTTGCTCAGCAGGAAGCCTGCTTCTCTCTCTGCCTCTGCCTGCCACTACGCCAGCTTGGGGTTTCTCCCACTCTCTCTGACAAATAAATAAAAATAAAATCTTAAAAAAAAAAAAAGAGTAACATCCAGCAGAGACGCACTCCAAATCCACCTGTCCTAACCAGCCTCTCCTCCGGGAAACCATCACAACCAAGGTCCGGGAGCTTCCTGCCCGTCTTCCCATAACGAGACTGGAACTTCAGGTGCTCATGCGGCTGGCAGAGGATGAAAGGTTAGGGCACAAGGCTGCTCCCGTCTGCTCCAGGCCGCCGAGCCTCAGGCCAGGCACCCAAAGCCGCCGCGCAGATACCAGGAGCCTGGACACCCCGCGTCCTCAGCCCACCTGCAAAGTGTCCCCCCACCCCCAGCTGCAGAACCGCTCTCCTCACAAAACAGAAAGATGTGTACAAAAACTCCTGAACTTTGATGGGGTGCCTGGGGGGCTAGCCAGGTCAGCGTCGGACTCTTGATCAGCTCTCAGGATGGGGAGACCGAGCCCCCATCGGGCTCCACGTTCTGTGGGAAGTCTGCTTCAGATTCGCTCGCCCTCTTCCCTCCCCTCCACACGCTCTTGCTCTCAAAAGTAAAAAAACAAAAGATAAAATCCTGAACTCTGGGACTTATAATGGTCATAGGGTGGGTTAGGATTAGGAAAGCAGGACCAAGAGCACCATGGAGAAAAAGCCACCGAGGCACCAAATACAGAGCGAGTCTCAGTGACACTATGTTAGAGTAATTCCATGGTGACTTATTCAGTGGCTAAGCCTGCCCCACAGCAGGGCGGCTGACACACGGCATACAGCCAAAGACCAGCTTCGAATCAATGTGGGAGAAGGCACTCAGCTCCCCAGACGGAGGCACGTCCAACTCTTTCCCTTGAACCTTGCTGCTAGGCACTCTCCTGATTTTGCCCACTGAAAGGACAGTCCACCCCCAGCAGACAGAGTCCCTTCCAGAAACCGCCCCAGACCATCTGCACGTTGGCGCACTCCCCCAGGGCAGCCGGGCCGGAGTCCTGCTGCTGGCGAGCACCTACATTTTGCAAACCCGGAAGTCAGGATGATGACAAAGCCTGCCAGTTGGGCAGCCTTGGTTTACCAGCCACACCCAGGAGCACTTCACCAGAAGGAACGCTAATAAAAATATCAGCATCTGCAGAAATGTGGTCTTTTAGATATTCAGACTTCCCAGGAATAGCAAGTCAGGGGAAACGCCTCTCCTAAGTTCTCCTGGCAGGTCACTGGTCTGAGTGTTAGGGTGACTTATTTTTAACCCGCCAGCATCGAGCAGCTGCTCTCGGTGACGGGGTCAGGCAGTCCCCCTCGTGGGGACATCAGCTCATGAGAGTCCAAAGTGACGCTGCGGAGTGATAGGCTTTCGTTAGAAAAGTTTCCCCTCCCTTCCTTCCAGAGATACCGAATTTCTCACCAAAAAAACCCCAAAAACAAACAAAAAAACAAAACAAAACAAAAAACAAGAACAACAACAAAAAACCAGGTGACAAACCCAAGGGATGAAATCCCATGTTGAATGACAACATGAATGCAGAAGCTCTCCATGTCTGAATCCAAAAAAGTACACTTTGACCTGAACTTCCCTTTTAATTTCCAGAGCTTCTCCCACTTTTTATCATGAAGAGTTTCAAACATGCTAGAAAGTTGAGAGAATGAAAATACCCAACTTTCTCCACAAGGATCAGCAGCAATGGACGGCATGCACGCATGGCTCCGTCCGCGGCCGGCACCTCTCCTCACTTGGGACAGTCACCCTGAACGACTAAGCCAGACACTTTCCAGGAACAGCGAGCCTACAACCACAACCCATCGTCATTTTAAATGAGCCACGGCCCAGCGTTGAGCAGAACGGGGGCACGCCAGGAGGTGGGGCCTGCACCCCCTGTGCCCCACATCTCAGCAGCAGCTTTTATAAAATTGAGCCGGCTGCAGGGGGAACGCACCTCCTTCACTCTAGCCCAGTTCAAAGTGTGACCTTATTTCAGAGCCAGAGAGACGGGACCTTCAAAAACACAGCAGCACAACTGGGGAACCGGGACAAAGCAATGGACCCATGCTTGATGAATAACTGAATTTCAAGCATTTATCAGAAGAGCAGGCACTATTTAGGAAAATGCTGTCTGATGTGACATCCTACCTGTGTAGCCGATTCTTCCTACTAGCAGATTTTGTATCGGCTAACTTGGGAGAATGTGAGTCACTCCAGTGGCAAACCCAAAGTCGTGACAAAGAGTAAAATTAGAGCACCCGTCTGATTGTGCATGACAATGAGGCCTGAATATTTAAATCCCGGAAGCACTGTTCTCGCAAACAAGACTTTAACACAAATAATCACCTTAAGCAAGATAAGAACTGTCTCCAGAAGGAGACAGTGCTGGATCGGGAGTCACGAGAAAGGGCCATTGGGGTAGAGAAGGCACGTCCTCGCTTCCCCTCACGGCCCGTCTTGTTAAGGGGATTGATGGGGGAGATGGGTGGTTCGGGGATTCCGCTCCGGATGTCCCTAGCACGGGCTCACCCAGGAAGCCAGGAAGCCGCGGGTCTCCGCGGTAGGCGTGCTGAGAATCACACAGGCACTTGCCTGAAGCGAAGGGCTGCCAACCAAGCCATCCTCCTTCCCTGTTCAGATTCGTTTTTCGTCTCGGGTTAGGCTGCAAGCTGTCTCCATACAGACCCACGGCCCCCAGGAGGGAACTATGGACGCTCTCTCGGCCTCTCGGGACAGCTCAGGAAAACCACCTGTAAAGCCCACGTGCCACCCTCTGAGCTCTCCCAAGCTCCAGGTCACATGGCCCCGTGCCTCAGTGAGAAAGGCCCCCGCCCCACAAATAAGGACTGAAAGACACATTCGCCGGCGCATTTTTGTCGGCGCATTTTTGTCGTCAAACAACTTCTCCTGCCGCTCAAGTGACAAGGGAGTCTACACGGTTTTTGTTTCCTGCTTCAAAAGCACCCTTGTCCCACTGGCCCAGCGCTGGGGATCCTGCAGTGGAGAGAGCACCCAGTGGCCGGGGCCGGCTTTCTGACCTGGCTCCTGATGCCTTGTATCCCAGCAAAATAAGGAAACCTAGCCCAAGCTTGCCGTTTCCTCAAAGCAGGAACAATTCCGTGAAGTCCAGCAGGTTCCCAGGACCAGAGTGGACGTGATGGGATTTGCGCTCAGAGCAACGTCTCCCCTGCTCTCCAGGGTCATGGCACCCCCAAGAGGGGCTCAGAAAGCTCACGCCTCACACTCACGCAAGCCTGTGTCTGCTGGCCTTTCTCACAGCACGCTGTGCCTGTTTGCAGATGAGACGGACCCCAGCAAACCCAGACACCTGCCAAGGTCGCACACAAGCAGTACAGCTAGAATTCTTCTTGGACTTTGGGGGGAAGCTATCCCAGGCCAACTTCCCAACCTGCACACAAAGCCCTCCCCAGGTGAGGGGTCCTGTTCCCCCACAAACTGGCAGATCACCAGCCAGAGAGTCACCATCCCTGCAGGCCAGCCCCTTCCTGACTGCCCTAGAGACAGGGGACACATGTCCAGGGGGTCATGCCGCAGGACAGGCTGCCCCCTCCTGCCACGGGCCATTGACAGCCGTGGACGGGGAGGTGGCGCCGTCCGAGAGCACTGTGCACCACCAGGCCTGCCTTCACCACAGGACAGATGTTCTCCTGGCATGGAACTCTGGCCTTGCCTGGGACAGCACACCCCCACGCAGGGGGCCCTCGCAGCGGGGAAAGGACTCCACAAGCACAAGGTTGCTCACACTCTAGCTCCCCATAGACTGACAGGTCAAGATGACCTCTCCACATGGCACTGAACGCAGTGCCCAGCACACTCCAGGGTGGCGGGCTGCGGGCAAAGGCTCCCGAGTGCAGGGGCACCCCAAAAGGCCTGTGACATGGCGGCACCCACAGACCACAGCCCACCAGACGGCTCTCAAATCCTTGCAGCTTTGCGTCAAGGCAGCAGAGAGCACGCAGACTCCAAGCACCTGATTTCCTGTGCCACGGGGCTGCGTGTGTGGGAACAAGGTCCAATGCACACACATGATGAGGCAACCATGTGTCTCTTCTGTGACCTCATGATACCTGTTGGCATCCTGGGACTTTTTAAAGACAGAGATGGAGCAAGAATGCCCTATCTCAAGACGGGGAAAAACAGGTCCAACATCATTCACAAAAAATTACCATGACTCAAAAAAACCCATCCTAATCCCAAAGGAGCTCTACATACTACCTCAGTCTTCTGGGTCACCAGTTACACACTCTAGTCACCCACTTCCTGAGGTTGGTTTGGGCTCTGGGTTCTAACAGGGCTGCTCTGCCCTGGATCTTCTGACCCTTCCTGCCTTCAGATCCATGGGCAGGGTGGCCACGCGGCACAGCCTGCGAGAAGACAGAGGATGTCCTCCAGCTGGGAAGACCAGCCCCGCCGCTTGATCTGTTCTTGCTCGTCGGAATCACTGCACTTCTGGGCTTCGGTCCATAATTTAGATCCCAGGTACCTCATGGATGGAACTCCTCCCAGCAGCTCACACGGAGAAGAAAATCCCAGTAACTCCCTTTTCTCTTGCCGCTGAGCACCAGAGAGCATTCCAGCTGGTCAATGCTCAGGGTTAAACAGCCCTCGTTCTAACTTGATCTATTCGTCAATCAAAGCTCTTGTAGCCAACATCCCCGGTGTGTGATTCTATTATATTTCTTAAGAAAAAAAGCCAACGTGCATTGAACTTGATTAGACTGAAAGGTTTTCTATCCCTGCTCCAAGAAGCAAAGGCAAGAAGCAGTGCCCACTACTTTGAAATCTTTGCCAAATGTGATGGACATCGTTTTCCCGACCATGCCTGTGTTAACAAAGTGCTTCTGTCTCTGGGCAGAAGAGACAGACACACAATGCTACAACTGGCCAGTTCAGAACCTGGCCTTTTTATGCTGGAAATTCAGCAAAAGCATGGTTCCCCGGCAGCCAGCAAAGCAGAGGATCTGAACCTTAGCTCCGTCAGAATCACCTGCACAGCACGCTGAAGGCTTGCTGGGCATGCGCTGCCTAGCATGTCTGATTCTGCTTGTCTGGCTGGAGCGTCTGCACTGTGGGTGCACGAGGACACACCTGGCCGTACCAGGCAGGCCATCTACAGGGCAGATGTCCAGGCACCAGGATGGCCCATTCCCCACTTACATACAAAAATGGCACAGGTTCTGTTGCATAGATTTATGTCCCCGAGGACACGTGGACCACCTCAGGCATCAACTATCATTCTCGCTCTAGACCTCCACCCCACCCTGACTTTGTTCAAAAGAATGGCTCCAAGTGTCAAGGTCCAAGGCCCCCAGAAGGACCCCACACGCCCCACACCGTGAAGCACGGATGTCTACACCTGACTTGCAGAGGACCTCCCGTGTTCTCACATCGGGACAGGACAACCCCTCCGGCCTCGACTCTTCTGTCAACGGCAGCTGGTGCTCGTGGAGGCTAATTTAAGAAAGGAATGTAATGCATAACCACGTGAGGCCCACTTCTGTGCTCCCACAGCCGGGCTCTCCAGGGGAAGAAAGACTGGACAATCCAGTGAAGGGGTGTATGGAACAAGCCATTTCAGTCCGTTTGGGATGTCACACAGCGATGTGCTGAGGGAAAGAATCTTTAACCTAGCTGACCAAACTACTTTATTATTCACATCGCAGAACATCAGGATGGGCAGGGGCTTGGCCCCTATCCCTACCCTTCCACTCAGCCTGTTGCATTGGATAAACATGCATTAGGCTCTGATGACACAGGGGAATCTCTTCCCTGCAGCTGTCTGGGGCTCTCCACTCAGAACATCAAAGAAAAAATTCTTCCTGAATTCTGGCTGGTTTGGAATGTTACACATATCCATATTTCTGGGGGTTTTCCCAGTTTTTAAAAGAACTCTCATTTGATGCCTTTGCTTTATTAAATCTTACTGCATACTTTTAAATTAGGGGGAAATAGTAGCAGAATGTTCCACGTGTGAGGGGGAGGAGGCTGCGGAACTGGAAAGCCCGGTGGAGGGCACAGGTGCGGTGCAAAGAGGGGAGAAGGTGCAAGTAGCCATACCACTCCCTTCACCCGCACCTGAAGCTCAGACGCACCTGTACTCACAGCAAAAGGATAAGGGGTTCACAGTGTAGAGGCACAAGACGCCCTGGGGAGCGAGGTTCTAGAAGACAAAATGATGTAAAAGATCAGGATTCCCCACGCTCACCCCTAGCTTAAAAAGAGAAAAGGCGTGGTCTCCGGAAGGCCTCTCGCACCTCAGGGAGAGAAAGGCACGCGCTTCACCAGGACGAGGGCAGCAGTCTGGGGCAGGGGGTCCGGTAGGGGGCAGGGCTGGAGGAGGCTCCCCATGGGGTCAGCCCATCGGCGCCTCACCGACACACGGACACCGCTGTTTGCCACAATCAGTTAATCAAGCCATGGTCTCCACATCGGGAGAAACTTGCTGGTGAAAACCCTACAAACCCTCCGGGTAGTGTTCAGATATATTTTTAAAAAGTGGAGAGCCCTTCACAAATGTGACAATCGCACGCCTGCCACATACTGTACACTGCCTCCCGTGAGGGAGGGGACCAGCTCCTTCGTCCAGTCCACGGCACAACCTGCTTCGTGGGCCGGTCTCCCTCGCATGTGGGCCCTCTCTCCAGAGAGCCCGGCCAGGGGCCAGTGAGCAGCATCTCGTGGGCAACGCCAGTGCAACCTCCCCACCTCCCAGTCATTCCTGCAGAGACAGAGGAAGGAAGGCACTGCCACGAGAAACGCACGCAGTCAAGCCACGGACACGTCCCAGCCATGGCAGCAAGGGAGCCTGAGGACACGCCCCGGCCACACCAGCGAGGGAGCCCACAGACACGTCCCGGCCACGCCAGCAAGGGAGCCCACAGACACGTCCCAGTCACGGCAGCCATGGAATAAGAACCAAAACTCCTACAGGAAGGTCAGCATCAAAACTGTAAGCAGCAAAATTTAAACAGAGTTGGGGAGGAAAGCGAGAGCATAAAACATGGGCTCATGACCCAAGGAGGCACCTGTGATGGGACAGAACATTCCAGACAAAACAACCAAGACGGCATCAAGATGAAGCTGAACATCCGTTTCACTATGAAGATAAAGGGGAGAAAAGCCCAAAAACACTCAGAAGGAAAATACAAGTTTCCTAACCTGAAACAAAACTCTTGGATGGCCTCGGATTTCTGCTCCACAGACTGAATTTCAAAAGACGGTGAAGCAGCAAGCCTGGGTGTTTTGGAGAAATACTGGGCATACGTGGCTCATGGAGCAGTCTGCATGCACTGAAGGCAGTGGGAAGACACAGACACCGGGGCTCAGAGCTGCATCGTCCGAGGTCCTTCCCGGGAAAGTCGGCCCGAGCACGGACTCCCATCAACACGGAAACCGAAGCCCAGAACCGCGTGCAGGAGGCACGGCACATGGTGCGTCTGCCTGGCCCCAGGGTGGACCCCGTGCTCAGGAATCGCGCCCGGGTGCCAGCCCAGCTTGGCCCCGGTGCGCCCCAGGAGCTCTGCTGCTTCACTTCCAGAACCAGAACCTACATATTCACTATTCACACCAATTACATTGTAAGTATATGAAGAGACCAGGAAAACCTATAAAGCCTTAATGACTAGGGTCAGGGGGAGTATAAGTAATTTTTCAACAAGTCTCAATGTCCCACAATGAAAACTGTGAATGTGCCTTTGAAATCGCCACGTACGCGCCATGCAATCATCGCGAGGTATACACCCACTTACCAGGACTGTTTTCCTCTCCCCACGGATCTTCCCCTCCGTGTTCCTATGTTTAATGAATGAGTTCTTTTAAAATGCAAAAGTCCTTTTAAAATACAAACTTCATAGTTGAGGAAACAATGTCAATCACGAGCCCATAAGCTCCCTCAAAATGTTTTCCCTCCATTCTGATTTTGGTTTTTAAATCAAGTGGGTTTTTTCCCCCTTGAAAATTGCACACAGTATAATTATATTCTAGACTAAAGTAAATTAACACTGGTGCTGAATCAGATACATTTTGGAAAGGGGATATGCAGAAGTCACAGGACGTTCGTTCTGTTCTCCAGCAAACCCTGAGTTCCCGCTGGCTTCCCAAACTCCCTCCACCCCGACGGGAGGGGACCAGGCTGCTCAGACACCCACAGGTCCCTGCGGCCAGCCCCTCACTGCTCCTCCCCTCCTTGCTCAGCTGTGACGATGTCCAGCGTCCACCCACTCCTACCTCTGTGCCCGAGCACGGAGCGCAGACCCCCATGACTCCACCGTGACCCAGAAAACACGCCCTCAGCACACAGATGGAAAGGGGGCTGGACCCGCCGTGTACCCATGGACGTGAGTGGCCCTCAGGCCGAGAGCAACAGCACAACTTCATCCCTACTTTGTTGGCTTTCTAACACTTGGCCATAGCACACGTTAATTTTTACAGCAATTACTAAAACAGTTCATTTTGCATTTATCATATTAAGCCAAGCAATGGAAAAATACAAAACACATGGGCAGAATTTTATAGCAATACAGTTTTTTGACTGTCAAATTAAATTGGAAATTAAGCTAACTAAATCTGATTCTCGAGATGGAAGCACATGTAGAGAGGGGATGTTTAAAAATGTTTTTTCTTCCAAATTCTACACAGTTGAGAATTTCCATCGCTGGAATTACATCCTACTCCTGGGACTGAAAACCACAGCGTTAACATGTATGAATGATAACACGTGCTTTTTCACAAGCATATTGAACATGAACCATAGTCGTGGGGGAGGGGAGGACAGAGGACAAAGCTCAGCAAATATCACAAATACTCTACGGCAACTGAATAATTTTTAATTAAAAGTATTATATTTAATTTATCATAATTACATGCACTCAGAGTGTGTTACTTTTACCAACTGAATCAAGTTCGTATCTCATCACAAGGAAATGACTTTTCTTATTGGAAAAGGAGAGAATTAAGAAAGTGTAAAATACTGTAACTCCCTTAAAGCAAAACACCAGAACTGAGTTCCCTTTTCTCCCATCGCCCAACAATTTTCAGATTTGGGGTTTTGTTATGTTCTAGCAAATGCCGTGAATTAGAGGGAAATCAGGAGTCAGAGCACAGCATGTAAGTGTTATCTGAACTCTTAATAACTAACTCAAATACGTTGAGTACTGTAAGATGAAATTAATTTATAGTTTAAACCACAATCTCAAATCACTTGCCAAATGATACCCTATTTTAAATAAAGTATAGGTTCCTTCTGGCAGAAAATCAAACTCTGTATCTGAGTTAAGAGAAGCAATGCCGTTCTTCTAACAAACACAGTCATGGTTTAGGTGACCATCTGTCACCAGCAGCCAAGCATTCCGTGCTTTGTAATACACCAACACCTCGAAATTGGAGAGAAACTGTAGACCACGTTTGCTGTCCAAAGTTCACGTCAACTCAAGCTGTCTACAAGGTGCACGATTTCCTTATTGGGAAAAGCATTTTCATTCTGCGTTGGGAAGGACGCAAGCCAAGGGAGAACAAGAGGAGCCCACCACCTCCAGGTTCCACCCAGAGACGCTCTGCTGGGGCACTGGGTCTGCCTGCAGAGAGGGATCAGAACCCCAGGCAGCAGGTGCCTCACCTTCCAGGCGGTGGCCGGAACCTCGGTCCCCCGGGGACAACAGCACCGCCAGGAACGTCCAGGGTCAGAGCCGTGGTCCACAGAGAAGACAGGATTTACAAGGTCTGCACCCAGGGGACAGAGCAGGTTACCCTGACCCAACGGGCTCCTTAGACTCCCTTTCCCAGAAACAGTGGCTCGGAGCCCTCAGCCTGTGGTCTCTTCAGATGAGCAGGGAAGGGTCAAGCAGCCCCCGCCACCCAGGAACAGAAGCCCCCATACAGGGCCTCTGGCTGCCCCGCTCACCCTCCTGCTCATGCCTGCTCTCTGTGTAAGTGAGTGGAGCAGTTTTCTGCTTTTGCCCCCAGAATCCCCAAGGCCGCCGGCCTGCAGGCAGGACTCAGGCTTTCTACTCATGCTGCCACCTGCTCACAAAGGACAATGTAAACCCCACCCCACCCCGGCACTTCTGGACACGTTGCAGGTGCACTCAGGACCAAACCTCCCATCCCGGAGCTCCCATGCCCACGCACAGAGGGCGGACATCAGCCTGGGCTCTGCTGTTCTCCCTGCCCCACCTCGGGCCAGTACGCATGCTCCACGCCCCAGGTCTGCACCCCTCGCCCTGCTGCCCCTCCAGCTTCGTCTCCCCGAGCCTCCTCTCAGCCAACTCCCACCCCCGTGCCCACCAGAGCCTGGGCCTTTGCCTCTGCACCGCAGTGCTGCCTCCCACGCTCCAGCACCGGCACCAGATCCCAGAGCGCCTGTGAGCACGCCCACCGCCAGACCTGGGGCCACACTGGCCCCCCACGTCTACCCTCAGCCTGGGAGAATGCGCCACAGAACAGAGCAGAATGAACGAGGGGACGATGGAAGAGCTAAACCCTCAAGAAAAAAAGAGAAAGCACGTGAGACAGCTACACAGTAAGTATTCTACAGAAGGGATTGTGCAAAAAACTTGAAATTTTCTTTAACTTGTTTCAATGCCTTCCCGATAATACATTTTTAAAAAGTGTTTCCCCAGGATGTGTAGCTTTTATAACGTAAGAATACAACGCTCTGATAGCAGCTCTGAATATTTAAGTAAATTCACATCCTCAAATTCCCCAAATACCGTCCTTGCCACAAAAAAAGTCTCTCCACGGAAAGCAGCGCCAGGCACGGAGCTGCTAGATGAGGGAGGTGGCATCCCCCCCACCCCCAGGTGACTCGTCACGGCGGTGAAGGGAGAGCCTGAGTAGTAACCTATGCAGAGCAGCCCATGAAGGAAGAAAGTGCAGAACCCTCGGGTGTGAAACCCACGGAGCGCAGGCCCAACCCGGGGAAGAGGCTATTAATACCACCAACACGCACAGCAAACAGTAATTCCAACTGGGGGTGCCCTCATCGACGCGCTGACATAGTAAACAAAAAGAGCAAAATTCAGAAACCGGAACAGGGTGTATTTCAGGAAGAATCATGCCTCGTGCACACCCGTGAAGACGGCCGCCGGCTGCAGTCGAAACCCAGGGTCTTCTCTGGCCCTGACCACACGGCCGGGCCCCTCAGGCAGAATGGATCCCCGGGCAGCGCGGTGTGCGCCGCAGACTCTGGAGAAGCCGCTGCAGAACAGCCTGGCCGCCACCCGGGCCCCTGCAGACACGGGAGCCTCACCGCCCCAGCCCGGGACGGGAAGCCCCTGACTTGTCTGGTGATCACAGAGGCAGCTGTGGTCACTCGAAGCCGGGCCACGGAGGCACCATGGGTCAGCACAGCCAGGCCAAGCCGGCACCCGCGCCGAACCCTCACCTTCCACAGGGAGACATACAATCCCGGTCCCCGGAAGCGCCCCTCTCACTGCCTCTCCCAGCAAACCGCTGTGTTCGACGGTCCTCCTGCTGCCATCTCCACAGACCAGCGCAGAACCCACACGGCGGTCCCCTTCTCTGTCACGCAGAAACGGGAACACGGCGAGGACCCTGCTGTCCCCACGCACCTCTAAGGCCAGCAGACACAGACCCCATCCGTTCTCTCCCGCCAGCTCCGTGGCGGTCAGTGAGGGGCTGTGTTCCCATCTCTAGCCTGGTCCCCCAGGTGCCTCGAGCCCCCTGACAGCCTCTGTGCCGCGGAAGCAAGGACACTGGGAGCACCAGTGGGGGGATCCCCTGGACACCCCTCACGGTGGCTGCACTGCCGCAACTCTTGGCCAAGCCCGCAGCCCCAACGCACACCGCGTCCTGCACCGCGGAAACCGTGAGCACGGTGCTGGGCACTCCGCTGCTATTTCCTTAAAAAGGAAAGAAACCACAGAGACTTTATCCTAGTTTCACAAACTTTCTTTTTTTTTTTTTTAAAGATTTTATTTATTTATTTGACACAGAGAGAGAGATTACAAGTAGGCAGAGAGGAAGGCAGAGAGACAGAGAGAGGAGGAAGCAGGCTCCCTGCTGAGCAGAGAGCCCGATGTGGGCCTCGATCCCAGGATGCTGAGATCATGACCTGAGCCGAAAGCAGAGGCTTTAACCCACTGAGCCACCCAGGCGCCCCACAAACTTTCATCAAAGCCTCCAGGATGCCAGAAGGTCCTTCATTGGTCATCGGTCACCTCTGCTAACACATCAAGCATCTCTCTGTCCACACAGAGCCCCCGAGCCTCGCAAGCAGCCCGGCGCCCTAGGAGACCTACAGCACCGAGGGCGGAGCTGGACAGGCCACACGGGCTGTCCTCCCGCAGAGCCGCCCCCCACCCCCCGCC
>LNAC01000327.1:1752528-1781501 GCA_002007465.1 Ailurus styani | reverse complement strand
CACCCCCCGCCCCCCACCCTGGGCTCACAAAGGTGCAGTCCTCACCACGGTCTTGTGCCCGGCATGGACCCCAAGGGGAAAGCCAGTGTCTCTGCCACACCGGCCACGGCCACTCCTTCCCTCGCATCAGACAGCCACACTGATTGAAGACTGACTTGTGGACCAGGGGCTCGTTCAGTCGCGCTCACCACCCATCCTTCCTGTCTGTGACCACGGTGAATTTTCTCCTACCACCAGCGATTCCCACCCTCCCGCTCAGGGTGGGAGCCGGACGCCCCAACGTTCCTGCACCAGACGTCACTTCCCCAGGCGGACGGCTCCCAGGGGCAGGCTGGGAACGCGGTTTGGTATCTCTGGTCAATACTAAGTACTTCCAGATTCGGGGGGGGAGGGGAGGAAGGCCTTGGTTGCGTGTCACTGAGAACCATCAATCCTGTTCCCTCCTACCCAAAACCACTCATTTCTGGTTAGAAGACAACATCTGGTTGTCTAGAGACCACAGCTTTCTGAGAAAAATGCTGTCACAATGTGAAATGCCCCCTTCTCGAGTGAGGGAAAGTACTTTAGAAGTAATTACAGTATGAATGATAGCTCAAGTCCACTGAGCATTGGATGCGCGCCGGGCAGATGCGTCTACTTACAAACACTCCCTTTAGAAGCCCGGCCATGCGGGGAGCACATGCTGCCCCACAGATCCCTACACATGCATGGCACTGTCTGATGACTCCAGAGAGTCAATCGGAGCCCTGGAAGTCAGAGCAAACAGCCTGCTCAGACTCTTCTGCTCAGTCCTGAGTCTCAGACTCCACCAGAAGTGTCATGACCAGAGATGCTGAGCCAGGCTGTGCTTATCTGTTGTACTACACAGTGCGCGAGCAGTCTGTGCTGTTTTGGACTATGTCATACAGCACCGTGCTGTGCTATTCTTTTCTACAGTACAGTACCCACTACTGTGTACTGCACAATACTCTGCCGTGCTAAGTGGTCTCTCCTGTACCACACAAAGTGCTGTGTTGTGTGGTGATGTGGCATCTGTTCCATATGCTTCTAGTCAACACTGTGCTGTGGGGTCCATTCTAGACTATTCAACACTGTGCTGTGGGGTCTGTTCTAGACTCTAGAGCACTGCTGCGTCATGTTCTAGACTATTCATCATTATGCTATGTGGTCTGTTCTAGACTGTTCAACACGGTGCTATGGGGTCTGTTCTAGACTACACAGTGCTACAGTAGTCTGTCCCATACAATACAGTGCCATGCTACCTGGTCTATTAGATTCTATATAATACCATGCTCCACCAACTCCACCACAGTACACTGAAGATACACTTTATGAAAGTTATATTTTTATCTCTTTTCTAAGCTCTTCTCAAAGACAATATCCAAATACAACTTTTTCATTATATTTTTAAATACTGTTGATTAGTATGCAGGTACACCTTCACTATAACCAGTGACGTTACCCAACTCATATAATTAACCATTTCTCACATCTGGGTTTCAGTGGGCTTCTTCCTAAGTCTTCTACAGTCTGGTTTCCTGGTGAAGAAGGGAGGACAGCGTGCAGTAGGCTGCTAGAAGGCCAGCATGTGGCCCCATGTTGAGGGGGTCAATGGACAACTGGCATGTGGCACACAGGAGACTCCAGAACAGCGGAATGCAGGTGGGGCCCAGGGCTCTAGCAGACAGTTGGTCAAAAAACCCACTCTCGATATGGAGATTTGCTTCAGATCACAGCTGCCCTAAGGAGACCAAGGAGAAAGCAGCAGTAGGTGCTACTAACAATTCTAGCGTCAAGGAAGGGGCCCTGTGGAAGGGAGCACTGACCTCCCACTGGATTCAGTGACACCAACAGTTTATAGAGAAAGTGAAGTGCATCTGACTATAGCTGTCCCAGCTCCAGCGAAAGTCAACAGGAGGAGGAGGGAGGAAAAAACAGAAACCCTGCCGTAGTTAAATCGGTGTAGACTTGGGGACCCTTTGAGTGTTGGAAGTTTACACAGCAGGTTTGTTACCAAGAATACTAATCACTAACCAGTCCCCCCCACAAACACCACTACTAACCCACCCGTATTTTGTGTAGTATATTCTATCACGTGTCCAGGAAATCACACACAAAGCTCCTAAGAAGGCACAGATGTTATTTTTAACTTGATGTCTGGACACCTCGGCACCATTAAAGCATCAACTCTCCCAATGCACATCAATATAGATTTCAGATACCTTCAGGCACCTCTCCCCAATGGCCAGGCTGTTTGAAGGTGTCTCCCCTCCCTGAGCAGAGAGCCAGAGCTCCAGGCAAGGACTTTTCAGTTATGTGTCCCCGCAGACAAGGCTTCCCACAGGGAGAGGAAAGGCTCTGAGAAAAACTGTAAAAACAACTGGAAAACAAGTAACAAAAGGCAATTAAAGGCATTTACATGCCAATGAGTAATTACTTTAAATGTAAATGGACTAAATGCTCCAATCAAAAGGAACAGGGTGACTGAATGGATAAAAAATAAGACCCATCTGTATGCTGCCTACAAGACACTCACCTCGGACCTAAAGACACACACAGACTGAAAATGAAGGGCTGGAAAAACATACCAAGCAAATGGGGGGGGGGGAGCAGGATACCACGACTTATATCAGACAAAATAGACGTTAAAATAAATGCTGTAACAAGAGACAAAGGACATTACATAATGATAATGGGATCAATCCAAGAAGAGGCTCTAACAACTGTAAATATCTATGCACCCAACATGGGACACCCAACATAATAAAGTAAATATTAACAGACATAATGGGAGAAATTGACAGTAATACAGTAATAGTTGGAGACTTTAACACCCCGCTTACATCAATGGACAGATCATCCAGACAGAAAACCAATAAAGAAAGAGAAACTTTGAATGACAAATTAGACCAGACGGACCTAATAGATACATACAGAACATTCCATCCAAAAACAGAATACAGGAGCACCTGGGTTGCTCAGTCAGTTAAGTGTCCAATTCTTGATTTCAGCTCAGGTCATCATCTCAGGGTCGTGAGATCGAGCCCCACATCAGGATCCGCACTCAGCAGAGTTTACTTGGGATTCTCTCTCTCCCTCTCCCTCTGCCCACCCCTCCCTCCACTCGTGCTCTCTTCCTCTCTCTCTCTCTCCCTCCCTCTCTCTCTAAATTAATAAACAAGCACAGAATACATAGTCTTGTCAGGTTCACATGGAACACTTTCCAAGACAGAGCACATGTTCAGCCACAAAACAAGTTTCAATAAAGTCAGGAAGACTGAAATCATGTCAAGCATCTTTTCTGACCATAACAGTATGAAATTAAAAGTCAATTGTAAGAAAGAAATCTGGAAAGAACAAATACATGGAGGCCCAACCACATGCTACTAAATGATGAATGAGTCAATCAAGAATTCAAAGAAGAAATCAAAATACACGTGGAGAAAAATGAAAATCAAAACAATGGTCAAAGATCTTTGGGACAAAGTAAGGCCGTTTTAAGAGCATAGCCATGGAGCCGGCTTCAGAATCTCCCTTGCCTTCTGCCCCTCCCCCCTTTCTCTCTAAAATGAATTTTAAAAAAAATAGAGGAGGAGGAATAACGGGCACCAAAGAAACAAAAGGATTCTAAGAGAATATTGTGAAAAGGTAAAGCCAACAAGCCAGACAATCCAGAAGAAACGGAAAAATTCCTAGAAACATCATCTTCCAAAACAGAATCAGGAAGGAATAAAAAATTAGAACAGACGGATTATCAGCACGGAAATTGAATCAATAATCAAAAAACTCCCAACAAACAAAAGTCCAGAACCAGATGGCTTCACAGATGTCTACCAAACAATGAAGTGAGAGTTAACAACTACTCTTCACAAGCTATTCCAAAACATAGAAAGGAAAACTTTCAAATTTATTGTATGAGGCCAACATTACCCTAATACTGAAACCAAATAAAGACACTACAAAATAAGAGAACTATAGGCCAATATCCTTGTTGAACACAGATGCAAAAATCCTCAACAAAACATTAGCAAACCAAATTCAACAATACATTAAAAAAATCATTCGCCATGATCAAGTAGGATTTATCCCAGGGATGCAAGAGTGAATTCAATATTCACAATCAATGTGTTACATCACATTAACAAGGATGAAAGCCATAGGATCATCTCAATGGATGCAGAAAAGGCATTTGACAAAGTATAACATCCATTCATTTAAAAAAACTCTCAACAAAGTAGGGACAGAGGAAACATACCTCAACATAAAATGAATACACAAAGAACCCACAGTTAATATCAGCCCCAATGGGGAAAACAGAGCTTCTCCTCTATATGGTCAGGAACAAGACAAGGATGTCCACTCTCACCATTTTTATTCAGCATAGTACTAGAAGTCCTGGCCATACCACTCAGACAAAAGAAATAAAAGGGATCCAAATCCACAAAGAAGTCAAACTTTCACTGTTTGCAGATGACATGATGCTATATGTAGAAAATTATAACCCCCCACAAAACAACCAGAACTGATAAACAAATTTGGTAAAGTTGCAGGATAACAAAATTAATATAGAGAAGCCTGTTGCATTTCTATACACTAAAAATAAAGTAATAGGAAGAGAAATTACTGCATCAAAAACAATAAGATACCCAGGAATAAATCAAACCAAGGAGATGAAATATCTGAAATATACAACACTGGGGCGCCTGGGTGGCTCAGTGGGTTAAAGCCTCTGCCTTAGGCTCAGGTCATGATCTCAGGGTCCTGGGATCGAGCCCCGCATCAGGCTCCCTACTCAGCGGGGAGCCTGCTTCCTCCTCTCTCTCTGCCTGCCTCTCTGCCTACTTGTAATCTCTCCCTCTCTATGTCAAATAAATAAATAAAATCTTTTTAAAAAAATGTTCTGTTTAAAAAAAAAAAACTATACAACACTGAAGAAAGGAACTGAAGGCAACACAAACCACTAAAAGACATTCCAAGCTCATGGGTTAGAAGAACAAATACTGTTAAAATGTCCATACTACCCAAAGCAATCTACACACTTAATCCAGTCGCTATCAAAATACCAAAAGCATCTTTCACAGAGCTAGAACAAACAACCCTAAAATTTAGAAGGAATCACAAAAGCAGTCATGAGAAAGAAGAACAAAGCTGGAGGTATCACAATCCCAGATCTCAAGCTATCCCACAAATCTATAGTAATCAGAACGGTATGGCACTGGCACAAAAACAGACACCTAGACCAATGGAACAGGATAGAGTTCAGAAATAAACCCACGCTCCTATGGTCAATTCATCTATGACAAAAGGAGGCAAGAACATGCAATGGGGAAAACAGTCTCTTCTACAAATAGTGCTGGAAAACCGGACAGACACAAGCAAAAGAACAAAGCTGGACCACTTTCTTATACCAATAACAAAAATAAACTCAAAATGGGTTAAAGACCTAAATGTGAGAATTGAAAACCTAAAACTCCTGAAAGAAAACATAGGCCATAATCTCTTTAACACTGGCCTTAGCAACATTTTTCTGGATAGGTTTTCTCAGGTTAGAGAAACAAAAGCAAAAATAAACTATTGGGAATACATCAAAATAAAAAGCTTTGCACAGCCAAGGAAACAACCAATAAAACAAAAAAGCAACCTAAGGAATGGGAGAAGATATTTGCAAATGATGTATCTGATAAGGGGTTAACATCCGAAAAAATAAAGAACTCCTACAAATCAACACACACAAAAAAAATCTGATTAAAAGATGGGTAGAGGACCTGAATAGATATTTTTCCAAAGACAACATTCGGATAGCCAACAGACCCATGAAAAGATGCCCAACATCACTCATCATCATGGAAATGCAAATTAAAACCCAGTAAGATATCCCCTCACACCTGTCAGAATGGTTAAAGTCAACACAAGCAACAAAAGGTGTTGGAGAGGATGTAGAGAAATGGTAACCTCATGCACTGTTGGTGGGAATGCAAACTGGTGCAGCCCCTCTGGAGAACAGTGTGGAGACTCTTCAAAAAGTTAAAAAAATAGAGGTAACCTATGATCCAGTAACTCAACGAAAACGAAAACACTAATTCAAAAGATATGTACCCAGTGTTTATAGCAGCAATGTCCACAATAGCCAAAATACGGAGACAGCCCAGCTATCCACTGACAGATGAATGGATAAAGATGTGGTGTATATACCATGGAATATTACTCAGCCATAAACAAGGAGATCTTGCCATTTGTGATGACATGCATGGACCTAGAGAGTACCATGCTAAGTGAGTTAAGTCAGAGAAAGACAAATACCATATTATTTCACCTGTGTATGTGATCTAAAAAACAAAGAAACACTCCTACAAAACACAAATGGGTGGTTGCCTGAGGGGAGGAGGGTGGGGGGTGGGTGAAACAGACACAGGGAATTAAAATTTTAAAATTTCAGTTAGAAATCACAGAGATGACAAAAAATCCAACACATAAACACAGATGCTCCTACACTCACAGAGCACACATTCACACACAGGCGCCCATGCACACTCGTACACAACCACACACACACACTCAGAGGAGGCTCAGTCATTTAACTCTACAAAAAATGGCACCCCCGCCCCAACATGCCTTCTGGAAATTACCGAGCCCACGTCCTGCAGAGCCCACTCTCAGGGAGCGAGGCTGCACCAAGACCTCCTGTCCGATGGCTCTGAACGCGAATCCAGCGGCCGCCGAGCAGCCCCAGTGAGCAAAGACGCCCGTTCTGACCTCAGACTGAACGCACTCCTTCTCCCCGTCCCCGGGGTGAGGACGGTTATGCAAAGCGGGCTGTGCAAGATGGTGCCCCTTATTCAATACAACTTCCTGGGATCTGACCCACTTACACTGTTTTTCTGTCTGGGTGATTTCCTCCTGTCAGAGGGGCTCCAAGGCGCCCAGCAGCGGATCAGGGCCCCGATCGGCATGAGCGTGGAAAATGCAGAGGTGGCCGCCACCAGGAGCCCACGGAGCAGTGGTGAAGAGACACACACACCAGGAGGAGGGAACACTCTGAGATGCGCACCTGCTCTTTGAGGAGGCTCCCAGGAGCCACGGGCACCCGAAGCCAAGAGCACTCCTCCTGCGTCCGACTCGGCCGCACCGCGAGCGAGCCACTGCCAGAGCTCAGTACCAGGTGCTCAGAACACGACCTGTGCCGCATGGCCAAGAGCTCCCATAACCTGATTTCTAGGAATCTAATTTTAAACCTCTCCCCAGCCAACATAGCCCAAAAATACAGCATTTGGAACACTGTAGCGTAAGTGCTAAAAAAAAAAAAAAAAAAAAAAAAAAAAAAAAAAAACACCTAACCAAAAATAAAAGTGGCATTTCAGGCAAAACCCCAGAATTAGAGCGCAGTTCTATCCTGAAGCTCTTCAAAACCTTTTTTTTCCCTCAACTACACTCACCCCCATATAACAGTGATGATCATAGTCATAATAATGAAATACTTTGGCAATAACTTGGCAAAAATTCCAAGACTCTCTCTGCCACGAGGCCCTCCCATCTGCGTGTTGAAAATTCTCCCCTTCCCCATCATCCCCGCCTGGGGCTGCCCTCGCCCTCCAGGGACTCACGTGTCCGCTGCCCCATCTCCGGCCTGCCTTCTCCACACGGAGCACAGAGGGCGTGATGGAGGCTGGCGCCGTCGCCCTGACCACTGCCTTACGCTTGCTGTTACGGGAGAGGGACAGACACAATGCAGGGACGGAGAGAGGCAGACACAAATGGCAGGCAGGACGCAAGATCAAGGGGTGCTCTGTTCCCCACCGGATGTCGTGGACTCGGCCTCACAGGTGTAACTCCCCATCCATTCACCACAGGGGAGAAGCGGGACTGAACTGTAGGAACGACGCATTCCAAACTCAAACTCCAGGTTTCTCAGCTGCTGGTGCCCCTTCCAGATGGCAGGGCAGCGCCCAGCCAGCTGCACTCACTCCCGAGAGACGTGGTGGGGGCCGGGACGGCAGAGGCTGCCCCAAAAACCCCAGCAAGCCCTGTTCCCCGTGAGGCAGCCCCGATAAGCCACAGTCAGAGCCCGCGGCACACCCCGGCTTGGGGGGGCGCTTCCACACGCCCTTCGTTCTGCACGGTTCATGCTGTGAACCCGGAACAGCAGCCGATCCAGACAGTCAGGAAAGACCACATCCATCCGCGGGCCCCAAGTCCACTGTCCCCCTCTTCCACGCACCTCGGCTTCTCCTAGCTCACCTGCTCAGCCCCGCCCCCTACAGCGCCATCCCCCACAGCACCTCCCCAAGGGAACGGACACCCTTGGAAGGGTGGTCACCCCCAGCCTGTCCCCAACCACTCTGCTCAGACATGAGCAGACTCCCAGACTCCAAGTCCTTGCCTTCCTGGTTCTCAGGACACCACGTTTCGATTTCTCTTCTTCTGGAAAACCTCTCTCCTCTGGGCTTGAAAAACTGCAAATCCAGCACCTCCTTTCACTCTCACACTCGGCCTTTTCTCCCTCTGCTTTGAGACTGGCTCATTCCTCTGGCCTCCTGGCCTCCACCTGGGGGCCCTCATCCATGCTGGTGCATAACTGCACTGCTGCGCAGGCGACCCCCGAGCCCACTCAGTCCCTGTGGGTTCTCCAAGCACCACTCCTGGTTTTCAAACTCTCAGCTAACGTGGCGTCCAGAAGCTTCTCAAGGCTGTGTCCAAAATGAGCTCATCATCTCTCTCCCCGACTCACTCTCTCCCCACAAACACCAGCAACACCTTGGAAACCAACACTCCTCTGCCTACATCTTCTCTTTCCCCCTAATTCACTGTGAAGGCTCTTCAGCTCATTCGCTTCTCTGGCCAGCTCAGGCCTTCATCAGCACACCTGCGGATGCTGCACGAGGAGACGGCCCCTGAGCTACTCCCCTGCCCGACCCGGCCCCACAGCCTGCCACCCCCCCGAAGCACAGCCTGGATCAGCTCAGGAACACCTCCCAAACCCTTTGTGGGGCCTGAGAGTCGAGGATGTCTGTGTTCTGACATCAGGTATGTTCATACATAGTTTATCACTCCACAGGGCTGATAAGCAGCATGTGACAGGGTCCACGTGCCTGGGGAGAGAGGTCCCCCCATTCCTCCTATAAGTACCGCATGGAAAGCGTCATACCTTTAAATGTAAGTAAATGTGCATTCTTAAAAAAGCAGAAGACTGTCCCGATAACTTCTGACCTTGCCACAAACAGGGATCTGCTGCAGACTAAGAACCCAGGACCATGGGCACCAAGAACACCCATTGGGCAGCTGCCTCCCCCAGGAGTCAGGAGCTACCCCTCCCCACAGCAGGCTCACCTCCCAACCCCTGGGCTCCCCAGCTGAGCTGCACCCTGACCGTGAAACAGGTTTGTTTGTACAACTGTGTACCTATTACAGATTTGTAACCGATAAAACACAGCTCCATAAAGAGAAATCAATTCCACGGAAAAGCAGAATGCCTGGCAAAGACGAGATACAGGAAAATATTTTGTGTTTTTAATTTTTAAAAAATGTGCCTTCAAATTAGGTATGGGAAACACACGGTAAAACCCTAGGGGAAATTATCTAAACCTAAGACGCTAAACTGTCAGTGAAATGGCTGGTCATGGCCATGGGCATGGTTTAAGGCAAGAAAGCTGTGCCCATGCTTTGAGGTAGGAGTTCTATAACCGTCTTTCGGATGCCTAGTTCAGACCTCTTCCATTAACCAGACGTCAGACAGGCAGGTTACCACTGCCCAGGAAAGCCTTCACAGTATCCTGGCCCCACGAGGGCAGACATGAAACGACTAACCCTCTCCAAGAAGCAAGCGTAGTCTGGGTGGGGAGGGACTTTAGGGGAGCCTTCTCACTGCATGAAGCAGGGACAGAGTTTTTGCTGTAATTCCACACCCAGCTTGAGAATCACAGCTTAAATAAATGGTGGCATGTGTGCAGGTGGTCAAAGAGAGACACTGAACTGATGAATGAACAGGGCAGCCCGGAAGGGAGGCTGAGCAGACTAGAACTGATTTGGAAGCACAAAGACCAACAGGCACAGGGTCAAGGCCATTCATGCAGGTGTGGGATCCCTCACCCCCCACTCCAAACAACAGACAATGAAGGAACAGGAAAACAGCCCCCTGAGTAAAAGGCGTTTGGGGTGGGTCAGAGGATGTATAAAAGGATCGCAGAATCCCCTCCCTCGAATTCTCTCTACGGAACATAGCAGAAACCCCAGAGCCCCCGATCCTGGGCAGCAGGAAGGTCATCGTGCCCAATGGCCTGTAGACAGAGCGGCAGTCAGCCTGGGGGCCAGCAGGGCGATGCAAACACTTGGGACCCGTGCATCAGAAGAGCCATCAGGTCTGTGAGACAAACGCGGGCACAAATGCAGGCCTGGAGAGACAGAGAGCTGTACGCTGTACCGTCCACGTGCAGGTACCAAACCACTTCACATTCCCACCAACGGTACACAAGGTTCCTTTCTTTCTGCATCCTTGCCAACGCTTGTTGAAAAGAGCCATTCCAGGGCGCCTGGGTGGCTCAGTGGGTTAATGCCTCTGCTTTCGGCTCAGGTCATGATCTCAGCGTCCTGGGATCGAGGCCCGCATCGGGCTCTCTGCTCAGCGGGGAGCCTGCTTCCTCCTCTCCCTGTCTCTCTGCCTGCCTCTCTGCCTACTTGTAATCTCTCTCTCTGTGTCACATAAATAAATAAAATCTTTAAAAAAAAAAAAAAAAAAAAAAAAAAAAAAAAAAAAAAAAAGAAAAGAGCCATTCCAATGGGTCTGAGCTGAGAGCTCGGTGCAGTGTTGATCTGCATTTCCCTAATGACAAGTGACGTGGAGCATCTTTTCATGGGCCCATTGGCCTTCTGCAGGTCTTCTCTGAAAAAATGTTTATTCGGGTCCTTTGTCCAGTTTTTAATTGGCTTATTTGCTTTTTGCTATTGAGTTGTACAGGCAAAACCAGGGGAAAAGATCCTTGACATTGGCTTTGGCAATGATTTCTTGGATAAGACACCAATACCAAAGACAACAAAAGCAAAACTAAACAATCAGGACTAGGTCAAACTAAAGAGCTTCTGCACAACAAAGGAAACCATCGAGGGATAGAAAAGCAGCCTACAGAGTAGGAGAAAGTATTTTCAATCCTTAGATCAGATAAGGGTTTCTATCCAAAACAGAAGGATCCAGTTTTTCTGTTTTCAACACAGTTCAATCAGTCGATCATAAGACGTAAACTTCTGTCTTTTTGCCAAGTACGATGCAGTAGACAAGTCTTTATGAGACACAATATAATGACCCAGCAATTTTATTTTTCTCCAGGTGGAAGAAAAGAATGGTTTGGGGAGATCCACCAAAATTCTGTGAGTTCCTGACTAAAATTATCAGTCCGAGATGGCAGTCCGAGATGAGGCTCCTGGGCTACCTTTACACCACAAAACCTAGAGAAGACATTTAACCTTGAACCCTAGTTTTTTTGTTTTTCATTTCTAATTTTCTAACCCTACTGGTTTCCTGTGGTTAATGGATCATCCAATAAAATGATACACGTGAAACTATGTTACAAACTAGTCAGTATCAACATTGTTTTATCATTGTTATGTCTCTGAATTAATCCACTTGAAAATACCATGAAGAAATAAAATATATTTTAAAATAAAAGGTTAGAATTTTAAGATTACAAATGAGTTATTAATCTATGTGCCATTCTTTACATTAGCTTTTTAAAATTAAATATTTACATTCTAAAATATTTGTGAGGTTTTAAAATTTTAATGTAGCAAGCATTTTAAACTACACCAAATAGGGGCACCTGGATGGCTCAGTCAGTGAAGCGTCTGCCTTCGGCTTAGGTCATGATCCTGGGGTCCTGGGATCGAATCCTGCACGGGAGTCCCTGCTTGGCGGGGAGCCTGCTTCTCCCTCTCCCTCTGCCCACCACCCTTGCCCCTCAACCCCCTCCCCTACTTGTGCTCGCTCGCTCTCAACTAAATAATAAAATAAACTATACCAAATATACACCTGAAAATATATGGGGAACTTTTTAATAAACATCAGGCAGAAGGAACTACAGCTCCTAATTCAACACACAATTCATCGTAGCAAAGAAGTTAAGATAATTCTCAGACTCCTGAAGGAAGATACAGTAATAAAACTCAAAGTATATTCAAAACGTTTTAATTATTATCAACTATTAAGAAAATGTCTGTTGAATTAGGACTGGCAAGTCCCAAGATCATCCATCTAGCACCCACTCCCCACCTGGGCTGGTAAAGACAGACCTTGTTGGAAGAAGACCTTCAAAACGAAATCTTCTAGAACTGAGGAAACCTAATACTTTGTACCAGTGGGTCCTCCCGATCTTTATCGTTCCTTTTTTCTCTGTATGACGAAGTATACAAATGTATTTCAACAGTGGTTTCTGGTTATATACTTGTGACATTTCATTAATTCATTCTACAACTAAAGGGTACCTTTTTCACCAAAAAGAAAAAGGGATAAATAATACGCAACTTAAAGATTTTTTTCATCAGACAAGTCCAGTAATGATATCGTCTAGTTGGGGGAAATGGGAAAAATTCAGTGAAACACTAAATAAACTAAGTCCAGTAGGATATAAGTTAGCTTTTCAAAACAAGAACATACAGGGCTGTTCAGAAGAGCGGGAGTTTTCTTTAATAAAATTCTTGCAGAATCTACTCTTTGAAGCACGGGTGACAAGGCGTAAGCTGACTGGGCCTTGCTCCGCCCACCAGCTCACAGGAAATGCTGCCTCATGGAGACCCCAGCCCTGAAGAGAACCTGCTGACCCAGGTGAACGGTCGGCTGGAAGTCACCCGCAGACGCTCCACAGAGGACCCCCCATTTTCCCATTGGTGGCCCAGTGCTCAACCCCTGTCGGTAAGGCCCACAGGACACCCAGGGAAGGCTGCACCGCTGAGCACACAACACACGGCCAGGACAACACAGAACTGCGCCTGGTGTCCTTCCCTCCTCTGCTGGGGGCGGGGGCGCAGGGAGGGCATTTATTCAAAATAAGAAATTTTCACCTCACACAAGTCTGAGTTTCAGTTTTCTTCAAACCGGCCTTCTACCAACAGTCCTCCCCTTAGTGCCTACTGGGAAAATCGCAAGACAGCCTAGGACACCGTGACCTTCCCCCAGATGCTGAGAGCACCCAAGCCCACAGGGCGGCCGGGACGAAGCCGGGACGCCTGCCTCCTACTTCTCTGCGTGGATACACTTCCATGAAGGTGGAGACGATGATCTCTCAATGAGGGGCGAAGCCACTGGCTCCCAAAGGCTGCCCAGCTGCCCTGGGGACCCACAGCCCAGCCCCAGCCCTAGGGTTCCAAAGGCCAGGGTGAACGACGGCGAATGAGTTTCCCGGGTGACTGCACCACAAGGCCAGGCTCCCCCACGGCAGACACGAGCAAACAGGTGGAAACGCAGAGCGCGGGAGGTCAGCATGGTGGCCCAGGCACCAGCCCCTGCCATGCAAGGATAGGAGCGTCTCCAGGTGGCCGCGGGAACATCCCTGGACCGCTGGCTGGACCTAGATGGTGCTTGGGGCGGGTGAATGTGCCCTATAAAGGCGCAGGGTCTGGGCCCTCTAGCTTCTAGAGCCCAACAGTGAGAGTGGACACCCTCCGGGAGCGCGCTCTGGCCCGGATGCCCCTCCCCGCCCCAGGACGGGAACGCTACCAGGACGGGGGTTTCTGTGTGAGTAAAAATTCTAATTTGTTTGTAATGACCAAGTATTGTTGTGCTTTATACTAACTGCATTTTCAGTACGGTTTCAAAGGATTTGATGCCGTAAATCATAATTTTCATTCTGCTGGAATACAGAAGTACTCTGGTTAAAAATACATATGGAAGTGTGCCAAGAGGAAAGGGAAAATGCCCTCAGCACTACTGTTCTCTCCCCCAGGACCACCAGGAACAGCTTACAGGTGGTTTCCAAAACTGGGATTATAACACACGTATTGTTGTGCAATCAGGACATTTCTCACCAGGAAGGTGTCTGATTAACAGAGTTACAGGTGTGGTGCTGTGAAGCAGGTACCTAGTTGCCTGTGAAGCAGGTAACTAGTCTTTGCACCACGACCCAGGCGTACTAGTCTCAGCTGATAAATACACTGGTGTTTAGCCAGACAGAGCACCCAGCACGGGACAGCCAAGTCCTCCAGCAGGTGAGCCCGACGGCCGCCGACGCAGACCACAGCCCTCCAGGTAGAGAGACCAGGGGACACTTGGAGAGAAGGAGCAGCACGGGGGGCGGAATGGGAGGGCGGGTCGGGCTGGGCCTCTACCATCCTTGCGGACCCGGAGATGAGAGAGGTCGATGGCATTTACTGCTCTTTTCTGTTCTACAGACTTCGGAATACTTACATATCAGATATTACTGAGCGCCATGCCTCACCCGTCAGGGCCAGCACGGACCCTGTGAACTACTAGCCATAGCTGGGTTGTCCCTCACAAGGGACCCTGCGGCCACCACACCTGACACACAGGTCTGAGCTGCAAGAACTCACAGACCCTCCGTGCTGGCCATCAACAGCAATGCATGGGGGGCCCTCCTCCTGACCTAGAAAGAGTGAAACCTACAGCATAAACATGCCCATCCTAACAGGAAGACAAGCGAGAGAGTGCCTCTGAGCTCAAGAAATAGAAAGGCCGTCATCCACAGCCCCGGTGACTGAAGGTTAAACCTTCCGCACAGTCCCAGAGCCCCTGCTGCCACTCCAGGCCACAGCAGAGAAGGAGGCGGGAGGGGACACGCTGGCCACATGGACGGTCCCTGAGGTCAGACACACGTCCTCCCTGCACTGAACCCTCTCAGCAGCTCGCTGGTTACCAGGGAGCACCTAGGAGGCTGGTGCAGGAGGACGGAGAGAGAAGCCAAAGGGAGGCCCGGCCTCCAGCTCCTGGGGGGCGACAGCCCAGAGGTCCCGGCAGGAGCAGCAAGGCCACGGGAGCCTCCCCAGTGCCCGTATCACCCCGACCCCGTGGGCCCCCCGGTGGGGAGAACCCAGTGCCTGCAGGAACCGGCAGCAGCCAGGTGGGGGAGGGACCACATGGACGGCTCTGGCGCACACTCCACACACACAACTCAGGACACACAATCCACACAGGACGCATGCTAAAAACCACAGGTGCCAGCAGCTCTGCTGTTAATGATTCACCTCCCGCCCGAGCCCGGCCCTCGGAAGGAAGCAATCTGGGCTGGGACTGGAAGGAGGCCCGACCCGAGTGCCTGCACCTCCACTTCCGTAAACTCACGCAGCAGAAAGGAGGAAGGTCAGCTAAGGTCATCTCCGGGGATGCGGCCTCTGTAGGTGTAAGTCTCTACTCAAAGGTCATAGTGTTGAAAAGTACACATGGAGCCTTAACAGTCAGTCCACTGGCTAGACTCGCGTGGAGCTAAGAACAGAGGAGCGCCCCCAGCCCCTCACGCGGGCCCCTGACGGCGGAAAGGCCCAGAGGCGACCATGTCATTAGGCTCGGGGCCCAGGACCTCCAGCCCGAGAAGTCCCCATGCCTCAGCCTAAAGCGCAGGGGAGCCGGAGGAGGCTGCCCGAGCAGAACACAGGAGTCCCCGGACTCCACTGGGAGCCCCGTGCAGGAGCCACACCAGGGCACCCAGCCCGGGCGGGCCAGACCCTCCTGCCTCTGAACGCCCAAGATCATGTCTTGTCACGTATTCTGCCCCGACGGTGGCGGGCCCCACTGCACCATCCGCTTGATGATGGGCTTACTTCTGTCTTCACATCACAGAAACAGCTGTCACCCCTCCCCTGGTGTCTCCTGCATTTTCTGCAAGTGGGAGAAAAGGAGGACAGTTCAAAAGCACTCAGAGGGCAGGAGCAGCCTCCCCACCCCGAGCTCTGGAATCCAGTGTGATTGGGCCCCACACGCTTTTCCCCCAAGTTCACACCAGCACAGGCCAGGCTTCCCTCAGCCTCGGAGAAGCCCACTCAATCTGGTGTTAAACAGTAAACACATAATATGGCATACTCCTTCTATCTTCTTCAGAAAGCACTTTCGGGGCGCCTGGGTGGCTCAGTGGGTTAAAGCCTCTGCCTTCAGCTCAGGTCATGATCTCAGGGTCCTGGGATCGAGGCCCACATCGGGCTGCCTGCTCGGCCTCCTCTCTCTGCTTCCTCCTCTCTCTGCCTACTTGTAATCTCTCTCTCTCTCTCTTTCTCTCTGTCAAATAAATAAATAAAATCTTTTAAAAAAAGAAAAGAAAGCACTTTTATTAGGAACATATTTGCCCCCTTAAAACAAGCACACACCTCCTGTAGGAACGACAGAAATTCTACAAGGTATGACGAAAACCTACTGCTTTTCTCCAAAAGGCCATCTAACATCCAAGCCAACAACTTATTAAAGCATCTCTGGCAGCCACCCTGCAAGCTACAGCGATCAATTTTATATCTTAGACCCACTTCAGCCCAAGGCGCTCCCAAAAAAGGCCAGGACCCTCAGGGTCACTCCCAGGAACAGAGGACAACCACGCTCCAATGCCAGGGAAGGGGATTTATGGGACAAGGAGAGAGGACTTGCCAGCTGGGCTCTTCTGGACAGCTTGTCTCTGACAAAGTGGCCCCCGATGGAAACCAAGACTCCACCCTCCCCAGCAGTAAGGACCCCACCCAAGACCATGACCTGTTTACTCTTCGTGCCCATCTATACCTACTCGGCCACTCTGCTCCACCTTTTCTTTACATAAGTCAAAGTCTTCCTGGTGGTGGCCTTAAGGAAACAAATTCATTTCTCGTTTCACCACCACTCATTTGTCTGCCTTTGGATTTTGTCAGCAGCAAGGCTGCTGAACCTGCACCTGGGATTCCTGAAGCCAGGTGTCCTCCAACCCCCGGTCCCAGCAACAACAACAGGTGAGTTCTTCTTTGTAGAACTATTTCATTATTCTGCATATAGCCAGTGCCACAACAGGCTCCCAGAGAGGAGGACACATGGCGGGCACGAGGAGTCATTGGTGGCGCAGAGAGACATCAGCCAAAAAAGCCCATGGAAAGAGGATTACAATTTTCCAGATAACCGACAAAACCTGTGATCCTTAAAGCAATGGGAAGTCTGTTCACAGGCATCTTGCTCCAAAGAAGAGCTTTGCAAAGGTGATCAAGGATTCAAGCCATCAAGATCCTCCCCCTGACCCCCAACACACACACCATATATAAGGGCCACGGGTCAAGAGAAGATGGAAGGGAGGAGGAAGAGGAAGACATGAGCATGGGAGGAAGAGAGAATATCAGATGAACTTAGGATTTAGAACAAAGTCGTAATGGAAATTAAATACAGGCCTCTGGTCATCTCGCAGAGACCCAGTTAGTCTAAATTACAAGTAACAACATTCACACTCTCATCTGAGCATACAGGTGATCTCCTGACCCACTCTACTATGAAGATAAATCAAAAGAGAAAAATCAATTCACAATGCAGTATAATGACTCAGCCAGAATAACCAACTAAATAGAACCTACTCAAAGTCAAATCATACCATGCCTCAAGATCGGGTTGTTCTGCAGCTCAGGGGCAACTTCAGATTTAAGATACTTACAGTAGAAAATGATCTTGTTTCCCTTAATTCTGATAACCACGGCCCTAGTGAGATGGAGTGGCTTTCACCACTTACAGAACAGAAGCAATCATAAATATGCACAGAGATCCGAAGACAGAATGAACACTCCATGTTTTCTGTTTAAACTAGTCATGGGACTTCCAAGAGTAGAGCATTCACAAGACAAGTCCATGGTAAATACACAAAACCATCTTTGTTCTGGGATTTACTTGACAAGAGAAGTCTTCAAGGGTCCCTGACACTGGAACATTTCTCTTCATTAATGAAGGGCTATATGATTTCTAACTGAGGCAATGGGAAGTTGTACAGTCCAAGAACAACAACAGTCGAGGGAAGGCCTACACCTGTCGTGCACACGGCAGCAGGACCACCTCAGATACAAGGAACCAATATTCTGATGCAAACAGGACTAACCAGGGAATAGGAGAGAACAAAGGCAGAGGGGCTGCAAAACTTGAGACAATATCCCAGGATAGTCAAGGGTCACACAGAAATCTTACCTGTTTTAGACAGTTATTCCTGCCCAGGTTTACCTGGATTAAGGCTTCCTGTACATACCGCAAGGGAAGCTATAAGAGTGTCCTGCTTTCACTTGTGTGTGGAATCTAAAAAAACAAATGAACAAAACAGAAACAGAGAACAAACTGGTTGTCAGAGGAGAGGGAGAAGGAGGGAGGGCAAAACCGGTGAAGGCGGTTAAGATGTATACACTAGAGTTGTAAAAGTCACAGGGAGGAGAGCAGCAGAGAATATAGTCGGTAATACTGGAATAACTTTGGTGACTACACTTGTCATGGTGAGCATTTCATAATGTATACAATGTACACAATTATGTTGTACACCTGAAACTAATAGAAGTTGTATGTTAACCACACTTCAATTAAAAAAAAAAAAGATTTGCCCTAACAAGCTCCTCCAATCACTAGATTCTCTTCACAATTATGAGTAACCACTAAATAGCTTCCTCTCAAGGATCTAAACCTAAAAATAGGATAACAAAAGAAAGCCACATCCTGAGGACTTTACTAAGCAGATTATAGTTATGAAAATAAAGGAAGTTAGGGACTAGATTCCTAAAATACCCTTCGAAGAACTCTGAACCAGTAATAGCTCGTAATTATTACATCAGGTGGAAAAAAAATTTAGGGTATATGCCAGTAAATAGATTTTTTTTTTTTAAATCACATTCACCATGAAACCTGGCATCTTTTTACAACTTCTTCTTCCTACTTTAGATTGGACTGATGCATGGCATGAGGGCAGGCCTCGAGCTGGGGACGCCGCAAGGTGAGAAGCAGGGGTCAGAACGCTGTTGGCAAGGGCTCCTAGGGCGCAGCATGCTACGTGGACCTCACACTCAGGCACAGGGCCCTAGGCAAGCTCTCGGAGCAGAGTTCCCTTTTCGGGAGACACACGTCACTTAACTTGGGCTGTCAGCCTTGGGAAAGGAATATATGGTAGACACCAATGCAGCACTCGGCGCACGCTGAGCTGGCGCGGAGTGGCATCTAGAAATACACAGAAGCGTCCTCCACCGTGGATGGAGAGACCATCAGCATTAAAAAAAAAAGAGGTCGATGTGCACATCTGATTTAAAATTCCAAATTTTGCACCGTCCATTCCTACTGACAAGACTCCAGCTCCCTGGGGACAGAAAGAAGCGTGGTTCTTCCCTGCAAGGACTGGAGGACGGGCACTTCACGTGGAATAAAAGCACTCTACATAAAACTAAAAATTGATTGCCTCCTAAGTGACGGGTGGTTGCTTAAACACCGCCATCATCATCCTTCTAAGTGATAGGGAAGCTCTGAGAGGTCACTCTTTCCTTGTAGAGACGCTGAAGAAGCTATTCCTGGAAACTCATTTAGAATATTTTTCCCAGAAACACAACCAAGAATTAACAGCATTGCCTCTTGACCAAAACGATGAAGATTTCTGATAAAACCGTATGACCCAGCCTCCTGATTCTCAAGGATGCTGTACAAAAAAGCGAGCCCAAAGGGGCCACGTTTTCTGTTTATCTTCCATGAGAAATGAGTTTCAAACATACAGAAAATGGGAAGAGTTGTACAATGGACACTATGTATCCGCCCCCAGATGACAGATTCCATTTTAAACGTAAATCTCCCGGGCAGCCAGCTAAGAGAGCCACTCTAAGCCTCAGCCCCATTACAACCAAGTGGAAGGGAATGGGCGTGTCTTCCTGGGACTTGCTGCTCGCCCCACCCCCACCCCAGAGCACCGCCCGCCGCCGCCACCGAGCTCCCAGGCCCGGTCTCAGAAGGGGCCCAGATGAAAAGGCTGGATCCCCAGGCGTGCTTCAAAACAAAGCCCACCACACGGTCTAGGATATCCAACACTGTCAGGCAACCAAGGTTCTAACGATCGTAATGAATTTCTAACCATTTGAAATCCAGTCTCCTCATCTGTTCAAAGAAGATGTCGTTTCCCTAGAAAATATTTTGAAAAGACTAAAAAAGATCAACATGAAAGCGACAAGGGAGCATACAATTATAAGGTTTACTTTGTATATTAGTTTCCAGGGACGCTAGCGTTCCAAATACTCCTCCCCATTCCACATTACCCTTGAAGAACATGTCACAGTCACCAAAACCGATCCCAGGGATACAGCCAGCCTTGTGAGCTTCCCGGCTCTGGTGAGCATTCCCAACCAGGAGCCCGGTTTCCTGCCTACCAGCCAAGGAAGGCACCCAACTAGACACCCTCTGTACAGACTCCTTCCCCACCGCCTTGCTATTCACCATCCACAGGAGACAGAATGGACTCCAGCACTTCCAGAGAGCCCCTCTGACTTACACACTTACCATCAAGGGCAGATTTCATCCAGAATCGTGTCTGTGCCAAGCACTAAACAAGTCATCAAGGAAACAAAATTAAGGTGACTTCCTGCCTGTGTCCAGGGCCAGATCTTCCTAATAAAAGGGAAGAAATTCTAAATTACCAGCAGTCATAAATCCCTTAGTAGTAGGGGATCGAAATAATAATTCATCCCATCTACAAGGGAAGAAAGAAAAGCAAATTCTACTTCTTTTTCCTATTAATTTGTGTACCAAAAAAGGAGAAATGTCTCAAGGTCTGGCTGCGGCTATCAACAGCACCAGAACCCCAATCGCTGGTTCTCACCCGGCCCAAGTCCTGCTGGGGTCCACGGGGAAAGGCCATCTCGGCAAGCCTAGATTCACTTGTGCTGAAAGCAAAATGAAACACCAATCCACCCACACAGCAAGTCTGATTTTCACAGAAGTTCTGACATGAGACAGCCCTAGGACAGTAGCTTGTGGCCACGGAGGTAAGGACAATGTGCATTAGTAACAAAGTTTCAATCCTGGCAAGTGGATGGGCTATTTCCTGAGTTTTAAATGTGTATATTTTAATGGCTTAAATTTAATCCAATCGTGCCCTTGCTTAAATAGCTCCTTAAAGGCGGCTTTATATCACTAAATCTCAACAGCTTTTAAGCATCCATTATATTTGCCGAAATAAGTAAGAACAAAAGAGGTTTTGAAGCCTGTTAATGCTCACTTAAGAATCTAGTATGAAGTCCATCTCCACCTTATTGCTGCATGTTACTTTTAAATAGTTATGATACATAATTGAAGCCATAACTTCTACAAAACCATGAAGTCCACAGGGTGCGGGTTTGTGGGGCAGGAGGACCTCAAAACCCTACTGCTAGTTTTTGTTTTAAAAGAAGCTTATGAGGAGTGCCTGGCTGGTACATACAGCTCAGCACCCGACTCTTGGTTTGGGCTCAGGTCATGATCTCCGGGCTGTGAGGTCGAGCCCTGCATCAGCCTGCACTCGGCACGGAGTCTGCTTGAGCTTCTCTCTCCCTCTCCCCTCCTGCTCCCTCTTGAAAACAAATAAACCTTTAAAAATAATAAAATAAAATATAAAAGGAGCTACGAAAGTCGACAAGGAAAAGGCCCCACTCACAATCGCCAAGTAAAGGGTGCTCGCCCCAGGTGACCGGCAGGGTGAGCGTAAAGGCTGAAGCCCAGAACGTCACGGATGTCATCGGAAAGGATACTAGCCCTAGGGTGATCAGCAAGCAGGGCACAGGGCCATCGCCACAGCAAGGCCCTGCCTGTTCGCAACACCAAGCTCTGAATGTTGAGAGAGGCCTGGCCTCTCAGACGTGCCCTGGGCTCCCAGGAGCCCACTGTTCGGCATCCACATTCACGTGTCACCGGACGCTGGGCGTGACGAGTAGCCGTGTCCAGCCCAGCGTCCCCGCACACACACACAGCCAGAAGAAAATACCCCAGAGTCCCAGCCGGTGGAATTCTGGGCCTCAGGGGGCAGGTCCCGGCCGCTCCCCAGGAAACTTTGGGAATAACCCCCAACTGGGAGACCAACGAGGTCCAGAGATGTGGCAGAACCACGACCTACACACGATGTGCTTCCCAGGTACACCTGTGCCAGAGCCTACATGGCACGTGCTTCTCCTGCTGAATAAACTCAGTAGCAGGGAAGGCAGGGACAGGAAGCACAGGAGCTCTGTCCCAGTGGACACACCTGGGAGAGAGAGAGTGGACCTGGGTATTTACCAAGCAGATGTCGTGGATCCTCAGTCCTACCCTGGAGGTAGGATTAGTTGCTCCACCTGACTGCTCAGGGAACAGAGGCTGGGGAGACTAGCTTGCTCACCTAAGATGATGCTGCGAATGCTGGAGCCAGCAGGACCCCAAATACTCCCCAGATGCACAGAGATCGGGAAGAGGTCTTCTCAATGGGCAGATTCCTGTGTCTAGTCCAGAGAAACCTCAAGATCCTCCCACAAATCCCTGCAAATAGGATTTAGAAAAACATCCAAAGAGATTCAGGAAGCACAGAAGAAGGTCATCCACAAGTTAAAAATGGAATTTTGTGCTCTAAGTTCCCACTGTGCTAAAATCCACCTCCCTCAAACTGATGGCTGCTAAGTGACCCTGTCCTTTCTAAAGCATTTGGCCAACTAAAATATTTTATCTCTTCTTTCCCTCTGACAATAGCAGGCTTTGCAACTGCTCTTAAATATACCTGACATCCTTCCCTGAGGATTTGTAAGCTACATTTTGTCAGCATTTGGAGAACTGTAGCACTAACTGGCCATGCTCTATTTGCAGTCTAAGAAATAATCCCTATTTTCTATCAGTTTATTCATAAAGAAGACTCTGAATCTCCCAGTGAGGTTAATTAATAACACAGTTTCCATTTCCATTTTCATTTCAGGTAAAATGGCCTACAAAATCTATTTTTCCCCAAGAAGCATCTCTTGATACTTCCTTAGAAAGATCGTCAGGGTGACTCTGTGCCAACTTCATTTTTATAGGGAAGGGAATTTCAGCTTGGCAAGAAAGGGGAACAGAGACTAACACAAGGATTCAAAATAGACGCTCGTGTTTTTCCTGAGTGACGACGTCAAGGAGTGTGGCTCTGTGTCAAAACAAGGGGACAAGAGTGTGCTTGCTAAGGGAACACTGGGGCGTGTGGGCCTCTCCCCTCCTCCAGCTTTTATTTGCTTTATGAACTCCTCACAGAGGGCAAGCTACGTGTCTGTAAGACACTCGGTCAGATCACAGATTCCTGTGATTCAGGAATCAAGTTTCTCTCTGCAAAGCACTAGCACCCAGGAGAGAAGGCAGACCTGGGAACGCCTTCCTCCACAGCCAGAGGCTCAGCCCTGAGCCAGGTGCGCCCCAAGTAGCCCAAACGGAAAAGCTGATGTGTGTCCTAGGATTTTTAAATAATGTTTAAATTATTATTTATTATTATTAAATTATTAAGTGACCTGACTAACCAGATAATTCAATAAAAAAAAATCAGTTGTTCATAGTTGTGAATAAAAATGTAATGAATCCTCTCTCTGGTGCTGCTGGACTAGTTTGGATCTGGCCCACGGGCTTCAATCTTCTCGTTAGGACACAAACAGATTTCCAACCCAATCAGCAAACACATGACTTAAAACCAGCAGCCCAGAAGAAAAAGATACATTCCTAACCTAGTATCAACCACAGAACCCCTTCAATTCTCATTATCTTGGAGAGTTCAGTCTTTTTTTTTTCCTGATTTTTAATACGTGCTGTACAAAGCCCTTTAGTAAGAACTGTCTCCATTTGTAGTGCACACAGCACAGAGAGCCCATTTTACTACCCAAGATATTCACCAGCAACAAAACTAAACAGCAACCCTCCTCCCCCGAAACGAACTGCTTGCTGTAATTTTAATTTTTACAACTCAGTATCTTAGCATTTCCCCCACTTTGTCTCAAGGGCTTATTAAAATTAATAACTCCAATTGGGTCCCCAAGAAAGCAGCACAGTCTATGCATGGTCGGAGAGAATGAACCCTCTTTCCTTTGGCATGTTGACTCCGATATTCTTACCCACACCAGCTGGGATTCCCAATTAGCGTCTCCTCTTTGAGAGCACTATTTATTATGATCGCGAACAAATGGATGCAATTACTTCTTTTGAGACGTGACAAGCTTTTGACCCTCTTAGCAGAAAAGAACAGAGTACTGGTAACAATAGGTTACCTCTGCATGGCACACGCACGTGAACACACACACACACACACACACACACACACACACACCACCAAAAAAAGAACTAAAGTGGGCAATCTTGAGAGTCGAGGTATTGAGAAGGAGAAACGAGAATCTGAGAAGAGTGCCATCCTGCTAAAAAGCGGCCAGAAACCTACATCACCCAAGGTGCCTTGCACATTACCACAGATAAACTGTCCCCTAGCCCCATGATAAACAGCGATAGGCAAAACTAAGTGACTGCAGCCAAGAGCTTGATTTTTTTTTCAGGGTGCTTGAGCAATTATGACAAGAACTGGAAAGCATCTTTAATAATATGACTAGGATTTGATCCAGTGAGTCAGTCTATATATTTATATGACATCAAAACGAAGATCATCCAATACATTCTCTTTACAAGTCTTAAGAATGCTACAACTCATCCCATAAATCACTGCTTTTAAAAAAAATAAATAAACCAGCTCTATAAAAAGAGACAACCCATTTGAAAAAGGCTGGGATAAGGAAGGCAGAAAGTGACTCATAACATCCAACAGCTTGTAGTCCAAACCATAACAAGAGTATAAAACCAGTGGGCCCGGTATAAAACAAAATAGAGTCATTGTTACCACTTTGACCCTCTCAAGCTCAGATCTAAGCGTAATACCGTGTTGCAAATATCTTACGAGCACTGGGAACAATTTTACAGATCTGTGCCTTTAATGTGTGTGTTTACTCTCCTAGCTTCCTGGCTAAATTTGACGGCGGTATTTATTCATAGAGAAAAGAACATTCAAATTTAACTATTTTCCTAACTCTGAAGAACTCTTCACGTCCACACATTTCAAATCCCACACGTATCGATGCTGCCATTTTGTAAATATTTTTTTAAAATCCAGGTAACAAACAATATTTTAGGTCCACCACGCCAAGTATCCCATTTCACTCACAATACTTCCGACTATTTGACAGCTCTGGGATGGATGAAACAAATCCCGTCCCCGATCCTGAGGTCTGATTCCAGGCGGAGGGCATCCCTGCGGCCCCCCAGCTCTCCCTGAACCTGCAAACCCCTTCCCTTCCTCCTCTCCAATTACAACAAATCACCAATGAGTGTCTGCAAGAAAACACTTTTTTCACACATTTGTTTCTCAGAGTCAACTATGTCCTTTTGGTGAGGACGACGTCTGCTCAGTTTGGGCTGTGTGAGACATGGCTGGGTCTTCCTGACCTTGGAAGTGGTCCTAAGGTGTCCACTCCGGCAGAACCCCGTGGTCTGCAGCGATGGGGCCCTCCGCGAACACAGGGGACAGGACTCGAGTTCCAGAGTCACGTGTATCTGTTATCGCCTGCAGAAAGCTCTAAAAATCTACAAACATTCCAACTGGCCACCTCTTTCCCGATTTTACTCTGGTGTCAGGAATGTGCCTGTGAACTTCTTGTCTGCATGGGCCCCTTGACTGTTAGGTTAGCTTCCCACTTCCCGCCACAAGCTCACTCACCAAGGCAGTATTCCACCAGACTCTGCATTGGATCATAACATTACTTGAAGTAATTTGGTATATTAATCAGCAAAGCAGAGCATGAACTGAATAATCCCCACAAGCAAAAGATAAGAAGCGAGGAGACATAGTAACAAAAAACACAAAATGTAAAATATGGCATCTATTTCATAAAAACACTGTCTTCTACAAACACCAAACAATTTGCACAGGCTGTATCCCTAGGCAATTTCCCTAAGTTCTACCAAAAGAAGACTTGAGCCACTCCTGAATGAGAGAAGGGCAGTGTGTATTCACAGCCCACGAAACTACCCACCACTTAACACAGAAACTTACTGCTAAATTTCAATCAACAACTGAAAATTTTTTTGAAGACGTGAGTCTTTTTTAAGTTTTCTGCTTCTTCTCTACTCTGCTTGATGTTTCTATTTAAAAGTTTTCCCTTGAGTCAAAAAAAAAATGTTTATTTACCCATTAATGAAATTATCTGGGGGTCTTCTTCAAGCCAAAAAGGAAAATGCAGAATTCCAAGAGGCAGAAATGTCAGGAAGGGAAGAAGAAATGCTTTAGGGGAAAGAGTGTAGGAAAGGAGCCACGGCCGCTCCGCCGGGCACCCCAGAGCCAGCCCCAAGTCTCTGAGCCCCAGACCAACAATCCTGGGCCCCACACCACCGACTGGAACCAGATATGTGGACTGGAGGCTGTCAGTGCCCATGGAGGGGATGGCTGCCACATCCTCCCCGCAGAAAACTGCTGCACTTGCTGACACTGCTGTTCTGCGGCGAGAGACTTTCCCCGGTGAGGGAAGCACAGGGGAGTCACAGACAGTGGAAAGAAAAAAGGAGGCAACCAGCGGGGCAGGAAGTAAAAAATCGGAGTTCTGCAGCCAAGAAGGCAACCTGCAACCCTTTACCAAACCATGACCCACTAACATACTACAACACCAGGATCTGTAACAACAGAAAACTGCTCCCGTGGAGGAGCTGGGCCCCACAGACAACCACCAGCCGATGGCAGGCAGGCCGTACAGGAACTCCAAGAGAACAGTCTGCTCTGGTTTTTCAACCTTCGTTACGTGCCTCAAATGCAACTGTTTTTCCATCCTCCTCTGGAGGAACGAAGCCCTGGAAATTCCGCGTGTTTCCACAATAGTTTCTGATATGGTCATAAAATGATGAAGGCTAATTTAAAGAATTCTCTCCGCATGAATCATGACTGAGGATAAAATGTGATAAAAGCTGTCTTAACTTTTCACTTTGCAAGTGGATGTGCTGGAGGATTTTTAAGTTCCACGATGTAAAAAAGACAGAGATTTCTGATCCTTCCAATCTTGGGCTTCTTCTCTGAAGCAACACTGAAAAACAGGTTGATTCATCGAATTTAAGCCACTGAAACTGTTCTTTGTGGTTGTAAGACCTGAAATTCCAAATAACCTTAAAGAATGCTCCAACAACTCAGCATGGACAAAGCAAGTCAAAGATGACACAGCTAACGTGCGGGGACAGCAGGGCCAGGGTGGGGGTAGGCAGGCCAATGCACCAACCCTCTGACTGTTTCATTCTTCAGCATTCAGCCCAGGTCTAGCAAGGTTTGCACAGAGAGAAAAACAATAATGTACTTCCCACATGCAAACACATACCCCTTTCTCTGACCAGACACTCAGTAAGAAACTCATTAAGACCTTTTTAAAAATCTGTGCAGATGGAAGGCGTTCCATGGAGAACTAGACTGAGCACACCCTCAGTCTAACGTGGTTTCACCACGCTCTCGGTAGTGGAACATATTCCTCACCCTCCAAGACGGATGGCTGGTGACAGGCCAGTATCACCGAACATGGAAGTGTGCCCCAAGTTCACGCTCGTAAGCGACCACTCCCTGTGCAGCACAGGGCCAGGACACAGTCCTCAGCACTGTCCCAGACTCGAGGAGCATCTGTGAGCTAATGTCCAGGCTGACAGGAGGAGGGGCTGCAGTCCCGTTGAGTTCGGATGGCTTCCCACATTGCTAACACAGATGGGGTCTGGACACTTACTGTCTGTGTCATGCGGACATAGCAAAAGCATGTGGGGGTAAAGCATGAATGTCGGGGTGCCATGAGGAACATGAGAATACAACGTGCAGCGAGGGCCACGCCGGCCACAGAGTGAGGAGGAACCCCATCTGAACACCGACAAAAATCACAGAACTTGGACACATATTTTCCAATGGACAGTCCATCCCTTGGAGCCATCTGCCCACAGCACAAACTTTACCCAGCAATTTACATCTAAATATTGTCCCCAGCTGGATTGTGCCCTGTATCCCCTGCCTTTGGGTCCTCTGAGGTACCAGCAAAGCCCTCATCGCCTTCCACCAGCCGGAATAGTGTCTGCTAAGCACACAGAGTCCAGGAAACAGCCTCCTCTCCTCCCACGGGACTGCTTCACATTACAGAACATTACAATACCCTGCAGAACCCCAAATTTGAAACAGAAAAATAGAAAAATGCCCAGTCTATGTCAAGCTGAGAAGGCAATTAACCCCATGCCACAGCCCCCACCTTTATCCCCTCCTTGCCCTGAATGTGTTAAAAAGGAAAACATAAAGTCAACATCAGCTCCTCCCTGCTGATGAAAATTGGCACGAATGAATGTACTTTCTGGCTCCCCGCCCTCACAAAACCGTTACACACGCGCACACACACACACACACACAAAAGTTCACCAGGCTGAACTGCTCCAAATGTAAATTCAAAACCAGCCAGCCTATCCCCACCGCACATGATGGCAGTGGCCTTTGCATAGTGAGCTGGGTGGACACCGAATATACATTAAACATCTCACATTTTGGAACTTCAGTGCTTCTTTTTTTAAGAGACAGCAAAACCCGATCTAAAACTTATGACAGTTGAGCACATGACCCCACCATTAGGAGCAAATAAGAAACCGCATATAACACTCCGTGAAATCCCTGTAGCAAATCTGTCACAAATTCTAAATCTGAGAGACGAGAGCGAGACACCAAACCTGGCCTGAGGGGGGAGGTTTTACGGTTTCACCCAACCTCCCCATCACAACACACAGAACAATAGTAGCGCTCTCTTCCCCCGGCGAGGACAGCCTGCGCCGAGGCCAGGATGCCCGGACCGCCGAGCTCAAGCCCCCAAGTGCAACGCCAAGTTTCGCATTAGAATAAGGCCAGCCGGCACCTCAGGCCGTGCGACGCGGACGTGTCCCCAGCGCCGGCCGCGAGGCGAGCGCACGGACGCGCACCAAGGACACGGCTCCCCGCCAGGCCGGCCCAGCGCGGCCCAGGCGCCCCCCGGCCCAGGTGCCCCCCGGCCCAGGCGCCCGTCCCCGCCCCAGG
>LNAC01000327.1:1732482-1751911 GCA_002007465.1 Ailurus styani | reverse complement strand
GGGGGAAGGGCGGTGCTCTGCCGGGAACGCGCACCGGGGATGAGGCGGGGGCGCGGGGATGAGCGCGAGGACGCGCACCGGAGGTGGGGTCGGGGTGGGCGGGACGGCCCAGCGCGCGCTCCTAGGGGGCGCGCTCGGGGGCGCGGGGCGCGCGCACCGGCCCAGCCCAGCCTCCGCCTCCTCCCGGCTTAAGGCGAAAATACCTGCTAGAGCCCGGCCTAACGTGAGGGTTAAAACTAAAGTGTTCTGGGTCTTTGAGGGCTGAATGTTTTTTATTAATACTTGGGGCTGAGGGGTGTAAAATGGCAGTGTGGCCGTGGACACAAGGTACTAAATGGAAGTTCCTAATTCTGGATCTAGAACCGGCCAGCCTGTGCCCTTGGGCTAATCGGTACTCCAGACTGGGCTCGTTTCCCAACCTGAGAAAAGAAGAGAGGGCATCACCTAATCCCCACTTCCCACATCAGCCCTACCAGGCTGTGGCCCGAGGGCACACGGTCACGGGGACCCAGACGTCCTCAGCCTGGGGGCTCCCTTATTTCCCCATGCCCTGGCCACGATGGCAGTGGGACACAGCCCTCGGCCCTTTTCTCTTCCACTGCCTGTACGCCTTCCCCGTGGAGGGTCAGCTCCCACCGCATCCGAGTCACCTCTGCGCGCTGATTACCAAATCTGGGTCTCTGTTCTGATCGTTGGGAGTGGCGGTCTCACACCCACTGTCCAACTGAGTAGCCTTGCGGGGATGCCCCCCATGCCCCGAAGTCCACGAACCCAAAGTAAGCCGGCTCCTTCTGACTTCTAACTACTTCCACAATTTCCTTAATTATTCAGGCTGGACGGAGTCCTGGAGCCCTCCCTCTTCATCCGCCTTCACACACCCTCTGCTTCTCAATCCTCTCAAGGCTCTGGCAGGAAGACTGGATCCTGTGACCTCGTGGTCATTCCTGTAAAACCCTTTTTCCGCCCCCGGAGCATTCCGACTGGGTTCTCCTACAACCGTGTACTTGACCCCATGGCTGCAGTGGGCTCGCGCAGCAGAGGCAGGCATTCCCAGCCTAAACACAGACCACAGCACTTACTGCACCGTCTCCCGAACACAAGTCCAGCTTGGCGGGATACTCAAGACCCTCCACGGCCTGACCCCAACCTGCAGACCCCGCGACATCTCTCACAAGCTCTGGCTCCTTAAGGCCTGGTGTGCTCCTCCTCAGCACTCTTGCTCTTTGTTCTCTTTACCACCTTCCTCCATGGGGCGCCTTCACCCTGGGGTGCCTGCTCCCCTGCCCCGCCCACACCCTCCCACATCCATCCCTAACATCAGCTCCAGAATATCGCTCTTCCTCCCTAGCTATGCTCCCACTACTTGCTGCCCTGATCACATTTAACCTTTCATTTATCTTCCTCATGAGTGTAAGTTCCTCAAGACCAAGCCTTCCTCATCTTTCTAGTTCCCCTTGATGTGACCATAGTGACGTCTGAGAGAGGTGTTGGCGTTTCTCATGCACATCTGTCTTCTCTGTGGGGAATAGTGAGGGAAGAGGTGGATATGTGCACTGATGAGCTTGAGAGACATGAACCCCAAGCTCCTCTGCCTCATGTTCTGTGGGCATGAGTCCAGTGGACACTGGGAGCCAAGCCGCATGCCCCATTACTGTCCCCTCCTCATGATAAACAGGCCACCGTGTTGTAGAGAGCCCTGGAATCCAGCCCATCCGTGCTGCAGGTGGAAGGCTTTTCAGAAATAATATGCAGCAGAACCAGGATGCACAGCCCAGTCTCTGGAGCAAAGCCCGGGGTCCCTTATAGCAAAGCAGGACTGCACATTCCCAACAACCAGTGGTATCAAGTCCACCTCGGGCAGGATCATGTACCTTTTTAATGCAGGGATGGGCCTGGGTCATTTACATATGATGCTGTAATTGAGTTTGGTTCCAGAGAAGACTGTGATTTTGCATTAAGCACATTGATAGTATACTTAGACTCTGAGCCAATGGTTCGTCATTTCAGCAGGTCTTTGTGTCACTACAGAAAAGCCAGGAGATGATGTACACTTGGCATTTCCAACAGCCTGACCATTTATCTGGTAATCCCACCATGTCCTCACAACACAGTATGTCCAAAATCAACCTCCTCCTACAGCCAATCCTGGATCTCTGTTCATCATCTCCGACAGTGGCCTTGCTCCTCCTCGTGATCTGTCCTTTGAACCATGCTGTTACCAATCGCACACATCTCTCCCTCCCCTCTGCTCACAGCCCCTGCCTATTCCAGACCTTCAGAACACCCCCACCCACTCTGTCTTTTCCTTCTAATCTTTCCTACCACAGCTGCCAGATTGCTCTTCCCAAGTGACAATATGAACAGGTCATAGTCCCCTTGCTCTACAACGGACACAGATTCTCTGCCTGCAGGGCAAAGGTGACCTTGATGTGACCCGGAAGCTTCCCAGGCCTGGCACGGTTTCCTTCCCTACCTTCTGCTCCACGGCTCCCCGTCATGCTGCATTCCCCTGCAGAGTGCCTCCACCCTCCTGGTCCCTCCTCCTGTTGTCCCCTGCTCCCCTCCCCCACCTGTGTCATGGCCATACAGCAAATCACACCCGCTCATGCCCATCGCAAATGCCACTTCTTCCGTGAAGTCTCCTTCCTGACCTCCTCATTGGGGGAGATTCTCGCCACCCCCTCTCTTTCGGCCTGTTCTCTTGGGGCTACGTCGTCCACATGTGTGTCTTATCCCGCAGCTAGTTTATCTGTAACTTCCCCGCTGTGTCGAATGACATAGAAACAACATACTGTTTCTCAGAGCGCAGTCTGGCTCTACAACAAGGGAAAGGACCGTTTCTCCCATCTCGTTCTGCTCCAGTCCCGGCCAGCCTCAAGGAATGGGGAGCTTGTGGAAATCCTGTGACGTGTGTGTGTGTGTGTGTGTGTGTGTGTGTGTGTGTGTGTGTGTGTGCGTGTGTGTGATTATAAAAACCTGGTTCCAATGAATGTCGAGGTGGACATAACAATAGCCAGTAGACATCTATTAGAATTAATTGAATAAATGCTGAGGGCTGTTGGCTTCCAAGGCCTGCCCAAAGTCCTGAAAATTCTGTAACCGGAGTTATTTTCAGAAAGCCACTGAAAAATCTCAAGACTGCTCCCTGAGAGTGGTAAGACATCAATAGCATTTACTAACACACTGGCATGGTTTAATTTATCAGATAAGCCAGCCTTTACATAGCAAAGCCCAGAGGGTCTGAGACACAGCACAAAACATTCAGGTGTAGGAGGAGTGGTGTGGGGAGCCGTGATGACCCCGGCGGACCTGGGGGCAGCCTGCCAGAGGCTCGTGGATTGGAGAAACATGGAAGAATGGCATGGCGAGCTCGCTCTGGTCCTGTGCCATCTCAGCTGGACAGGTCCTGGAGACTGTGCTTAACTTCCAAGGAGGGGCAGCTCCATAAAGCTAGTTAATTAATCAATCATCATGCCAGCAAAGATTTGGGTGCCTCTCTCTGAACCTTGCTTTCCTGTCTGCTTTGGGTCCTTTGTCGCCACTCTTTGCCCACCTGTGAATTCACGAAATTCCCAGACAGTTTGGAGAGAGAACTTAAACACTCACATGGAACTGGGCTCCAGATTTCAGACAGTCTGGTTGGGACGGACGAGAGCAGTTAAGGAATGTACTGACCCAAGCTCCATGTGGCAGAGAGGGCTTCCTTATTAATGAGGTGGTCGACTGTGGGAAGCACAGGCTCCGTAGGTGACGGCTTCCCTTACAGAAGCGTATCTCAGAGTTCTACCCTTACTTCCGAAGCCTGACTGCTGATAAGAGTTGATTATTTCACTCCTTATCAGAATCATTGTGGAATTTGTTCACACTGTGCTTTCTCCTGGGGATCCCAACCTCATGAATTTTTTTACCTTGTCCAAAGTCGTTAGGAAGAGCTGGTTGTAAGATAGTATGGCGGTTTTTCTGAAAGCACTTATATCATAAAACTGCTATGACCCAGTTTTCCTAGGCTGAAATTTACCTACAGAACTATGCCTGGTAATTTGTGTGTGGAGTCATGTTTCATTTGGATCTTACTCTCTTATCAACAGTTCATCCTGGGTGGAGTGAGTTGGGTTTAAAGAAAGGAAGGAAAGTGAATAATCTGACATAAAAAGTTTGGGTTTAATTAATCAGTACTTAGAAAACAACTTGAACCCCTGAATGAGACTACTCTATGCAAGCAAGAAATCATTAACATTTTGTGACTTCTTTCATACCATTATAGAATTAACTAAATAATATGCATGTGACTAAGTTTGGTGAACCATATGGGCATTTGCATTTTGTTTCTGCTGTCTTCCTCAGGAAGTGAAGACTTGTCCCACCTATTCACCTAACTAAGAACAGCCATAAAGGCAAATGAGAAGAAGCAAGAAGTAATCCCAAAGAATCCCACGGCACAATTAATTGGATTTTCCCAGCCATGGCTGAAAATGCTGAGGATTCAATTGTGACTCAAAGATGTCTTGATGGAAAAGCAAGTGTGTGAAATTTATCTTGGACAAATAGCCTAAGTGTTTCCTTGTATCCATTACTACAAATCAATATGCAATTATCAATAAGGTAATTATTTCTGATCATTTTAGTGACTTGTTAATCACTTGTACTAACGGAGCTCGGTAGCACAAAACACAAAGGATCCAAAAATTAGTCCTGTTTGGTCTTAGATTGCATCATATTTTTATAGCATATTTCCTTTGCCAATTATGATTGACTAATGTCTGGCTTAATTAAGCTAATGTCAACATTAATTGTCATTCCCAGAACTCATATCAATTAATCGCTGAGACAAGTAACACATAGGCTTTTTTATTCAAGATTTTGTTAAGTGTTTTCAGATATAAGGCTTTTTTGAATGTTTAAAACATAAGCTTTTGAAGTAGAAGAGAGGAAAATGGTTGAAGACTCAAATCTTGCCATCCCAAATCCGCAGCATCATAAAAGAAATTTTTAAATTGACCTCATCCCGGGCGCCTGGGTGGCTCCATGGGTTAAAGCCTCTGCCTTCAGCTCAGGTCATGATCTCAGGGTCCTGGGATCGAGGCCCGCATCGGGCTCTCTGCTCTGCAGGGAGCCTGCTTCCTCCTCTCTCTGCCTGCCTCTCTGCCTACTTGTAATCTCTCTCTGTGTGTCAAATAAATAAAAAAAAATCTTTAAAAAAATAAAAATAAAAAAAATAAATTGACCTCATTCCTTCAAAATGGAAAATACCTCTATATGCCAAGTTCAGCACGGTCCTGAACAGCCTCTACCATGGCAGGTAATGCTCCACTGCCACATCTGTACTGGCTTCTAAACAATTTAGTTGTATAAAATGCAGAATCTTGTTATTATGAAGATAATTAAAAGCAGTGTTTTCAGTGAATCTGTACTAGCTCACATGTACACTCAATGAGAATAAATAAAAGTAAAGAACGCGATGCTTGGGATGCCTGGGTGGCTCAGTTGGTTGAGAGTCTGACTCTTGATTTCAGGTCAGGTCATGATCTCGGAGTCATGAGATGGAGCCCCACATTGGGCTCCGTGCTCAACACAGAGTCTGCTTGTCCCTGTCCCATCCCCCAGCTTGTGCTCGCTTGTGTGCTCTTTCTTTCCCTCTCTCTCTCTCTCTCTCTCTCTCTCTAATAAATAAATAAGTAAAATCTTTCAAAAAAAAAACCCAAAAAACAAAAAACAAAGGACATGATGCTATACTGACCATGGCAGACTGTACGTGGTTAAAAGAGTCCCAAGGTCTCTGGGGTCTGGGCTTCCTCACCATCCCCCTTCCCTGAATGAGAAGATGAAGTTGGTCCTTTGAGAATGGGACTGGATGGGAGCAGGAGGGGAATGGCAATCCAGGCAAAGCCAAATGCCAGTTACAGTGGAAGTTGTACCTTAGCTGGTGCTGGTACTTACTTCATCTTCCTACCATGCTCACAGTCACATAAATGGACTAGGGTGAGGTGGGGCAGCCTCCCAAGAAGCAGAGCCTGAGGCAAGGATTCAGAGACACTTGCTTGACAGAAGGGATGCTTTTACAAGAACCTGTAGGGGGTGACCACATCAGGGCAGGAGGGAAAGGGCAGACCACAGTAGCCCAGTCCACAGACTGATAGGCCAGTGGACTGTGTGGTATGAGCTGCATGGGTCCACTTACACATGGATTTTTTTTGGACAGTACAGTAAATATATCTTCTCTTCCTTATGACTTTCTTAACAGCATTTTCTTTTCTCTAGCTTACCTTAAGAAGACAGTATATAATAAACGTTGCATACAAAGTGTGAGTTATCCCACTGTGTATGCGATCAGTAAGGCTTCCAGTCAGCCGAAGGCGGTTAGCAGTTAAGTTTTGAGAGAGTCAGAGTTATACCTGGGTTTTCGACTGTGCAGGGGTCAGCACCCCAACCCCACATTGTTCAAGGGCCAACCATATCCTTACACACAAGAAAGGTGGAAAAGTGGAAAGAGAAAAATAATGGGCAGAGGAAGGGTAAGAGGAAGAAACCGAGGGTGCAGCAGAGAGGTCAGGCAGAGGCATGAGTCTGCCAGGAAACTGGACTGTGCTAGAACAGAAAGGCGGACTAAGAGAAGGAAACAGAAATGCTGGCACAAAGAGCTCCAAACCAGTGGTTTTAAAAACATGACAAATCCCATAAAATTTTTAAAAACAGGCAAGCAAAATGCTATTTTGAAATGTTGCTGTGGAAATTAGCTACCCTGTTAGGTACGCGGCCGTAACAATGGGGCACAAACGGAGTGGCTTTAAACAAGATACACCCTTTGCCTCACAGTCTGGAGGCCAGAAGTCTGGGACCTAGGAGTCAGGGAGGGCTGCGCTCCTTCAGAAGCTGCGGGGAGACTCCCTCCCTCCCCACCACTCCCAGCTCCTGGTGGCTCTTGGCAATCCCCTGCTTCTCAGCAAAGGCAACGTCTGACTCTTGTCACACCCGCATCCCTCTGTCTGTGTCCGGCTCCAAAGGTCCCCTATTTATAGGGACACCAGTCCTCTTGGATGAGAGCTCACCCTAGTGAGCTCCTCTGAACTTGGTCAATGCTGCAAAGACTATTTCCAAATAAAGTCACAGTCTGAGGTCCCGAGGGTTTGGGCTTCAAGAAATCTTTTGGGTCACACAATCCAACCATAACAGATGTTAATATGGGAAAGAAACAAATCTAGGTGAAAATCTTTACATTCCAGTCCCCAAGAAATTACAAAAGGCTAGCTATTCAGGAGCAAATTACAAAACCAACAAGCCAAAAGTGGGGAATTGAAGCAGTAGGAGAAATTTTAAGTAACATATCATATACAACTTCAAACATTTCCAAATAGCAAAACATGATCAACTAAAACAAAGGAATGAAAGTCAATTATGAGTGAGATCATGAACAGTCCCCAACTTACTGCGGTTCCACTTACGATTTTTCAATTTCTACACTTTACAGTGGCACAAGTACAATATGCATTCAATAGAAAAACGTACCTCGAATTTTGAAATTTGGTTCTTGTCCTGGGCTAGAGGCATGCGGGACAATCCTCCGTGGTTACACGGGACAGCGGCTCCCCGTCGGCCCCGCGATCACGGGAGTAACGGCTCATACACGGACAGCCATCCTGCACCCAGACGGCCATCCTGTTGTGTTCAGTGCCGGACTCAGTGAATCACAGGAGCTATGCAGCCCCTCAGTATGACACAGACTTTGTGCTGGGTGCTTCTGCCCAGCTGTGGGCTGACGGAAGTGTTCTCAGCACACGGAGGTAAGCTGGTCTAAGCTGTGGTGTTTGATGTTAGGTATGTTAAGTCCATGTTTGATTTAACGACATCTTCAACTTACAGTGGGTTTATCTGGATGTACCCCCATTGCAATTCAAGGGAGAGCTGTAGTTTTATTTCTTTTTTTTTTTTTTTAGATTTTTATTTATTTATGTATGTGAGAGAGAGGGAAAGAAAGCACAAGCAGGGGGAGCAGAGGGAAAGAGAGAGAAGCAAGCTCCCTGCTGAGCAGGGAGCCCAACGTGGGACTCGATCCCAGGACCCCGGGATCATGACCTGAGCCAAAGGCAGACGCTTCACTAACTGCACGACCCAGGCATCCCTGCAGTTTTATTTCTAGTCTGTGAAAACACAGAGTGCTCAGTAATTATCATCAGTTGACTAAAGGGTAAGCTACTCTTTGTCACCGAAGATAGTTTCCCTTTAATGTCACCATGGTTTAAGTCACATTAGTAGATAGACATCTGCTTGAATCAGGCCTCTGGTTCTGCAACTTTTTTGGAGAAAAAAACGTTAACTTTTATTACAGTAACGCTGTTATCAGTGAATGTGTCTTCTATCTACAGACAAGTGGACTTCTGGGCACCGACCACAAAAACTTACTACCTCAGGAGGCAGCACTGGGAGGCAGGCCTCCTCCTGCAAGCAGGGTCCACGTTTGGTGGACAGTGCACACGTGTGTTCTCTGCACACAGTTCACCCCCAAGAGGAAGAAAAGAATCCAGCATCTGGGCTGTCTCTTATTCACCCTCACAAATCAGATGAGATACTTCACTTTTCCTGGGGCAGTGTGTGTGTGTGTGTGTGTGTGTGTGTGTGTGTGTGTGTGTGTGTGTAAACAAAGAAAGGCTAGAAACAGGAAAGTAATAGAGTTTCCTCCACATGGAAGAAAAAGGACATGAGGAATGGGGAGATATCTCCCCTGCAATAACGCTTAAAAAAACAGAAAATGGAATCAACAGATTAATTAATGTGATTGACCTTCCCTAAAATTTTAGCGAGAGACTATTATAAGATATAGGGAAAATTATGAATGATGACCAAAAAAACTAATTTAGTAGAAAAAATAAGGCATTTAGTTTTAGGAAAAAAAAAAAACATCCATAAGCATAGTGTATTATAAATATACTGTTAAATTTTTAAATTCTGAATAAACTTCCTTGTGATGAGTGTAATGTTGATATGGTTGGATTTAGGTCTATCATTTTGTTGTTTTCTGGTTTTTGTTCCTCTGTTCCTCCTTTCCTGACTTCTTTGGAATTAATCCACTCTTCTAACCCTGTCCTGATATTTTCCAGTCTGTACCCTATTTGTGTGTATCACTGTCATATACATACATGACACATACACATACATTATAACCGCCACAAGCCAGGGAGATAATGTTTGCTTTCCCACTCATACATCTTACCGAAATTAGGAGAAGAAAATTTAAGGGATACAGCCTTTTCTATTTACCATTTTTTATGTTCTTTATTCATTCCCGTGGATCTAAATTTCTATCTGGGGTCACGAAAAAATTTCCATAGAACTGCTATTGCAGTTTTGTTGGCAATGAAGTATCTTTGGAGTGTCTTTGATTTTGAATATTTGAAATGTTGCTGGATTTAGAATTCCAGGTTGGCAGTTTTATTCTTTCAGAATAACCACATTCCTGTCTCATTGTCTTCTGGCCTCCATTGTTTCTGACAAGACACCAACGTTCACTCCTATCATTGACCACCGCGTGTAACTGTGATTTTTCTCTGGCTGTCTTCAAGATAGTCTCTTTATCTATGGCTTCAACAATTTCATGTGCCTGAGTGTTGCTTTCTTTGTGTTTACCCTGCTTAAAGTTTGTGGAGCTTTTTTAATATGGAAGATTTTGCTTTTCACAAAATTCAGGTCCCAATTTTTTTTTTTTTCCTGCTCATTCTTGCTCTCCTCTCCTTTGGGATTCCTCCTGCACTTGTGCTACTGATTGATGTTGTCTTATGGGACAATTGACTCTTCCGTGTCTTATTTTCCAATATTATTTCTTTCTATTCCTCAGATAGAATGGTTCATTTGACCCTTCCCTCTAACACCTGGAATCCACTCTTCAGCTCATCCTATTAGTTTTTCATTTTGTATACTTCACTTTTCCATTTTCTTATTTCCCTTTGGTTTGTTTTTATAATTTACATTTCTGTGTTAATATTCCCCCATTTGTCCATTGATTTTGATCATTTACTCAAATGGCTATTAAAGACAACATATACTTACAAAAGTTGCTTGAAAGTCCTTGCTTGCTAATTCCAACATCTGGGTAACCATGGCTGGGTTTCCAAAAACTGCATTTTCTCTTGACTGTGACTCATATTATTCCATTTCTTTGCACATTTAGTAATTTTTTTTACTGTATGCTGGACACTGTGGACAATCTATTGTAGTGAGAGAAAATCATGTTTTCTTCCTCCACACACGTTCACATTGTTCAGGCAAACAGTGAAATTAGTGGTTCTTACTTTTGATCTTGTTAGCCTTGGTTTTATCCTTTCTTGGAGTGGGACTGTTTTGGTTTAGAACTTATGTTTAGGACATGTCTCTACTATAGAGTGTGGACTTTATTCATAAGGTTTTTGTAAGGTTTACTCATAAGACTTTCTGAAATTTTAACTCCAATCCAAAATCTTCAGTGAGGTCTCTCCTGTGCCTAGCCTAGTACTCTGCTGTCACCCAGAACTGTGTGCCTTCTGGTGCCAGCATTTGGCTCTGAGGCAGCAGCAGGTGATGTGACCAAGCCTCATGCAGTTTTTCCCTTTGCCTGTGCGTCCCCAATGCAAGAATCACGCTGAACCCCCATGCTTGGGCCCCCTCTCTGTACAGCACCCTACTTAGAAACTCTGCCAAACTAGTTCCCACCACTTCAAAGACCTGAACTTCAGCCTCTTCCTTCTCCACTCAGAGAGACCACCTCCAGGCTGAAAACCAGAAAAATCACGGGGCAGCACTGGGCTCACTTCATAAGTTTCTCTTCTCCCGTGATGCTCATTTTTAAATGCCTGAAAAGAATTGTAGCCTATATTTTGTGGTTGGTTTCAGTGGAGAGAAAGTTTGTGTCGTGGCTTATAGTAGAGGTCTCTGAAAACTATTTCATAAACATAATAATGTAAATACCAGTCCAAATTGGAGAAAAAGCATGACAAATTCTAAAGGGATGTTTCTAAGGGGAAAAAGAAAAGAAATTAATAGGATGAACACATTGATAGGAGTTTGAGATTGATTTATGTTAGTGATTTATTCTGATTTACCTAGTTACCTAATAATGTAAATTCTGAAAATTAACATAAAAACAATATAGTTTGGGAGGGAGAAAATAGGAAATGAATGTGTGTAAGCTTAAAGAAAAAGAGGTAGATAAGAAATCTATGGCCTCATCTTGTGAACGCAGACAGTCAATAAGTAGTATCTAAAAATGAATAATGAAGACACAACATTATAAACTTATTATTTAGAAATACAGAGGTAAACACAAAAAGAAACACCATAAATGTGACTGTGCTTGCCTTTAGGAAATAAGATGAGATAGTTCTGGGGACTACTGGTTTGGGGTTTTTTTTATTTTTATTTTTTTTATTTTTTTATTTTTTTTTAAAATTAACATGTATTATTTGCTTCAGGGGTACAGGTCTGGGAATCCTCAGTCTTACACAGTTCACAGCACTCACCATAGCACATACCCTCCCCAATGTCTATCACCCATCCACTCTATCCCTACCCTCCCACCCCCCAGTAACCCTCAGTTTGTTTCCTGAGATTAAGAGTCTCTTATGGTTTGTCTCCCTCCCGATCCCATCTTGTTTCATTTTTCCCTCTCTACCCCCCACAACCTCCCGCCCTGACTCTCAAATTCCTCATATCCGAGAGATCATATGATAATTGTCTTTCTCTGATTTACTTATTTCACTTAGCATAATACCCTCTAGTTCCATCCATGTCATTGCAAATGGCAAGATTTTGGGGGTTTTGATGACTGCATAGTATTTCATTGTATATATACCACATCTTCTTTATCCATTCATCTGTTGATGGACATCTAGGCTCTTTCCATAGTTGGCTATTGTGGACATTGCTGCTATAAACATTCAGGTGCACATGCCCCTTTGGATCACTACATTTGTATCTTTAGGATAAATACCCAGTAGTGTGATTGCTGGGTCATAGCATAGCTCTATTTTCAACTTTTTGAGGAACCTCCATACTGTCTTATTAGAAGTCTAATTGTACAAACACATACTTTTACTATGAACGATAACATATACAGAAATGTGCATAAATGTTCTGTCACTTGGAGAAGTAGAAAGCCAACGGATTCCCAAACATGTTAGAAAATTGGTCTTCATTGAAAGTCTAATTAGATCATTTTTTAAACATTTCTATTGTAACATATAACATATAGAAATGTGCAGAAATGTTATTGGTAACATTCAAATCATCAGGAAGCTAAATAACTGTGCACCAACTCAAGAAATTGAACATGATTTACTTCCCAGAAGTCCATCCTAACTACAATGCCTTCATTCTTACCCAGACAGACCATTCTCCTGATTTGTAATTACTTCTTTGGTTTTCTTCACCAGCACTGCATGAATCCTTATAAAACACTGTTTAATTTTGTTTACTTTTGAACTTTATACAGTAGAATTACATGATAAGTATAATTTATATGTTTTGGTTTTTATTCATTCAACTGTAGGCTTATAGATTTATCCATAATGTTGCTTGTAGCCTACTTTTTCTTTTCCTCTAAGTAAGTATTCTTTGAACTAATGTATCTGAGTTTATCAATTCATTGTATCATTCCACTGTTGATGGGCACTTGGGCTGCCTCCAAATTTGGGCTATGATGAAGAAAATATAATATAATATATCTTATTATTAATCATTTATTTAATACTTGTATTTATTTATATTTTAATAAATGTGTTGTTTAATGATTATTAAATAATTATCAATATTAATTTCATTTAATAGTTATACTTATTAACATTATACAATATTATATTATTATTTGAGATATGATTTTTTAATGAACTATATCAGATGTATGTCATTTTCACACATATATGATATAAATATTGCATATATGATATCCTGGTGAATATAGGTGCAACTTTCTCCCCCTGCTCTATATTGCTCCCTGTACCATGTGTTGCTGTGCACATACGGGCTCTCTTTTCTGTTCCACTCATCTATTTGTCTGTTCCTGCACTAATACAGCATAGTACCAACTAATACAGCTTTACAACACCTAAACGTTTGACAGACGGAGGCTCAGCTTTTCCTTCCCCTCCTTCTTCTTCAAGCCTTGGCTGTTGCTTTCCCTGCATTTTTGTTTATACTTTGAATTATCTTGTCAGGTGTCACTTCTGCAAAATACTCTTCGGATTTTAAGTGGGATTGCCCTGAACCTAGAAGTCAATTTAGGGATCGATGGCCTGTTTGAATTTTGAATCTTTCACACCATAAACACAAAGTATCTCTCCATTTTTCGATAATGTCTTTCAGTAAACTTATATAATTTTCCTCATAAAAGTCTTTCACATCATTATTTAATATGTATCCTATTTGCTATTTTTGGATGTTATTTGTAAATGGCATATTTTAGAATTACATTTTCTCTTTGTTGCTCTTATTTAGAAATACAATTGAATTATTATACTAATTTCATTTTATTTATTTTTTTACAATCTCTATGATTCATATTTTATGAAATTATAATTTTTTATGAAAGTAAATAAAATTCTAATATTTTATTTAAAATTTTTTTAATACCTCATAATTGTTTCTTCTGAAAACAATGACAATTTGCTGTCTTCCACTACAAAGTTAATAGTCCTGATTTTTTCCTTTTCTGACTGTACTAGCCAGGACGCATTGTTCCGTGTTTCATTGGTGAGCACAGTGATAGGAGGCATCCTTTTCTTGTCCACCATTGAAAAGAGAAAGTTTTCAAACATTTGTTAAATAGTGTTGATTGTGGAGTTTTGTAGCTTCTCGTCATCTGATTAAGAAAGCCCTAGTGCACTCACTCTTTAATTTATCAAGTGCTTTTCTTGCATGGTTGGGATGATTATGTAATTTTTCCTCTATTGTCCTGCTTATATGGAAAATAACTAACTGTTTGTTTTAAATGTTAAACCAACCTTGTATTCCTTGGATAAATCTGACTTAGCCCAAAACCTATTATCCTTTTAACACTTTGCTGAATTTGGTTTACTATCACAGTAAAACTCATCAATAACTCCCCCCAAAATAACCTGAAATGCATTGGCCATTTTTTCCTTTCCTTTCTCAAACATGGCTGGTTAAAGTTCTTAACCTCTGGAGGGGGCTAGTGTAGCTGTAGGGACTCAATTCCTAAGAAGTGGAAAAGCAGAGAACAGGTCCCTGAATGCTGGGGAGCATTCTCCCAGCCTACTCTGTAGGTCCCTTTGAAAGTCCAGGCACCAGAGTAGACTGAATTTTCCCCATGACATTAAACCAAAAGGTGACAAACAAAAACAGAAAGGAAAAGGGGATGGGGGAGAAAAGACAAGAAACAGAAAAAGATTTTAAAAAATACACCATACATAAAACAACAGCAGGGGCTGAGGCATATTTGCAATTCCCCAGCTCTCCCCAGAAAGTGTAAACCAGTGAGCTGTGCAAACTGACATGCCCACTCATGAGCCTCACAGTAATCCGACGTGTGTTTATACAAAGGATTTATTTGGATCTCATTATCATATTGTGGTGGGCTTTACCCTATTTTGAAAAATTTTACATCTTCGTCCATGAGTGAAATTAGCGTAGAAATATTCCTTATGCATTTGTCCTTGGGATCAAGTTTTACTAGATTATTTAAATATGTTGCAAAACACATTTCTTCTTCTGTTGTCTAGGAGTGTGTGTAAGGATGGGATTGCTTCTTCCTTGAAGGTATCAAATAACGATCTAGTGAAACCAGCTGACCTGGAGTTTTCTTTTAAGAGAACACACTTAGTGCTGATTTAATTCTTTTTAATTTGAAGATTTTATTTATTTATTTGAGAGAAAGATAGAGAGAGCACAATCTGGGGGACAGAGGCAGAGGGAGAAGCAGACTCCCTGTAGAGCAGGGAGCCTGAAGTGGGACTCTATCCCAGGACCCTGATATCATGACCTGAGCTGAAAGCAGGCGCTTAACTGACTGAGCCATCCAGGCACCCCTGCTGATTTAATTCTTTAAAGGTTTTAGACTATTGCAGTTTTCTGTTTCTTCTTGAGTCAGTCTTGGTATACTTCCTCCCGAATTTGTCCACTTCCTCTCTATTTTCAAATTTATTGGCATAAAGTTATTAATAGTATCTTTTTTCTAAGATGTCTGTGTGTTTGGCATCTGTAGTGATTTTTTTTCAATTGAAATATAGTTGACATACAATTTTGAAATAGTTTCAGGTGTACAATACAGTGATTCAACACTTCCATACATTACGAATGCTCATCAGGCAAGTGTAGTTACCATCTGTCACCATACAAAGTTATTACAGTATTATTAACTATATTCTCTGTGCTGCAATTTTCTTTCACATGACTTATTTATTTTATAACTGCAAGTTTGTACCTTTTAATCCCCTTCACCTATCTTGCTCACCTCCCCTCTCCTTCCCCTCTGGTAACCACCAGTTTGTTTTCTGTATTTATGAGTCTATTTCTGTTTTATTGTTTGCTTTGTTTTTTAAATTCCACATGTAAGTGAAATCATATATTTCCCTCTCTGTGTCTTCGCTTAGTGTAATATCCTCAAGATCCATCTACATTGCTGCAAATGGCAAAATTTCATTCTTCTTTATGGCTGAGTAATATTCCACCACATATATATATATACACACACATATATGTGTGTGTGTATATGTGTATATATATATACATATGTGTGTGTGTGTATATATATACACACACACACACACACATATATACACGCACACCACATCTTCTTTATTAACCTCCTGATGGACACTTGGCTTGCTTTCATATATTGGCTATTATAAATAATGCTGCAATAAACATAGAGGTGCATATGCCTTTTTAAATTAATATTTTTGCTTCCTTTGGGCAAATACCCAGTGGTGGAATTACTGGATCATATGGTAATTCTATTTTTAATTTTTTTAAGGAACCTCCATACTGTTTTCCACAGCGGCTGCCTCTGTTTGCATTCCTACCGACAGTGCACGAGGGTTCCTTATTTCCACATCCTTGCCAACATTTGTTTTTTCTCCTGTTTTTGATTCTAGCCATTCTAACAGGTGTGAGTGATATCTCATTGTGGTTTTGATTTGATGTTCCCTGATGATGAATGATGTTGAGCATCTTTTCAGGTGTCTGTTGGCCACCTGAACGTCTTCTTTGGGAAAATGTCTATTCAGGTCCTCTGCCCATTTTTCAATCACATTATTTGTTTTTTAGGTGTTGAATTGTAGAAGTTCTTTACATATTTGGATATTAACCCTTACTGGATATAACATTTGCAAATATCTATCCCATTTAGTAGGTTGCCTTTTGTTTTGTCAATTGTTTCCTTTACTGTGCAAAGCTTTTTATTTTGGTATAGTCCCAATAGTTTGTTTTTGCTTTTGTTTCCCTTGTCTGAGAAAACATATCTAGAAAAAATGTTGCTAAGGTCAGTGTCAAAGAGATTAATGCCTATGTTTTCTTCTAGGATTTTTTTAGTTTCAGGTCTCACATTTAATCCATTTTGAGTTTGTGTGTGTGTATGTGTGTGTGTGTTGTAAGAAAGTGGTTTACTTTCATTCTTTTGCATGTGACTGTTTAGTTTTCCTGGTGCCATTTGTAGAAGAGACTGTCTTTTTCCCCATTGGATATTCTTGCCTCCTTTGTTAAAGATTACTTAACCACATAAGCATGGGTTTCTTTCTAGGATCTCTATCCTGTTCCATTGATCATTGTACCTGTTTTTGTGCCAATACCATACTATTCTGATTACTATAGAATTGTGGTATAATTTGAAATTAGATTGTGATACCTCCAGCTTTGTTCTTTCTCATGATTGTTTTGGCTAGTTGGGGTCTTTTGTGGTTCTACACAAATTTTAGCATAATTTGTTCCAGTTCTGTGAAAAAAATGCTCTTGATATTTTAATAGGGACTGCATTGAATCTGTAGATTGCTTTGGGTAGTACAGACATTTTAACAATATTAGTTCTTCTAATACATGAGCATGGAATGTCCCTCCATTTGTTTGTGTTGTCTTCAGTTTCTTTCATCAGTGTTTTATAGTTTTTAGTATTGGTTATAGCTCTCATTACAGACTTTCATAAAATAGTTTGTTCCTACTGTCTCCAGATTTTTGATACATTTAAAGTAATTGTTGAAAAATATGTAACACTGTGCTATAGAATATTTCCTATTGTTTTTAGCTGGAGAGTTAATTTGATTAATCCAGGCTGCTATTTCTGGAAACCAGAAGCCACTATTTAACTTCAAAGTATTTTTTATATGCTTCTTTTACTAGAATAAAACTAAAGGAAAAGAGATATAAAGACCATGGGGACTGCGGAGAAGGCGCTATGTACGAGATAGACGTGGAGTGGAGAAGGAGACTGTCTGGAATGGATGCAAGCTTTCACAGAAAAGACATTTCAGCTGAGTCTTCAGTAATGAGAACAAAAATCCAGACAAAGACAAAAATGTGGGTACATCAAGAAGAGTCAGCAGCAAACACAAAAGTAAGAGGTATGAGGGCAGGGCCCAGTCAGGGAGGAGACACAGTGTGGCTGCCCCCACAGCCCAGAGCTCACAGGGCAAACTGCAGGCACGTGGGCATGGTGGCCTTCTGACTTGCTCCTGTCATGCTCACTGTCTCCTCACTCCCTTGATTTGAATTTATCCCCCATTTCTGCCCTGCAGCTGCTCATCAGAATTGGAGGAACTGTTTTCCTGAGCCCTGACAGCTCTCAATGATGTTTCACTCACCCTCTGACTTTGTGGTCCTGACCCCTTAGTTGGTTTTCAGCCTAGAATGAAAGCCCTGGTGCCAACTGATTTGCATCCCTATGGGCTCTCCTCTGACAATGGACGGTGCCAATCACCAGGATCCGAGTGAGGAGGAGAGCAGCTTTGTGAGAGAAGGGCATGAGTGAAATTTGAAGCACACAGAGCTTGCAGAACTGAGAGTTTCAGGAGGCTGTGAGATCTGTATGTCCAGAACTCAGAAGGATGCTTAGAATAAGAGAAAAAGTTTAGGAGCAGTTAGTACACATGTGGTAACCAAGACCTTGGGAAGCCTTGCTGGATCATGTGGAATCAGATCCATGAGCCCCAGAATGAACCTGGAGATATCCGACGCCCAGTGGTCAGAGGAGGTGGAATGAAAATGGCTGGCCAACAATGTGAAGTCTGGACCACCACTCCAGCTCACTCTGATTATGGGCAGAGGAGGCAATGCCGTTTCTGAAATGTCTAACTCATTACCAGGATAGCTTGTGCTCTGCAAGAATCCAGTTCAACACAAGGCATCAAGCTATTAAAATATATTCTCTTTGAACAAATGCTGTTAGAAAAGTGAAAAGTATTGTTTTAAAGATCTTCAGATCCTAGCTGTTTTTTTTATTGCTCCGTTTTTTAATATTTCATGGAATTAGGATAATAGAAGTGCAGACAGCAAATTCACTGAATTGCGTGTAACTACCTTTCTTAAGCGGCTGGCTAGCACTCTTCATGGTGAATGGGGGAGAAGTGAATAGTGTCATCCAATCAGAGACATCAGCTGGAAGGAACCTTAGAGATTGTTTGGAACCAACTAATCAACTGATTTCTTGAGAAAGAACATAAGGACTATCAAGGTTAAGTGTCTTGCCCGACATTGAATCTGCAGTGTTGACATGTACAGCCTCAAAGGGCGTGTCCTCTGCATCCAGGCCATTGTCCGCTAACAACTACTCAAAACAAAACAATTTTCTGAGACCCTACACCAGCAAACAACACTATTTCTCTGCCTGACACAAGACATCACAGTAGGCACACAGGACCGGGATGGTAGCCCGCGACACATTCAGGGACCAGCACCACCCACCAACCCATCCCATCCACCACCCCCATGCCCTCTCGACTCATGGTACCAAGATGGCCCTTGTGGCTCAGCCTTCACTTCAGATTTGTATTTATGGCTGCAGAAGGGGAACAGGGTGGACAGAAGTGTGAGAAGGAAAAGAAATGTCTTCCTGTGAGTCTCTAATGCGTCCTTTCCTTAGCCAGGACTTCTTTTTTTTTTTTTTTAATTTTGAATGTTTTATTTTTCAGATCTAAAATTCTCACTTGGTTCTTTTTGTTTGTTACTAATTATATTTTCTATTTCCCTACTCATTATGAATATACTTTTTTTATATTTAATTTTATTTTTATTCTTTGCCCAAGGGGTACAGGTCTGTGAATCATCAGGCTTACATCTTTCACAGCATTCACCAAAGCCCAAACCCTCCCCAATGTCCATAACCCATCCACCCTATCCCTACCCTCCCACCCCCCAGTAACCCTCAGTTTGTTTTGTGAGATTAGGAGTCTCTTATGGTTTGTGTCCTTCCCCATCCCATCTTGTTTCATTATTTTTCCCTCCCTACCCCCCACGACCCCCC
>LNAC01000327.1:1714006-1732437 GCA_002007465.1 Ailurus styani | reverse complement strand
CCCCCTCGACCCCCCACCCTGCCCCTCAAGTTCCTCATATCAGAGAGATCATATGATAATTGTCTTTCTCTGATTGACTTATTTCGCTCAGCATAATACCTTAGCCAGGACTTCTGACTGTCTCTGGCCAGGTTGTATCAGACGGTCACTCCGAGCTCCCCAGTCCTACAGAGAGGGGCGACGGGGAGAGGGTCTGAAGATGCCTTGTGTTATCACTTCCCAACTAACATGCTTAGTCATTTTTCTCCTGATTTTTCTCCTTGATTTTAACACTAGGACATAATTGTCTTTCTTTCAGTATTTTTAATACTGACATTGACAAATATAGACAGAAGATTATGTGCAATTTAACCGGGGTAGGGGGGTAGGGCAATTCTAACATCTTGTTGACCACCACCCAAAACAAGAGAGAGATCATCACAATTCCATTTATCTTTCCCCACCATACCCCTCCCCGGATCAAGGCATACCTGACATTTTTAGTGATCATTGCCTTGCTTTTCTTTATAGTTTTACATCATGTGTGTGCCTCCATAGAATATGTAGTTCAGTTTTTGTTAATTTTATGTAAATTTAATCACACTGTACATATTCTTTTGGTACTGGCTTTTTCCATCAATATTATGTTGGTATGATCCATCCTGTTATTATCCGTGTCTGGTGTTTGTTTAATTTCATTGTGAAATAGAATCCTATTGGATAAATAATCTTCAGCTTACTTATCCATTCTACTGTTGGCTGGCATGTGGGTTCTTCCCACTGAGGACTATTCTGAATAATGCTGCTTTGAACATGCTTGTATATGTATCTTTACACACGTATCTTGGAGACATATCTGAGGGGTGGTGTGTTCAGTAACAGGGTATGATTATCTACAACTGTACTGGGTAATACTAAGCTGTCCCCAAGGGATTACATCCGCTCAGCCTCCCCTGGGCCCTGGAGGAGATACTGATATGTCATGTCCTTGCCAACAGGTCTTTCTGTCATGTTGCTTCCCAGCATGCCTTGCTGAGCCTCCCCTGGAATGCATAGGAGTCGCATCAGTTGACCTGTGAATGCGGCTCCGTGGGATCACCAAGTCAGAATGGGAGGGATTTATGTAATGGTGCAGAGTCCGGTGAGTCGCGAACGGTCCTTAGCTCTCTCTCATTGGGTTCTGGAAAATTCTCATGACGAGGTTCTGCCATTTTTCCCTCCAGAGGTCTTTTGTTAGATTTATTTCTGAGTCTTTGACATTTTTGGTGCTACCTTAGTGGTGTATATTACAAATGTTTATTTTTTTCTTTTTTGAAAATAGAAATACAATGCAATACTGAATGCGATTTTTAGTATATTCAACAACACAAATGTCACCTATTAATTCTAATAATTTACCTATAGATTGCTTTGGCTTTTCCATGTGCACAGTCATCTATGGAAATGAGAGTGTTATTTATTGTTTTATGGTTCTTATAACCTCATTTCTCGGCAGAACCTGTGGCACTGGCTGAGCCCTCGGGTACAAAGCTAGAGAGAGGCAGTGTTAGCCGACCTCCTTGTGTGGTCCTCAGCTCTCAGGTCCGTCTTCTACCTTTCACCAATAGGTCTGGTGTTTGCTAGAGGTCCTCTTGCCTATCTTTATCAGATTAAATAAGTTCCTGTCTATTCTTCGTTTGCTCAGAGTTGTATTTTTTAAAATTATGAATGCATGTTCAACTTTACTCTCAGGGCTCTCAGGGCACCGGCCTTTCCTGTCCTCCCTCTGCTTGGCTCAGCATTAAGGCATCTCTCTCAGGAACCCCAGGGGTTCAGTGGGAGCCAGGGCCCATCTGGATGTGGACGGGGACTTCCCACCCCCAGTGGGGGTGCAGGGGCAGGCTCCTTGGGGCAGACGTGGCTGTGTCACTCTGGTTTTCTGTTTTCATCCTATACCTGACCTACCTCGGAGTGCCCTGCGGGATGGCCTCAGATCATCGCGCTTCCATCATATTTCTTTCCCCGAATGTGGTCTTTCCCATTTCATTTCCCTTTAGCAGGAAGGCTTGGCCAGACACTGGAAGTATCCTTCCTCGCCTTCCATGTCAGATGCTGCGTCTGCCAAAGCCAAGCCAGCTCTCTTTACCCTGGTGAAATGACAGGCAGTGGGACGGTAGCTCTGTCTTCTTCTCCATGGAATAACTTCAGCAGAAGCTCAGAGGAAGGTCCATCTTCATGCTCAATCACAAATTCTAACCACATGGGCCACAGCTGCCAAGCAAACACAAGCTCAAATTTACACATTTTGTGAGTTAGCAAATGTCTTCGTGTCCTTGCTTAAATGAATAAAAATGGAGAGCTGAGTTTCATCTGTCTGATCCGAGGAAGTTGTAATGAATATCTTCAAGATGCACGTCTGAGGGTAGTAGGAGTCAGAAGCACCAGTGAGAACTGTGATGGCATATATGCTTGTGTGCTTGCAAGGAGAAAGAAAACGTTCAGCTATGCCTGGCTTTCATCAAAATGCCAGTACATTTTTATCTCTTTTCATTTCTGCAATTTAATGTCTATAATACTCACAATTTTCAATGTACCTTGAACAAAGAAAAACAATATGATGATGTTTCCGAATCTTTGTTCTCCTTCGCTGTGAGAACCCTGTGCCTATTTAGCAACGCTAATGTATTATTCCTTTTTCCATGACAAAAGAACACGGGCTTTCTTCAGTCTGAATCCAAAGTCATTATTACTTAAAAGAAGACAAAAAAAGAGTGAGGAAGGGGATTCTTTAAATAATGCGCAGTGGATTTTATAAATCACAATCCCACCCCTATTACGAGTGTGTAAGCCCCTCACGCAGCAAATATCCTACTGGCAACGAAGTCACCAGGTGATAGCTACAGAAAGCATTACATCATTTCATGGATGCTTATTATAAATAAATTTAAGGAAAAAGTTGTTCAGGAAAAAAGCAACTTAGAAACATTAAGGACTTGAGTGTAATAAGAACCTTTCAGAAGGTGAGTTGTTGGCCGGCAATACTGCTTCCAACAGCAGACGGGACGATGACCCTGAGAGCACGTGGTCTCTCTTGATCTTGGGCAGGAGGATGTTGTCTCCCCTGCGGTGCTAGGCACGGAGCAGGAGAGACTAGCTGAGCCACATAATCCAAGGGACAACAGCAGGGAGGAGTGTTCAAGATCACGTGATCCCACAGAACGACACCCATACCCCAGAGACTTGTCCTTCCACTAACCTACATGGGGGACTCCAAACATCCCGGACGCCCACGCTCCAGATTCTGGGGCACGTTCCCTTCCCTGGGCACGTCTCCACAGCTCTAACGTCACGTATCTGTTCCCGACATATCCGAACATCCAGTCACTGCCCCAAAGATCCAGCTCGCACTCCTGTCTTGATGGCTTTCCTGTTAGTTTCTTGGGAAGCAAAGAACACAAGGATCAGGAAGTCTGTGTGAAATTGGAATTGACCTTTTTATCACTGATTGTATGTAGTTTTTCCTCCCTGACAGCTTGAGACCACCCATCTCCAGGGAGGGGCTATCGGGCCGCATGCTGAGCAGAGCTGGGGGCTGGACCCAGTCCTACTGGGCACTGACCCGCATCAGCAGCCACTGGGAGAGACCATCTGTGTGGACACACGGTACCTCATCTTGAACTGATTCTCTGATCTTCCACTAAAGGATCATAATCATCTTATTACCAGAAAAGGAATATGTGTGGTCAGTGACAAATTTCTTTTAAGTATTTTATTCCCAGTACCATTAAGTAATGAGATGGCATTTTGTGTAAATAAAAAGAGATAAAGGGGTGCCTGGCTGGCTCAGCTGGTGAAGCATGGGACTCTTGATGTCAGGGCCGTGGGTTAGAGCCCCTGGTTGGGTGTAGGGATTACTTAAAAATAAAATAAAAGGAAGGAAGGAAGGGAAGAAAAGAAAGAAAGAATGAAAGAAAGAAGGAAAGAGAGAGAGAGAAAAAGAAAGAAAGAAAGAAAGAAAAAAGGAAGGAAGGAAGGAAGGAGGGAGGGAGGGAAGAAAGAGAGAGGAAGGGAGGAAGGAAGGAAAGAAAGAATAGGAAGGAAGGAAGGAGGAAAGGAGAGAGGGAGGGAGGGAGAGAGGAAAGAGAAAGAGAGAAAGAAAGAAAGGAAGAAAAAAGAAAAAGAAAGAAAGAGGGAGGGAGGAGGGAAGGAAAGAAATAGGAAGGAAGGAAGGAAGGAAGGAATGAAGGAAGGAAGGAAGGAAGGAAGGAAGGAAGGAAGGAAGGAGATAAAGACAAAAACAAAAAAAATAGTAAGGCTGCTAACTTTTCTGGTTTGTTTACACTGACAATTTTTAGGACTAAAAGATAAGGAATCCAGAGTAAGGCCATGATAGTGTGGTCTAGGAAAATGCCTGGATGCGGCATGTGCTCAAGAATTCCTGATGAAAGATAAGGAACAGAAATATCTTTATCAACAAACTTGCCACTCCAGGCTGGAGCACAATAGCATGTAACAGAACAGACTGATGTCTCCCCAAATGGTTTTTAAAGTGCTGAACAGGGATGCCTGGGTGGCTCAGTCCTTAAGTGTCTTCCTTCAGCTCAGGTCATGATACTGGGGTCCTGGGATCAAGTCCCGCATCAGGCTCCCTGCTCAGCTGGGAGTCTGCTTCTCCCTCTGCCTGATGCTCTTCCTGCTTGCGCTCTCTCACACTATGACAAATAAATAAAACCTTCAAGAAATAAAAATTTAAAAGTGCTGAACATTTCTGCTGAATCTGTTCTAACGGGGAATGAGTTTAGTGACTATCATTAAATAAATGTACAGTCAATGAAATACACAAATACAATGTTCCTACTTCTGACTGCTACCTAATATTTTTCAAAACAAAATTTAAGGAAGAATTTCGTCACGAAAACTTTTTAAAGACTCTTGTCCCCTCAAGACCCCTGCCTCACGCTGAGTGGGAGCTCCCGCAGGCTGGCCGGGTAGGGATTTATCTGCTGCTTGTTCTGTCTGGGCAACAGTGGGAGCCACAGGATTTGTATATTTATTTATATAACTTGCAAATGTATATAATTGTACACATTGCTTAAAATTGTATAACAATATACTACTTGCCTAATAAAAAATAAAGATTTTTAAATTTGGGGGGAAAAGCAAGCTTGCTCTCCTGAGCACACACCGACATTTATTTAAACATACCAAAGACCAAATAAAGCCTATATTTACACTGTGAATATCTGTAGAGCTCATTGCATAGTTTTGTAGAATACATGATTTTCTAAGAATTTTGGCTTTACTGAGGTATGACTAACGTAGAAAAATGTAAGCTGTCTAGAGTTCATCATGACGATGGGCTCCATACACATCGGCAAAGGGTCCCCCGCTAGCACACCCATGACCTTCCTGTTCACCTTCCCCTTTGGTGAGAACATGTAAGTTTTACTCTCAGCAAATTTCAGTTACACAGCAGTGTTACTGACTGTGGTCACCATATATTTTTTTAAAGATTTTATTTATTTATTTAACAGAGAGAGAGATCACAAATAGGCAGTGAGGCAGGCAGAGGGAGAGGGGGAAGCAGGCTCTCCGCTGAGCAGAGAGCCCCATGTGGGGCTCGATCCCAGGACCCTGAGATCATGACCTGAGCTGAAGGCAAAGGCTTTAACCCACTGAGCCACCCAGCCGCCCCGGTCACCATGTTTTACCCCGGTCCTCAGTCCTTACTCGTCTGCCAGCTGAGAGTTTATACCGTTTGACCAACCTTCCCCTGCTCTCCCCAACCCCGAGCCCCTGGCAACCACTCTTCTACTGTTTCTACCATTTGACTTTTTTTTTTTAGATTCTACAAATAGGTGATCCCACGCAGTATCATCGTTCTCGGTCTGGCTTATTGCACCTGGTGTGATACCCTGAAGTCTGCCCCTGTTGTTGCAAATGACAGGACCTCTTTATTTCTTAGTGCTGAGCAGCTGTATGTATACACCACCACTTCTTTATCCATTCATCCATCGACGGACATTTAAATTGCTTCTATTTCTTGGCGATTGTGAATCATGTTTTAATGCACTTGGGAACAGAGACATCCTTCTGAGATCCCGTTTTCATTTCCTCTGGACGTTCGCCCAGAAGAGGAATTGCTGGGTTGGATGGTGGTTCCGTTTCTAATTTTGTGAGGAACCTCATTACTGTTTTCCAGAGTGGACAAAACCAATCCCATTCCCACTCACAGTGCAGGAGGCTCCCCTTTCCTCCACATCCTCAACAAGTCTTGTTATCTCTCTCTTCCTGATTTGAGCTGTCCTGCCAGGTGTGAGGTGATGGCTCGCTGTGATCCTCATTTGCATTTCCCTGGTGCTGAGTAATGTGGCTACACATGCTTTTATCAGCAGCACTGTAACGCACGTCTCTTCCCTTCAGTGTTTTTGCTCTTATAGATAAACCTACTGCAGAAATCCTTATATGTTACACTTTATGCACATTTCCGATTGTTTTCTGAAATGAGAGTGTTGCTTCATGAAACAGAAAAGCCTGGGGGGGGGGGGGAGCTTATGTAGCATTTACTATTTGTTAGAAGCCCTGGGAATGTGGACGTGGAAATGACCGCGGCCCCCATCATCTACTGACCTCCCCACCCTAGAAGGCCCTCTGAGCTCAGACTCTTCTCCAGGGCGAACGTGTCAAAGGTTTTGCTATCAAACCAACTGTGCCAGTGATCACAACAACTCAGTCCAACCAATCCCAGGCCCGGCAGAGCTGGACAAAGCTCAAATGGGCAGGCCGTGCTCAACCCTATGGAAAGCCATCGCTCATCAAACTAGGGGATTTGGTCCAATCTGGGATATGTGTTTATGTTTTAAATTTCTATGCTAACTCAAACTTTTGTAGATGAGATTCTATCTTAATGAAAGCTTTCCATGGAAATCCTTGGGCTAAGTGAAAAAAATCATTACCCTTTAACTGACTTGTTTTTGAAATCCAGGTTCCAGAAGCTCAAAGGGAAACATGTGGGCACACTGCCCCTATATTTAGAGACTTACAGTACCCCTGGTGGGAAGGGCAGGCCTCTCTGGTTCTGCTCTGGAAACTCCTGGAGGACAGGGGCAGTTTCGGTCTGGGGGAAGGTGGGTGCATAACGGTGGACAGACTGGAGCGAAGCCCAGTCAGAGCTTTCACTGGGCGTGGGTCAGGGGCACTAGGCTTCCGGAAGTACACCCTGCCCACCTTCTACGGCAGGTGCCAGTCCTGGTCGCCACGCACTGTCTCCATTCTCTGCAGCCCGTTCTCCTCTTGGTCCTGGTCCTGGAGTTGGCCCTGGAAGCCCCTGGACGTTCCTGGAGGCATCCAGCAAACCTGCCCAACTGCTCAGGTCCCCCAAGTCCGCTTGGGTCTGTGTCCTGAGCCCCCTCTCAAACAGCTGCCACCTGGGCACAGGAGTGTTGGGCGCTCAGATCCCTGGGAAGGTAACCCTCTCCTTCTGGGAACATTGCATGTTAACAGAATCTTCTCGATAGCCTATTGCTCCAACGGAAAAATGCTAGTTCAACAATTTGCACATGAGGGACAGCGGCCCCGGTCCTTGCCTGCGGGAACTGCTCTCCCCTCGCCGGCCCTTCCTGGAACCCTGTTCTGCCATGCTGCCTTTCCTGTGACCATTCACCCTCTGTGTCACTTCTCCTCCTGCCACAGCAATGGAAACACTGATTCCATAGGCTCTTCTAGTCAAAATGGCATGTTTCCACTTATCTTGAAAGAAAAAGTGATGTCACACATGGGAAGAGCGTGCCCAGTAACATGGCTGTCTGCACGCACATTTACTCCCGGGCATTCCTGGCACAAGCATGGAACAGCCTTGCAGCTTCGGGAAGGCACCTGGAAGAGACAGACCATTCGGCGGGACCTGGGGACCCTCCAAGCCAGTGAGACCCCACCAAGCACCCCAGAGGCTGTCGCTCCCCTGCATGGCTCCTGGCGAGGGCCCCCCTCTCAAGGCAGTGAGCCCCATGCAGACGCAGCAGGGACTGGCAGTCGCAAAGGCGGACCACAAGCTCGGCAGAGAGAACTCAGCTGAGGCAGCAGAACCAAGGCAAGAATTGGGGCAGGAGGTTCTTGAAATACGACCGGTACCTTCAGAGGGGCCACAGTGGGATCAGCCAGCAGACAGAAACAGGTGGAATTAAGCCATTCACCTGTCAGGGGAATATCCTCACAGATTCGTGGAAAGGCATTCAGTTAAAACCAAAAGAATCCAAAAAGCCATTAGGGAACTAAATGGTCAAAACAAACGAACAAAAAGTTGAAGTTTAGAAAGGTTAAAATAAAAGAAAGTTTATCTGAATAAGAAATCAAAGCCAGTGACAGCTCTGATGTGTCAAACAGAACGAGAACAGCCTACAATGTGACATCAGGATTATATCTATTATAAATTCTCAGCTTCTCCAAATAGTTGATCATTTTTATTTTCGCTAGCAATTCCACGTGAGCACAATGTGTAACCAAACCAGGTTTTCCAGGCAGAAGCTCAGTGGCGGAGCATGGATTTAAAGAGCTCAGAAGTGGGAAGCCTCCATTTCTAGTCCAGTTCGCACCTCAAGTCAGAAAGGACACCTGACTTTCAGCTGCACAGCAGCCACAAAGCAAAGAGGTGACTCTGTCCGCTCACGATGCCGCGACCAGTGATTCGGACACCCAGGGGCGGGTGTGGCTGCGTGGGCTCAGATGGCCTCACTCCTGTGCCTGCAGGTGGCTCTGGCTATCAGAGGAGCCACATGTGTCCAGAAGACTAGCCTGGGCTCTGGACTCCAGAGATCCCACGATACAGTAAGCCCTTCCCCGTGACAAGTTTGCTTCTGTCCATGGCCACGTCCCAGCGTGGGAAGGAGGGACTCCTCTAGGGCACAGACACAGGGAGGGAGAGTGGCTCAGTGCACAGGGTCTCCCCCTGCAGAACTACCTGCTCTGTGCCTTGAAGGGTTGTAGCGAACTGCTTTGATCAGAACCCTTCACTGAAAGTTTCTGGAACACTGTCATAAAACGTGGCCTGGCCTGTGACATCTGTAAGGTGAACGTCACCCGTGGGATTGTGGGTGCACCCTCGCACAACTCCATGGGCGGGGCCTGCCAACTGCTCCAATGGAGGACCCTGGTTTGCAGCCTTGTTCTACTCACCAGTCCCCATACTGAGCCAAGATTCCAGAAGTCTCTGCAGAACATAGTCCTTTAAAACCAAAGAATTAGAACCGTCTAAACCAGGTACGAGACGACTTGGGATCGCTCCTGGCTGCTTGGAACAGCGATCAAGCAAGGGCAAATGATGAAACTCCCAACACCCACCGTCTGCCCAGTAGGGTGCGGGATCCCTGGGGCACACGGCGTCCACGTAGCAAGAGGCTTCCCGTGCGCCTGAGCAGCCAGGGACACAGGACACCTGTCCGACCATAGTGGGGGCCTTGCCAGGAGGTGCTGACCGTTCACACCCCGAATAAGTCATTGATCTGAGCTCCTTCTGAAGCTCCTCGCGCCCACAGGGGCAGAACCTGGAGGCGGCTTCTCCAGAGGAGGCTGCCGACCTTGCCTCCCCCTTCCTGTCCCCTGGTAGCCGACCTGGGGAGACGTTCCCCGGAACCGACGGGCCCTTCGGTGGCGGACGGCGGACTGCTCTCCGCCTGCGAAGCCGAGACCGTCAAGCCCCCAGCTGAAGAGTGAGTTCTCCTCCCATGAAGCCCTCCGCTCGGCGTTCCTCTCCCCCATCTCTGCACCAGGAAGGAGCGCATTTTGTTCCGATTTGTCAAATATCCGTGGTAACGTGCTGTTAGGACTAAAATTACTCCTGGTGGAACGCCTCACGGGCTTGATGAGAAGCAGTTACCTGAGACGGTTTTCAAGGGTTATTATGCCTTGTTCTTAAAATAATTTTCCATCGGAGAGAAGGAAGAAGCTTGTGGGGTTTTTTTACAAAGCCATATTTCTTTATTTGATATGTGAAATCCTCTGGCATTTTCCTGCCCTTCGCTATTTTTTGAGTATCAATTTGGAAGAAAAAAATTTTTTTTGCCTTAATCCAATCCAGACAGATTTAAGGGTAATATTAAAAGGGAGAAAAGTGGGGCGCCTGGGTGGCTCAGTGGGTTAAGCCTCTGCCTTCGGCTCAGGTCATGATCTCAGGGTCCTGGGATTGAGTCCCATATTGGGCTCCCTGCTCAGCGGGGAGCCTGCTTCCTCCTTTCTCTCTGCCTGCCTCTCTGCCTACTTGTGATCTCTCTCTCTCTGTCAAATAAATAAAATCTTAAAAAAAAAAAAAAAAAAAGGAAGAAAAGCCCACTGATGGAAGGAACAGGACACATTGACCCCTTTTCTCCTGGGCCCAGATGAAAACTGGGGGGTCTGAGGAGCACAGACTGGGGAGCACGGATGAGAGGTAGGGCTGATGGGCCGTGGCTGGAGAGGGAACATGGGGGACATCTGGTCTCCCCCAGCTGAGCACTGGAGCGCCATCCAGCCACTTCCCACAGCCCCGTGTTTTGCACTATCTATACACTTCTCAAAAAACATTTTTTCCGTTAGAGAAAGTAACATCTTACTTTCTGAGGATGCTGGAATAATAAAAGCCCGTGAGAAAGTGAAGTGTCCACGACCTGTAATCAGGTGCGGGGGTCTGGCTGCCAGGTTTCAGCTTTGTCCCCACATACATATGTCTCTGTGTTTTAGTTGTATTTTTTTAATTTTTAAAACAGGCATCACATGGTACATTTAAATTTCCCTACACCTCGGAGGTGACTCGAGATAAATAGGCTTTTGTGCCCGAGTTAGAGCCAGAGCTGGAGTGGTTCTGCCCAAGGGGTGGGGTGGCTTGCGCTCTCCTGAAGCCTTGGGTTTTGGGTTCTCTCCCAATGACAAGTGCACCCCGGGCTCCTGCGTCTACCAGGAGATTTACAGGGACCCGCGGAGTAGGCGGGGGAGGGAGGGAGCTCCTGAGAAGGGAAGGGAAATCAGCTGCCGATGTGGCCTCTCAGGTCCCACCGAATCCAGGCTGAAGCCATGAACTGTCTCTCAGATGTTGGGTCGGGCAGGAGCGCCGGACAGAAACAGCCACCCGGACCTGTCCACCGCCGTGGGTCTGAGACCGCACCCCAGACTGGGTGCTGGGGACTCGGTGCTGCTTGCACTCCAGTGGCCAGGGTGCAAAGCTCTCCACGCTGGGAGGCAGGGCCACGGGGTTCCTGCTGTGTCACTGCACCCCTGCCTGAGCCATCCAACATTCGCAGATCGCCAGTTCCCCGGGGATCAATGCAACGGTCCCCAAGCTTCGGGTAAGTCACATGGTTTCTCCAGGTTTCTGTTCTCTTGTTTGGAAAGCTCTAAAAACCACCACAGCCTCATCGCGGACACCGGATTTGACTGCTCTGGGACGCGCTCTGCACAGTTCCTAGGCTCCCCAGCCACTCTGAATGCGTGGCCTGAGGGCAAACCAAGGTCCTTCCTCCTCCTCGGGTGAAGCGATTCTGCGAGTCATTCATTTCTGTCTTTCCCAGGACAGATGCTATGTGCAATTATATCATCATCCCAATACAATTGTGTAGGGTTGAAATTTGTGTTCTGCTAACTTTATCGTAACCGGAAGAAACCCAGACCAGCAGCAACTCTAGGATCCAGGGAATGAGGGGGACCACACTGAGTCTCCCACTTTTCCTAGGGCTTTCTGGGGCTGACAGAGGAGATCATTGCGAATGGAGGACACAGTGTGGAGGCAGTGCCATGTGCTGGCCCCAAGGCTGAGTGCTCGGCACGTGACCTGTCGCTGTGGAACGGAGGGTGCGTGCGGCTCCTCCCACAACACACGGCTCCCGTGCACACAGGTCGAGCCTCCCCTGGGGCCCATCTTACACCCCACACCTCATGTCGGGCTCGGTCTGCCTCCACGGGTCAGCTATGGAGGGCCACGCTGTGTGACGCCCCGGAGAGACTTCACCTACGGCTGGCTCTCTGTCCTGAGACCACAGATCAGGCTAAAGTTACAAGTCCACTTCTATTTTGAAACATGCCCCAAGTGTGATAAAATTACCTTTGTCATGTCTCTGTTTCTCCTTCCTTAACTACCCAGAAAGGACTCCTGAGTTTTATATTTTGATTCTTATATCCACTTAAGTATTTGTTAAGCTTCTAGTTAAAATTAAGATGAAATTGCTCTAGCTTGTTTATTTCTTAAAGATTTATTTTATTTTAGAGAGAGAGAGAGCAGGAGCAGGAGGGACAGGGGGAAAGGGAGAATCCCAAGCAGACTCCGCACTGAGCGTGGAACCCAACGGCGAGCTGGCTCTCACGACCTTGCGACCACGACCTGAGCCGAAATCAAGAGTTGGATGTTCAACCAACTGGGCCACTCAGGTGCCCCATTCTAGTTTATTTAAATAGCACAAATAATTTAGGGTACTGTGGAATAAACCGCAGTAAGAAAAAGGCTGAGGGCGCCTGGGTGGCTCAGTGGGTTAAAGCCGCTGCCTTCGGCTCGGGTCATGATCCCAGGGTCCTGGGATCGAGGCCCGCATCGGGCTCTCTGCTCAGCAGGGAGCCTGCTTCCTCCTCTCTCCTCTCTCTCTGCCTGCCTCTCTGCCTACTTGTAATCTCTCTCTCTGTGTCAGATGAATAAATAAAATCTTAAAAAAAAAAACAAAAAAAAAGAAAAAGGCTGAGAAACACCATCCTGAGATGTAGGGCTAACGTGTGAAGATTTCAGTCACATCCCGGCTGCCCGGCTTCTTATAAAGTTATGTACGTATTACTTGGCTGACCGAGGCAGAGGCTCTCTGATCTTTATTCAGTGTTTTCATCATGACTCTCAACTGCCCTTTCCATGGAGTGTGAATCACGCCACGTTTCAACGAGCATCCTTGGCTCTGCAGTAATAGGTTAGTCCTAGGCGCCTGAACTTTACCAGGTGGCTTTTTGGTCCAAGCCCTCACAGAGAAGCCCAGTGGCCAGAACCAAAGAGCCAGATTTAGAAGGAGACACACAGCCACCAACATATCCTGCCTGGATTTGCAGATGAAAGAGGGCATGCAGGGTTGGGTACGGGCCCATGAGAGGGTAGTCCACAGATAACGATGCTGTAGCTGGGCTTCTAAAACTACAGTGTCAGGGTGTATGGGAAGGGGGAAGGTGGATGTTGGGAAAAGAGATTAGGGAAAAGGAGTGTAGGTCAAGCAACCAAGATCTATGGAGCCCTCAGCCTCTCCACGTCAAGCAGTTGGCGTCACATGTATACTTGAACTTACCCTCACACAATCCACTAAGGAAATATTGCTATTCCCACTCTTCAAAGATGAAAACCGAGACCAAAGGAGGTGAAGTACAGCCAGCAAACCTCTAGGTCTTATTCCAAAGCTCTTTGTACTTATTATGGGCTGAATCGTGTGCCCCCAAATTCACATGTGGACCTCAGAAAGTGACCGTATTGGGAGATGAGGTCTTTAAAGAGGTGACTAAGGTAAGATTAGGTTATTGGGTTGAGTCCTAATCCCATATGCCTGATGTCCTTGTAAGAAGAGGAGAGCAGGACACAGACATGCACAAAGGGACCACCACATGAGGACACAGGGAGGGGACGGCCGCTGCACATCCAGGAGAGAGGCCTCGGGAGACGCCAGCCCTGCCCACACCTGGCCCTCGGGCTCGCGGGTCACTTCCTCTCTCTATTTTGACCACAAAACAGGCAGCACGCATGACTGATGCAGAAAAATAGGAAGGAGTTCACCTCCAACTTAAGAAAAGCCCCCACTCAAACTATTCTCTTTATTTAATCTTTTCATTTGAGTCTAGCCGACACACAATGTTACCTCGGTTTCCAGTGGACAACATAGTGGTTCAACTTCTTTACCTGTTGTGCTATGTTCCACACTATTTTTTTTTATTTTTTAAAATTTATTTTTTGACAGAGAGAGAGAGACAGACAGAGAGAGACCACAAGCAGGGGGAGCAGCAGAGGGAGAAGCAGGCTCTCTGCTGAGCAGAGATCTGGATACAGGACTCGATCCCAGGACCCTGGGATCATGACCTGAACCAAAGGCAGACACTTAACAACTGAGCCACCCAGGTGCCCCTCTACACTATTTTTAAAGGAAATATCAAAATTCAGATAGATCAGTATTTTGCTATTTTGTTAGGACACTAAATTTCATTGCTCCATCTTATGTATGTTTTAAACTGGTTATCTACTAAAACTGAGGTTCCAGAATGACCTTCTATACAAGCTCTAGGTCTGTATCCTGTGAGCTTCCCTCAAGGGAAGTTATGTATGTGTCTATCTTGTGCCTATTTTGAGAGGAAAATGGGAGACTACATATATTCTCATAGTAGAGTAGACATTAAATAAGTTATGATGTGTTCATACAATGTAATAATGTAATGGCATCCACATATTTATGAAGAATTTTTGTTAACATAGGAAGTGCTCAAAATATATAAAATTCCATGTATAAGTTCAACTATGCAATCTTATAATACAGTCATATATTTTAAAAGTAGGAATAAACAAATAAATAAAAATTGGAAAGAAATATTGAAGAGGATTTCCTTTTTTTTCAGCTCTATTGAGACATAACTGATATATCACATTGTGTGAGTTTAAGGAGTACAATGGGAGGATTCGACACACATTTGTATTGAGAAATGGTTAATACTTCTGTTGCCTCACATAGTTACCACTTGAGTGTGTGGATGTGGTGAGAACATGGAAGACGTACACTTCAGCAGCTTCCAAATATGTCATACAGCATTGTTAATCAGATTCACCATGCCATACGTTAGATCCCCAGAACTTATCCATCTTAAAATTGGAAATCTGTACCATTTGACCAACATCCTCCCAGTTCCCCACCCCAAGCCCATGGCAAATTACCATTCTCCTCTGTTTCTACAAGTCCACTTTTTAATTTTTTTTTAAGTTCACTTTTTTTAGATTCTACATGTGAGACCATATTGTATTTGTCTTTCTCTGATGTCACACGGCAAAATGCCTTGATGGTTTATCCATGTGGTCACAAATGGTAGGATCTCCTTTCTCTTCGTAGCTGAGTAATAGTCCATTCCATACACACACACCACCACCACCACCACTGACAACAACAACTTCTGCATCGATTCATCCATAGACAGACACTCAGGTTATTTCTGTATCTTGGCTATTGTGAATAATGGCACAATGACCATAAGCGTAGATATCTCTTCAAGATCATGATTTTGGTTCCTTCAGATACACACCCAGAAGTAGGATTGCCAGATAATATGGTAGTTCTGTTTTTAATTTTTTAAAAAGTAGTCTCTATGCCCAGTGTGGAGCTTGAACTCATGACCCTGAGATCAAGAGTCGCATGCTCTACCAACTGAGCCAGGTGGGTGCCCCTATTTTTAATTTTTTTTGATGGTCCTCCACACTGTTTTCCATGGGGGCTGTACCATTTGCATTCCCAACAACAATGCACGAGGTTCCCTTTACTTCACATCCTTGCCAACACTTGTTATCTATTGTCTTTTTGATAATAGCCTTTCTATCAGATGTGAGGTGGATAACACATTGTGGGGGGTTTTTTGTTTCAAGTTTTTACTTAAATTTTAGTTAGTTAACATATAGTGTGATATTGGTTTCAGGAGTGGAATTTAGTGATTTTTCTTTTTTTTTTTTTCAAAGATTTTATTTATTTATTTGACACAGAGAGAGAGATCACAAGTAGGCAGAGGCAGGCAGAGAGAGAGGAGGAAGCAGGCTCCCCGCTGAGCAGGTAGCCCGATGCGGGCCTCGATCCCAGGACCCTGAGATCATGACCTGAGCCGAAGGCAGAGGCTTTAAACCACTGAGCCACCCAGGCGCCCGTAGTGATTTTTCACTTACATACAACACCCAGCGCTCATCACAACAAGTGCCCTCCATAATACCCTTCCCCCACCCACCTCTCCTCCACCCAAAAGATACAAAAATACTGGTTCCAAGGGGCACATGCACCCCGATGTTTGCAACAGCATGATTAACAACAGCCAAATTATGGTAAGAACCCAAATGTCCATAAGCTGATGAATGGATAAAGAAGATGTGGTGTGTGTATACAATCGAATGTTGGTCATAAAAAATGAAATGTTGCCATCTGCAATGACGTGGATGGAGCTAGAGGGTATTATGCTAAATGAAATAAGTCAGAGAAAGACAAATACCATATGATCTCACTCATATGTGGAATTTAGGAACAGATGAGCCTAGGGGAAGGAAGGGGAAAAAAAGGGAGAGAAACAGGCAAACCGTAAGAGCTTATTAACTATAGAGAACAAACTGAGGGCTGCCCACTGTGGTTTTGACTTGTATTTCCCCGTGATTAGTGATGTGGAGGGTTCGCTGGTCGTCATTTGTATGTCTTCTTTGAAAATATGTCCATTTAGGTTCTCTGCCCGTTATTTAATTAGTACATTTGATTTTCTATTGAGTTGTTAGGCGTTCCTTTTATATATTTAAAAAATATTTTTATAATATATTTTTAAATATATAAAAATATATTTTATATATTTTATTACATATTTATAGTATATAATATATATTATATACTATATAATTATATATGTATTCTCATATACATACATGTACATATAATTATATAGAAAATATATAATATATAATTATATATTTATTAAAAATAATTTATTTTTATAATATATTTTAAAATATTTTTGTTTATTTGTTTTTTATTTGTTTATTTGACAGAGAGAGAGAGAGAGAGCATGAGCAGAGGGAGCAGCAGAGGGAGAGGGAGAAGCAGGCTCCCACCTTTTATATTTTGGATATTAACCACTTATCAGATACATGGTTTGCAAATATTTTCTCCCATTCCATAGGTTGCCTTTTCTTTTTGTTGATTATTTCCTTTGCTGTGCAGAAGCTTTTAGTTTGATAAAGTCCTCTTTGTTGACTTGCTTCTGTTACCTGTGCTTCCGGTGTTATATCCAAAAAATATTGCCAAGACCACTTGATTATGGTGTATGATCCTTTTAATGTGCTGTTGAATTCGGTTTGCTAATATTTTGTTGAGACTTTTTGCACCTATATTTTCCAGGGATACTGGTCTTATCTTAAAGGGCTTTCTTATCTTGTAGTATCCTTATCTGGCTTTGGTATCATTGTAATGCTGGCTTTGTATAATGAGTTTGTAAGTGTTCCCTCCTCTTTAATTTTTCCAGTTTGAGGATTAGCATGAATTCTTTAAATATTTGATAGAATTCACCAGGGAAACTGAGCTTGGGCTTTTCTTTGTTGGGAGATTTTTGATTACTGATTCAATCTTCTTACTTATTTTCAGTAAGTTTTGATGTTCTATTTTTTCATGAGTCAGTATTCATAGGTTGTGTATTTCTAAGATACGATCCTTCTCTTCTAGGTTGTCCAATTTGGGGTATATAATTGTTTTTGGTAGACTCATGATCCTTTGTATTTCTGTGGTATCAGTTGTGAGATCTCCTCTTTCATTTCTGATGTTATTTATTTGAATTTTCTCTCTTTTTTACTTAGTCTAGCTAAAGGTTTGTCAATCTTACTCGTCTTTTCAAAAATCCAGCTCTTAATTTACTTACTCTTTTCTATCATTTTCCTGATCTCCATTTCATTTATTTCTGCTCCAATCTTTGTTATTTCCTTCCTCCTGCTAACTTTGGGCTTAGTATGTTATTTTTCTAGTTCCTTGAGATCCCAGGTTAGGTTGTTTGAGATCATTTTTCTTTTTATTTATTTTTTTTAAAGATTTCACTTATTTATTTGACAGAGAGAGAGAGAGAGAGAGAGAGAGAGAGAGAGAGAGAGACAGTGAGAGAGGGAACAAGCAGGGGAAGTAGGAGAGGGAGAAGCAGGCTTCCTGCAGAGCAGGGAGCCCTATGCGGGGCTCAATCCCAGGGTCCTGTGATCATGACCTGAGCCCAAGGCAGACACTTAACGACTAAGCCACCCAGGTGCCCCTTTCTTTCTTTTTTAAAAATATTTATTTGAAAGAGAGTGTGTGAGTGGGGGAAGGGGCAGAAGGAGAAAGAATCTCAAGTAGACTCCCACTAAGCAAGGAGCCTGACTTGGGGCTCCTTCCCATGACCTTGAGTTCATGACCTGAGCCAAAATCAAAAGTCAGACACTTAGCCAACTGAGCCACCCGGGCACCCCAAGATCTTTCTTATTTCTTAATGTAAGCATTTAACCCTATAAACTTTCCTCTTAGAACTGTATTTGACACATTTCATGTGTTTTAATATGTTGCATTTCTGGTTTTGCTCCAAGATATTTTGATTTCCCTTTTGATTTCTTCTTTGACTCATTGGTTGTTCAAGAGTGTGATGTTTCATTCCCACTCATTTGTACATATTCCAATTTTCCTCCTCTTAATGATTTTTTGTTTTCAAAGATTTTATTTATTTATTTGAGAGAGAGAGAGAGAGAGAGAGAGAGAGGGAGGGAG
>LNAC01000327.1:1430198-1497902 GCA_002007465.1 Ailurus styani | reverse complement strand
ATCCATCCATCCAGTATCTAGTGATTATCATGGTAGGATAAAATCATCAGAGAGACCCTTTCTAGTTCTAAATTTCTAAATTCTATGATTTTATGGACCCAGCCATGTTCTAACTACTGTAAGGTACACTGAAATACCAAGCATGGATTTATCAGTTGACTTGACTGTCACAGTCTAGTTTGCAGTCAGACAATGGTTAATATTAACAAATTCTGGGCATTGATGATTGTAAGCTCTCTCACACACAAATTTTTTAACCTGTCATTGCTAGCAAAGGAAATCAAATTATATCACCAAGCATCAGGCCTTGCATGTTGTCGGTATTGTAAACAACAACAATAGCTAACATATGTGTTTATGGTTCTCAGCCACAGGTGATTTTGCCTGGCAGGGCACATCTGGCGAGGTATAGAGATAGTTTTGGTTGCCGTCCCTGGGGTGGGAGGGTTAGGGCTGTGAGAAGCCAGTGGGCAGAGACCGTGGACCCTCCTCAGTCCTGCAGTGCCCAGGACAGCCCCACAACATGGAAGTTTCCAGCCCAAAATGTCAGTGTGCCCAAAGCTAAGAAACCCGTATGTGTACAGGTGTGTGCATGTGAAACACTGTCTAGCAGGTGCTACTCTAACTAATTCCTTGGCACCTGTGATCGCCACCAATACAACAGTCCCAGGGGCAGGCTACAAGAGTCAGGGGGCTGCAGCAACAAGAGACCAGGATCTTAGTGGCTTAGAAAAACTCATATTTATTGTCCTGTATGTTAGTAGTCCGAAATGGATCTCACTGGGCTAAAACTGAGGTGGCAGCAGGGCTGGTTCCTTCTAGAGGCTCTGGGGAGAGATCCGTTCCTTGCCTTTTCCAGCTTCTAGAAGCTTCCACATTCCTTAGCTTGTGCCCTTCCTCCATCTTCTAAGACAGCAATGCCTCATTTCTCAGAGCCTCTTCTGTGGCCACATGTCTCTGGGACACGGAGGGGAAAGATGTTCCTGCTGTCAAGAACTGGTATAATTTGATTGGGCCCTGAGAATCGAGAGCAATCTCCCCATCTCAAGATTCTGTAACCTCAAACATGTCCTTTTTCACGACAGAAGGTGACACTAACGTTCTGAGGATTAGGACACGGACATCTTTGGATGCCACTTTTCTTCCTGCCACACTAGGTGCTTTTATTATCTCTAATCTCATGAGGAGAACACTGAGGTACAGAGAAGCAAACAGCTCACAGAAGGTTCTGCAGCTGCTGGTGGGGTGGGGGTTCTGATTGCTGCCCTTGGCTCCTGGCCTTTTGGTCAGGAAGTCAGAACCTCAGGTGAACAGACGCACAGACAGACCAAAAGCCAACCCTGACCTCACTTTCCCTGAGTCTTCCTGAGAGGGGCCTGGAGGGACATGGGTGTCAGAGCCTCCACAGTCGCAGGTGGGCGAGGGGGAGCGAACAGGGGTCTGCGTGACCCACACCCTCAGATGTGCGGCATGGTTGTAGGCTTACAAGATGGCAGATGCCCCTCTGTGTCCTTGGCCCTGCCCCTGACCTCTGGCAGAGCTGCAAGGACCTTCCCGTTCCTTTTTGTCCATCTTCCCAGTCGGGTCCATGGCACCTCACTCCTTCCACCGGTGAGTGTTTCTTGATTGACACAAACCAAGAGCCCGACTGTGAATCAGCCACTGTCCCTCCTTCAAGGAGCAAATGTGTCTCAGGAAGATGGCGCCTGAACGGTCACAGTACCGTGTTCCATCTGTGCATGTGGACGCAGCCCGCGCCTAGGGACAGGGTGAGCTCCTGAGCAGCAGGAGCCTGGGTCAGCATGGGGCGAGGAGGGAAGCAGGCCAGACTGTTGCAGGCATCCTGGCCCAAAGGAGTGAGCATCTGGGCCAGTGCTGTCCCCCGCAGGAATGTAATGTGAGCCACATCTGTCATCACCAATGATCTGGTCACTACTGCTCTAAAAAGTATAAAGGAACTAGTGTAAGTTATTTTTCATAATACATGTATGTAACCTGACATGATGAAGACTTTATCTTGTGAACGACACAGAAGGGACGAGTGAGATTTTACATTCTTTACACTAACTCTGCGCCCCAGCACATGTTGACCCAGACGCCCCGTGGGTCTAGACCTGGGGCTGGTGGTCCAGACCAGGACGGAGCCTCCGGGCCACCTTCATACCCACTGGGTGACAAGTAAGGTGGGCACAGAGGGCGACGGAAGGGGTGGTGACCTGACCCCTGTCTGTGAGAACTGGCTGGCACGTGGACATCTGTGTAGGTGGCAGGGCCTGTAGGGGCACGATGGTGCCTTCCGCACTTCACTGTGTGCAAACCCCCATCCTGAGGCATGCTGGGCCCCCCTGGAGCTTCAGACAAGAAGCTCTGGTCCACCCGTGCTGGGTGGTGGCCTGGGCATCAGGATTCAGACGCAGTGCAGGAAAACCTCTGCGTCACAGCCTGGCTGTTGCCAGGAACAGTCCTGGGAAGTTGGCTTGAGCCCCTGACCCAGCCCCCACCCCACCTGTCACTTCCTTATGCCCCTCCCCATGTTTTCTCTAGTGTCCTTGGATGGAGGTGTCTGTCCTACCCTGTGATACATTGTTGTTTTCGCTTCAACAATCTGTTATTTCGACAACACAGGTGTTGGCAGGTGTGGGATGTGGAGAATTCCAAGTCCCACTGCGAAGGGCTTGCACTCTGTGGCCCCAAGGTGTGGCTGCTGGGGACGTTTTCAGTAGCACAGGATGTCAGAGGTGAGCGCGCCAGGTGCCTGCTGAGCCCTGAGCTGACGGGGGCGCGGGCTGTCCCTCTGGCTCTCAGCCCTCTGTGTGGATGGACTGGCTCTGCTCCTACGTCAACAAGCAGGAAAGGTTAAGTACACGGGTTGAAGTGGGAGTTTCCATCTCCTACACCGGCCTGAGCCCTTCCACATCAGGAGGGGTTGTCTGCGCGGGCAGCAGCGGGCTTCTGCCACCTTCCAGGGTCTGGCGGCCTGGATGCGGGCGCTGTGTCCCCCTCCTCAGGCCCAACAGCCCCAAGTCTGCCAGGCAGCCATTCCCACGGGAAGGGGGAGCTGGGGGAGAATGCCACGCCCCAGCTGTGGGTGCCAGAGCACCCCAGAGCTGTCAGGGGGTGTGGCAGGTCAGATGGACCCCGCAGAACGGAAACCAGACCCCTATCCGCAGATGCCACCCAGACTCACGAGCCTGGTGAGTTCAGAGTCTGATTTCTGTGCAGTGAGGACTGAGTGGAGTCAGGGACTCAGGTACCTGCAGGACAAGGGTCTAGAAGATTTTAGGGGGACAGACCCCATAATAAGTAGTTTCTGTAGATGCAGATTAGGTGCTGACACACACACTGAGGAACAGTGCCTTCCTCAGTGCCAGCAGGCTTGCCAGCATTTCTCAGATGGAATGTTCTGGAACAGTCCAGCAATATTCAGAAACCTTATTAGCAGAGTTGGGGGGCGCAGATTGCTGACAGGAGTCCAAAGACCGGGCCCACGGGAGGCTTTGGAAACACCGCTGACCGGTTTGGCACCCGGCTACAGGAAAGCAGGCCTGTCACCTCAGAGCCCCAGCTGAGTCCATGGGTGCCCACATTCCAAATTAGATTTGAAAACACAGTTGTTAAAGTTGGAAGTGCATGGCCAACAGACACATGAGAAAGTGCTCAACATCACTCGGCATCAGGGAAATAGAAATCAAAACCGCAGTGAGATACCACCTTATCCCAGTCAGAATGGCTAAAATTAATCAGTCAGGAAATGACAGATGTTGATGAAGATGTGGAGAAAGGGGAACCCTCCTACACTGTTGGTGGGAATGCAAGCTGGTGTAGCCACTCTGGAAAACAGTATGGAGGTTCCTCAGAAAGTTAAAAATAGAGCTACGCTATGACCCAGCAATTGCACTCCTGGGTATTTACTCTAAAGATACAAAGGTAATGATCCTCAGGGGCACATGCACCTGAATGTTTATAGCAGCAATGTCCACAATAAACAAAGTATGCAAAGAGCCCAGATATCCATCGACAGATGAATGGATAAAGAAGATGTGGTATATATACAATGGAATACTATGCAGCCATCAAAAAATGAAATCTTGCCATTTGCAATGACATGGATGAAACTAGAGGGTATTATGGTAAGTGAAATAAGTCAGTCAGAGAAGGACAATTATCATATGATTTCAATGATATGAGAAATTTAAGAAACAAGGCAGAGGGTCATAGGGGAAAAGAGGGGAAAAAATGAAACAAGACAAAACCAGAGAGGGAGACAAACCCTAATTTTAGGACACAAAGTAAGCGTTGCTGGAGGGGATGGGGGTGGGGGGATGCGGAAACTGGGTGATGGGCATTATGAAGGGCACGTGATGTAATGAGACCTGGGTGATGAGACCTGGGTGTTATAAGACTGATGACTCATAGGCCTGTACCTCTAAAATCAATAATACATTATATGTTAATTAATTGATTTTTAAATGAAAAAAATAATAAATAAATAAATTGGAAGTGTAATGGGCACATTTTCCGATGACAACATTGATGTTTTCCACAAAGTCCCAGCCTGGCATTGCCTCAGCTAGCAAAGAGTTCAAAGCCATTAAAACTGTGGACGAGGGGCGGGATCCCAGCGTGCCTGTGGCCACAACCAATCCTGGGGAGAGTCCCTGCACACAGGAAGGCCGAGGGCACCCACATCCCTGCACAAGGGAGCCGCACTGACTACTCGGAGTGCACACGGCCCCTCATGCTGACCCCCAATGAGAGTGTGGGAAGAGGAACGTGGTACGGCCACTGTCTCCCCTGCAGACAGTGAAAGGGACACCAGCCCCAGCATCCAGCGAACGGACAGCTCCCATGGCTCCATCTCCAGGGACCCGCCCTCAACTCTTGCACGGAAGGGACAGATGGTCTTGTTCTGATGCTGTCTTCGTTCCTTCTGCGCTAACGCCTCTCTTCTTCTCAGACAGCATACATAACCCTGTACAGAGATGAGTACACATGCGTGTAAGCATGACGAGTACACATGCTTGTAAGCATGACGAGTACACGTGTGTGTAAGCACGATGACTCCCCCACGCTTGTCTCTCCGGGTCCAGAGCTGTGGTGCATCTGTTTCTTCTCGAGCAAGATGGCGGTTGGACTCAATGGATGAACCGGCTGTGTGGTAGTTGTCTGCTGCTACTGTGACAAGTGGCTGCCAACGGGGTTGAAAACAACTCAAAACCTTCCTGTTCTTCAGGCTGGAAATCTGGAAGGGGCCCCCCTGGGCTCACCTCCAGATGCCAGTAGGACTGCATCCGCCTGGAGGGTCTCAGGAAGAAGCTACTTCCTTGCCTTTTGCAGCCTCTGGGGGCTGCCTGCCTGCCTTCCTTCCATATCTGCCGCCCTCACGTGGACTCCATCTGACGCCCACCCTGCTGTCACCCTCTTCCCCTTCCAAGCACCTTGTGGTCACCTGGGCCCACCCCGCGCACGCCTCCAGGTCAGCTGGTTAGCACCCTTCATTCGGTGGAATTCACTTAGCTCTCCTTGCTGAGGTCTGGTAATGTACTCACGGTCCCCGGCATTAGGACCGGGCTGCTTTGGGGCCACTACTCTGCTGAATATACCCACTGATACACCAGGCTCAGCAGAGGCATGCGATGCGGATTTCTTAAATAAAGTAAGTAAATAAATATGCCTTGATATCCAAACTCTACTGAATCAACCTAATGTTTACCATTTCGGGCAGTGGGCACTCATGTGCACCCTCTGCAGTGGCTCACAGTAGGTCTAGAAGCCTGCAGACACCTGCTTCCTGGGCGGTGGGCATGCGTGTGCATGCTCTGCAGCGGTACACAGTAGGTTCCACGTGGTGGCTCACCATGCTGGAGGTGGACTCGGGCTGAGGTGCCAGCTGATGAGAGGTGCTAGGGCTCGCGTCCGCTCCCCGTACGCTGACCATTGTCCAGCCTGTTCCCTGCTTGGTCAGAAATGTCAAGCCAGAGATGGTTAAACTGAATGGTGCCTTTTGGAGACACAGCAGCACCAGGTCCCTGCCAGGTCAGGAGACCTGCTTTCCCTTTGGATCCTGTTTGGAAGTGGCTCCCGTCCCAGAGAACACGGACCCAGATGCACCCCTCTGGGTGGTGCAGAGAGAGCTGGAACATGCGCCGTGTGGCCCCCAGGGAGCAGTTGGAGCAGAACGTCTGGCGTCTACTCAAGTTATTAAGCATCATTTGGTAGGTAGGAAGGAACCGATGGCTGGTCCTTTGCACTGGAAGGTGGCCTGTGTTGGTGTGCCAGCCCAGGGAAATGAGTGAGCAGCACAGTGGACGGATGGCGTGCTCATGGAGCATTGTCTGTGTCCCCAGGATGGCAAGGGGACCTCACGCAGACCCTGAGGTTGCTGTGGGAGGCGCGGAGGCCAGGGTCAGGGAGGCCGGGAGGCTCCAGCAGGCATGGAGGAGAGAGGAACTGGAGACCAGTGTCAGAGCCCACCATGACTGTGTCATCGGCGTGGGGTCACAAGCTGTCCCGAGTAGGCCCAGCAGTTGTCCCTGATCTCTCTTCAGCAATCCTGTGTGGAAGATCTGTCGGTGATGTTTACAGACCACACTGGGGACAGGCAGAGCCCCCTACAGACCGCATCCAGGGGTTTGCCGGGCCAGCAAGTGGGCAGCACCCAGAACCTGACGTGGCCCAGGCCAGGCTCTCGTCTGCGGGCACTGCGGCCGGCTCGCACACACCAGTCCCAGGCACCTGCACTCCTGCCCCTGGCTGGCCTCTCTGTTCTTCCCGGGGAGGGGCTTCCCCTCCTTCCTGTCACCCAGACGCGCCCGCATGTGCCCAGAGGAGGGCATCTTGCAAGCCACTGTTTCTCAGCCTGGAGGCGTCCTGCCATCCCGGGCACCCATGATGGGTGGTGGGTACAGGGGTGCACAGTGTGTTTCCCCCGCATGTCCATGTGTTCATGTCTCTGTAAGGAGAACAGGAAGAAGGAAGAACCTGGCCGAGGCTGTGTGAAGGTGGCTGTGTTACCGTGAGTGTCATGTCACCAACAAGAAGCTGGTTCCCTGACCACCTGCCCTGTTCTGCTCCTTTCTCATCCCTGATCCCAATGGTGAGGCTGAGCACATCTGCCATTGCTGCACACTGCACAAAAGGTCTATCCCCCTTTCAGCCTCATGTCACCCTCAGAAATGCTGGTACATGCTTGATGACAGATTTCAACAAAAGCACGTCAACCACTTTCTTGGACTTAGAAATTTAGGGTCATATTGCTTATGGCTAAGTGTGAGAATTTGGAGATTGCATTAGCATTTGAAAGGGACCAGAAAACAGTATTTGAGACAACTTTACTCCTAGTCACTGTCCAAGGAGGTCCCGAAAAGCCCAGGATGTTAGGTGTCCAAGGATGGGGCTTTATTTGGGGGAGGGGATGAGTCAGGAGGGTGGAGTCCATGAACCTTCTGAGATTGTTTGCAAAAACACATAGTGAGAAGCATACATTCTTCACTCTGAGAGTCTATAGCTCAACTGTAATCTCAAAGGGCTGTTGACTCTAGGGAAAAAGGTCTACCTGCCTGGGGGAGCCTGGGGAGTCCAAGGGGTGAAGCTGGTCATGAGTGGTAGTAGATTTGAGAAGGGGGTCCCCACAGTTTGTTCAGGGGTTTCTGCACAATCATGTGTGCCCTTGGATTGCACGAAGCACGCCCTTGTTAAGAGTCAGCTGTCAGGAATATCACAACTCTACACCCAGATCTGGTGGCAGCAAGTGGATGATGAAAGGAAAGAGAAGAAATGGCATCGCACTCTTGGTCTTGCTCTGTGCACGCCCCCCAAGGTCCAGGAGTTGGGGAGAGCACTTGCCTTCTTTGTTCTGAGGTTTGGTGTGAGTCTGAACCACGGGGCATCGTGAATTTGTGGGGTCTGCGGCCAGGGCCAACAAGCCCTTGCAAGCACACCCCACTGCTGTTCCCAGTGAACACATCATTTCTTTAATTCTAAAACTTCTAAGGGATTGTGGCCAAAACCAAGATGACAGATCACAACATGTGGGTCACTACAAGGCGGTGTTGGTGACGTGTGGGGTACACTGATGTGTGTGGTTGATATTGTTGGCCAAAGGAGTGTTTCTAAGAGCAGGTTGTTGTGATAGCCAGCTCCTGAATTTCTGTTTCCTGGTGGCCAGGACACCGTCACTTCCGGGCCAGCAAATCCCAAGGCTTCCGTCAGAAAGGCTGAAGTCGCCCCGGGAGCCTGTGACTGCAGCTCCCACACAGGATGGGGTTGCTCCTAGGTGTCCCTGGAACATACCCTGTGGCCGCTAACCAGACTCTGACACAATGGGCCACCACCAATGTGACTGTAGCACATCCTAATATGTGTCTTGGTTTTTAAGTTTCAGATCTGAAATGTGTAAACAAGTGACTTTTCACCAGGGGATTATAGCCTGGAACCAGGGGTTCTGAGGATGACTAAGGAGGGTGAATACTTAGCTGCTGCAGAGTCCTTGGGCTGTCGGGCAGGAAAAGCTTCTGATGGCCTCTGGCGCCATCACGGCCTCAGACTCCAAAGGACAAACCTAACTGGATACAACTTCCCGTGAACGCCCAATATCTCAAAGATCTAACTTGTAGGGCAAACAAGACGGGTAGCAGGGTCGGAACACAGGAAGAATGAGGGGTTCCACGCGGTTGGTCAAACACGACACCTGCTGTGTGAAGGTGTGGCCGAGCTGGTTGGGAACAGCAAACACTTCTCCCTCCCCAAACACTGTGACAGGGGCCTGGGAGGGGCGGCTGGTGGAGGTCCTGTGACGATGACTCAGCTAGCCCTTGGAAACCACACCACGTGCTTGCGCCAAACCACCGGCCCTCCTGGGCAAGTGAGCGTGGATCAGAACTGTTCGTGGGATGGGTTTGTCCCCCAGAGACTGCCTCCTCCCCCATCAGTGGCTCCTGCAGGCATCCCTGGGTTCTGGCCCTGCGCCACCCTTGCCAGGGGTGGAATGGGGAAACTCCACTCCGCTTCCTTGTCACCACGTGGGGATGACAAAACCTCTCTTGGGGGGCGGTTGGGATTACTATTGTGATGAATTATTAGAAATAAGTCACGTAAAGCTAAGCGCCCGGCCCGCACACTCGCCATAGGCGATCACTGTCACCTACTCCCCCAGTCACAGGGCTGCACCAAAGCCAGGGCCACGTTATAGTCTGACTCAGCTGTAGGATATCATATTGGTACAGACCTAGATGAGATTAGCACCGGTTGTAAGGATTAAAGGACCTGATGTCTGTGAAGCACTTGGGATGCAGCTCGGCAGGTTCCAGGCTTCTCCGCGTTGTCCCAGTTGTGAGCAAGCATGTGGCTCTCCCACCGGCGTCATCGCAGGGCTTGGGAAGGCTGTGACATCGTGGTAACAAATGGGGACATAGCGAGGTGGGGGGTGGGGTGCTAGACCTGGGACTGACATTTAAACTGGAAACACATGCAAATTATTTTTACAGGTTCCCAGGAGTCAAGGAAAAAATAGCAAGTTTGTTAATTGGGCACCGTTTACAATAGAGTTGCTGGTTTGTGTATTTACGTAAATCTCCTGACTTGATAATCGAGTTATTAGCACCCACCCCAGGCTGTCACTTGTTTTACTTACTGATGTGGACGTCTTGCCAGTGCTTAATGTGGTGTCGGCCACACAGTTGGTATTTTATAAATATTTGTTGAAGGGATAATGTACTAAATTTCCTAAGAATGTTCTAGAATTTCCCATACCTCATTCCTTCCCCTGTCATGGGGGCACAGCCTCACCTACATTTTCAAATACAAAAACTTTGGATTTGAAGAAATGAAGGAAATGCTGTTTTCTCATATATAATACAGGAATAACTAGGAGGGATGCCATCCAATGGCAAGTCGTTTTCCCACCTCTCATCACCAGATCACAGCCCGTGGGGACACAAGTAACAAGATCAAGGCCAGTCTGGTGCGGTATGAGACACAGTGGACGGGGCCCAGGGACATGTGGTCTGCAGTTAGCTGAGGTCAGGCCTGTCACCAGATGTTTGCAGAGCTTGCTTTCTCATCTGCACAATCAGATTCTTGATGGACAGATAATTGACACAAGCACTTGGCCTCCTGCTGACATTTAGTCACTTGGAATTGGCCTCATAAACTTTTTTTTTTTTTTACTTCTTGCCCCTTGATTGTTTTCCATTTTTTACATCGAAGTGTAGCTGACATACAGTATTCTGTTGGTTTCAGATCTAAAGCAACCCTGTGCACCACTCAGCACTGCCACGGGGAGTGGGGTCCCGGGCGTCAGCACAGTGCGTCTCACAGCACAAGTCCCTGCATCCGCTGTGCTGTGATCACCTAACGGCAAAGCATCTGAAGAGCACTGATTTCCTTCTCTGTCTTCCAGCTGTACTGAGACAGTTACACATGACTGTGTGTAAGGTCCTGGTGTTCCGAGTGATGCTTTTGCACATGTGTGCGTCCTGAAACTCTCGCCACGACAGCGCTGGCTGATGCCTCCCTCGCCTCTCATAACTAGCATTTCTTGTGTTGAGGACGTTGAAGACCCTCTCCCTCAGAGCTTTCAAGAATGTGAAAAGCATCGTTGACTGTAATCACCATGCTGTACGTCAGGCCCGTGGAACTTATCCATCCGATAACCGAAAGTCTATACTTCAAACAACACCTCCCCTCTTCCCCCAGCCCCACCCCTGGCGACCACCATCCCATGGTCTGTTTCTTTGAGTCTGATGTCTTTAGAGTCCATGATACCATGCAGTAGTTGTCTGTCTTATTTCACTCAGCATCACATCCCCCAGGTGCACCCATGTTGTCACAAATGCCAGGATTTCGTTCTTTCTCCACTGTGTATATGTATATATTACATCCTCTCTGTCTGCCCAACTGCTCAGGGACGCGTAGGTTGTGTGCTTTGGTGAATATGCCTCAGTGAACACGGGGCTGCCGGTATCTTTCCCATGTTCTGATTTCGTTTCCTTTGGGCAGACACCCACTAGTGCAATTGCTGGGCTACAGGGTAGCTCTATTTTTAACTTTTTGAGGCCCCTCCACACTGTTCTCGAGTGGCTGCACCAACTTGCATTCCCTCCAGCGGTGTAAGAATGTTACTTTTTCTCCACATCCTCGCTAACACCTGTTGTTTCCTCTGTTGTTGATTTTAGCCATTCTGACAGGAGTGGGTGATACCTCGCCATGGTTTCGGTTTATGTTTCCCGATGACAAGTGACGCTGAGCATGTTTTTATGTACCTGTTGGCCATCTGGATGTCTTTGAAGAAATGTCTGTTTAAGTTCTCTGCTCATTTTAAAAATCAGATTGGGTTTTTTGCTGTTGTGTAGAATGAGTTTCTGGATATCAGCCTCTTATCGGAGGTATAGCTTTGCAAATATTCTCTCCCTTTCCGCAAGGTCACTTTTTACCCTTAGTTGTTTCCTTTTCTGTACAGAAGCTTTTTGTTTAATGCAATTCTACTTGTCACTTTTTGCTTTTATTACTTTGTGCTTTGGTGTCATAGCCATAAAATCCCTGCCAAGGCTTATGTCAAGGGTTTTTATGGTTACAAATGTTACATTTAAATACTTAATCCATTTCCAGTTAATTTTTGCTGCCTCCGCCCAAGACAGCAGGTGTGACGTCAGCACCAGGAGCTCATGTGTGACAGCCCTGGGGTATGTGACGCCACTAGGTGTATTCCTAATCCCTTTAACCTCTGAAAAGAATTGCAGTCATCCTCAAGCTGATATTTTGTAGCATAAACATAGTAAATATTGATATGATAGAAAATAATAACTTCTGTTACATTGACTTTTAAAATTCTTAGGTCATCATATTAAAAGTGAATTTAATTTCATTATTAAATAATACATTAAGGCATTTAAAGGTATGGCCCAGTGGAATCAGGTATGTTTTGTCTTGACATAAACAAAAATAATCCTTTGGAAATTACACACAAGAGGAAAGAAAAGCCTGCTTCAACTCTGTCTCTCCCACAGATAGATACAGAAGATGCTAACTGCTGCAGGTGCTGCCTGTTCACGGAGGCCAACACTGAGGGAGGGCCATGGGGGCTGTGAGCTCTAAGGGGGATCATGGCTGTAGCTAGTGCTCATGTTACTCTTGTTCTCTGCAGAGGTGCACACCCTCCCTGTCCGGAGCTGGTTCCCCTGCAGTGATGGGACACATGCCAACACTGTTCTAACTGGCTTTCTTTTTTCAAAAGCAGTGTTATGTGGGGCACCTGGGTGCCTTAGTTGGTTGAGCTTCTAACTCTTGATTTCCGTTCAGGTCATGATCTCAGGGTCATGAGTTTGAGCCCAACATTGGGTTTCATGCTCAATGGGGAGTCAGCTTGGGATTCTCTCTCCTTCTTTCCCTCTGTTTCTCCACCTGCTCGCACGCTTTCCCTCTCTCTCTCTCTAAAATGGATAGATAAATCTTTTTTAAAAAAGAAAAACCTCTTTTAAAAGAAAAGTAGCAGGGGCGCCTGGGTGGCTCAGGGGGTTAAGCCTCTGCCTTCAGCTCAGGTCATGATCTCAGGGTCCCGGGATCGAGCCCCGCATTAGGCTCTCTGCTCAGCAGGGAGCCTGCTTCCTCCTCCCTCTCTGCCTGCCTCTCTGCCTACTTGCGATCTCTCTCTCTGTGTCAAATAAATAAATAAAATCTTAAAAAAAAAAAAGCAGCAAAAAAATTAAAAAAGAAAAGAAAAGCAGAGTTATGAAACTATCAGATACAGAGCACAATAGCTGACTCATAATGTGTTCGCTTCAAGTTGCTTTTAATTATTTTTTGCGCAGGTTGTCCCCAACTTATGACGATTCAACTTACAGTGTTTTGACTTCATGATGGTGTGAAAACAATCCACATTCAGTAGAAAATGTACTTGGAATTTTCAAATTTAGATCTTGTCCCCGGCAAGTGGCATGACCCTCCGTGATGACGTGAGACAGCAACTCCCAGTTGGTCCCGTGACCACAGAAGTAATGGCTGATACACGGACAGCCATCCTGCAGCCAGACGGCCATCCTGTCGCTTTTGGTGCGGGACTCAATGAATCACAGGAGCTATGCAGCCCCTCAGTATGACATAGGCTTTGTGCTGGGTGCTTCTGCCCAGCTGTGGGCTGACGGAAGTGTTCTGAGCACATGGAGGTAAGCTGGTCTAAACTGTGGTGTCTGGTGGGTTAGGGGTAGTAAGCACATTTTCAGCTTATGATACTTTCAACTCACAAGGGGTTGATTGGGACATAACCCCTTCATAAGCTGAGGAAGATCTATGGTCTCAGAGCTCAAACAGGTTTTTTGTCTAAATAGAAATAGTACGAATCTCAGCCCTTTCATTCAGTGTTAGAAGGAACCCTGCCCATACATACCTTGACCTGGGCATGGGTTGATTTGGAAGAAGCAAAGCATCTTTACAGTGAGCAGACTGGTTCCCGGACACCTCTCATTGCTCACTTAGGCATGGTTCTTTCAGAAGTAATGAGGAGAAATAGATGAACTGAGCTGGTCTTCAGAACCGCTGTTCCTGGGCCCCCACTGAGCTGCCCTGTGCTCGGGGTGTGCAGCCAGCAGTGGTGGAAGGGTCCCCTCTCCATGCGTACAGCCCCAAGGTGCCTGTCTGCATGGGCACAGGACACCCCTTCCTTATGAGCACTGTGTCACAGTTACAGAGGAATCGGCGTTACCATTTGCATGTTACGGATGAAGGACAGGAGGCCAGGGAGGTTAAATAACTTGTCTACAAAGCAAAGGAAGAGAAAAAAGCAATATCAAGCTCATTATTGCTAATAAGGCAATTATGTTTCAGACCAGAGCTGAAGAACCAGATCCGTTAGTGTTTGGGTTGGGGTCTATCAGTAACTGCAGTTGTTTTACCTTGTAGGCTTGGTGTCTTAGTCTGTTAGTGCTGCTGTAAAGGAACAACACAGATGGAGTGGCTCATAAACCACAGGTGTTTCTTCCTGACCTCTCCCGAGGCTGGACTTCTGACATCATTGCGGTTGCAGATCTGCTGCCTGGTGAGAGTCCACTTCCTGGTCCACACACGGCGTCTTGTCCTGTGTCCTCACATAGGGAAGGGGTGAGGGGGCTCCCTGGGGACTCTTTCATAAGAGCACTGATCCCAACATGAGGCCCCACCTCCTCGCCTCATCACCCCCCCAAAGTCTCCATCTGCTGATGACTTCACCTTGGGGGTTAGGTTTCAACACAAGAGTTTTGGGAGTTGGTGGCAGTCACAGACATCCAGACCCTAGCAGCTGGTAAACATTTGGGGGAAGTGATTCTATTTCCACAATATATTGAATATAGCTCTTAGCTATCTCATTCTAAATCCAGGCCTTTTTATTTAAAAAAGGGAGGAATCTTGTCCATTCTTCTGCCTCATGTTGCTTCTCTCTGTTCAAAGCTGTCAGGTTTTCCCTCTTGGTTGCTTTTAATGTATTGTTTTTGTCTTTAGTGTTCTGCAATTTGACGACGATTTTTTATTAATCTCTTGGTACTTCTGGTGTTCTTTAATCTGTGCACGGCCATCTTTGTTGGCTCTGGGAAAATCTTAGTTGAGATGTCTTCTCATGTTGCCTCCTTCCCTTGCTCCTTCTTGTGTCCTTCTGGAACTCTTGAATCGGGCCAATGTTTGCTCTTCCCAATCCTATTGGCCTTCTCAATCTGTCTGCTTCATACCTCCTAACCTTGTGTGTTTCCAGCTGCCCCCCGCCATGACACATCTGCCATGACACATGTGCCGAGAGCCCAGGCAGTGCACCCTACAGATGGGATCACCAGGATCCCTGTTGAAAGGGAGGCCTGGAGGAAGTGGGAGGAGAGATGCTGGGCGCCTGCTTCCCTCGACCTCCCTCCCAGCGCTGCATTCCTCCGTGGCAGCAGCTCCTGTCCAAGCGTCTCCCTCTCACTCCTGGGGGGCTGTGACACTCCCAGAGTTTCCAGTCAACTGGCCCTTCACCATCCTTTGCTGGTTCTTTTAACCGGCCCACGGTCCTGCTCATGGTCTTTTTTAAAATCTCCATCCATTTAGACCCTTTGAGTGTGCTATTTCCTATCTGAAATTTAATTAAACTTAATTAAATCTGAAATTTATTAAATTTTAATTTAATAAATCTCTTTCTATGTCCCCCTGCTTTTCTAGGCTGTATTCTGGATAATTTCTTCACATCTACATTGCAGTTCTTTTCCATCACCTGTGTCTATTCTGTGTGAAATCTGCTTATTGTTTTCATTTTCAATGATTTTTTTCTTTCGAATCAGAAACTTAGTTGGAATTTTGTTGTCTCCTTGATCGTGCTTCTTTTCTTCCTTCCTTTCACTGCGCATATTTGAAGTCTGTGTGTGACCTCTTTACACACAAGAAACAACACTATGCTGTGGTCTGTGTCCAGTAATGTCACAGAGTGATGTCCAGTAACTCTTTGTGGCTCAACTTCTGTTATCTGTTGTTTCTGCTGGGTCTTGCTCCAATACCTCATTTTCTTTTGAATTTACTATTTCACAGTGAGCTGCTCATTTTCCATGGAAAATTATTTGTAGGGATTCTTTGAGGCCTGGCATGCAAATCAGTTCCTTCAGGGAAGAGGGCTTTGCCAGGTCCTCCGAAATCATCACGAGGCCCACGTTCAGTCGCAGCTCCTTGGGGTTCCCCTTACCCATTTGCTTAGTGCCCAGTGTGTACCCCTTGGTCCCAGCTCTGTGGGTTCAATGCTCTGTTTCTTCCCTTTGGGTGGGCCCTGGGCTGTATTTCAGCCCTTGGCCACCAGGCTAGAACACCAAAGCTGGAGTGGTCCAGAAGCCAATGCCAAGTGCATCTGGGTATCAGCCTTCCTGGAAAAGTCTTCCAAGGACTCTCTAGATCAATTCAAAGGATATCTAAAAATATCCTAGGTACCTTTCAGTGTTTGTGATGTAAAACTGATCTGGGTCACCAATTCACCATGTGCAAGAAGTGGAACGTCTTCATTTAAAAAATTTGTTAGTGTGTGTGTGTGTCGCACGTCAGCCTGGAATTGCCTGAATGTCTGAACAGTAAGCGAGCCTGAATTTAGTACCTGTGCCAGCCAACCGCTGTTGTTTTTTTCAACTTCTATAGCTTTTCATTTCATTTTTATTTTATTTATTTATTTATTTTTTTTTTTAAGATTTTATTTCTTTATTTGACACACAGAGAGAGAGAGATCACAAGTAGGCAGAGAGGCAGAGAGAGAGGAGGAAGCAGGCTCCCTGCCGAGCAGAGAGCCCGATATGGGCCTCGATCCCAGGACCCTGAGATCATGACCTGAGCCGAAAGCAGAGGCTTTAACCCACTGAGCCACCCGGGCGCCCTTCATTTCATTTTTAAAATAAAATGGGCTAGACCACATTTCCTTATACTAGCTATTGTAGAGTGGGCCCATGAAGAGAAAAGAGGAAAGACAGAGAGCCGGGCCAGGCGGAACACAGGAAGATGCCCTGTGCGTGAGGCTGTATTCGCCGGGAGACAGTGCATTGCCTGGAACGCCCAGTCACGACACGCTGTCCTTCGACCCCTGGACTTACTCCTGGAAGCTTTTAGAGTTCTCTATGTCTCCATGTTCTCCATCCTTCACGTGCTTATTCTAGTTCTTTCCCATTCTGAGTGTTTTAACTCATGTTTACTGAATATTGACATGGCACTCTGGCGTAGAAATTCTGAAAATGAACGTAATTCAATAAAATAAAAATAGAACCTTATGTGAATTAATCCCAGTAGAAAGTGAGCTCTGAAGCCTCGTACGGATGGAAGCAGACTGTAAGGAGCGAGGAAGCAGCAGGAAGGCATTCACTAGCGTCTTCTCATGTTGCCGAAGAGCTCAGCACATCCACCTGTCAGTTCCCAGACATTTTACAACATCTGTGAAGTTTTGGATGAAGAGTGTGAAGAAGGTCTGTACCTGTATTAGCCCTTGTGGTTGCGAGGTGGGGCTGGATGAACGGAAAAGGGGTATTGCCTGCCCTTCATCCATTTGGTTATAAATTCAAATTTCCTAGCTCAACAGTGTATTCTGATACTATCTTACATTTGTACACTACCTGAATTATCGATTGAGCCTACCCTTCTGGAGTGACCCCTTGAAAGGCCAGCATGGTGGGAATTAGCACTGTTTGCAAATAACTGTTTCTTGCCCTTCCTCCTGTACCCTGTCCCATGTGGCTGTGGCTGGCTGAGGAGTCGAGGGGAAAACACTCAACTGTCAAACTCTCGTTTTCCCCAGCACAGCAGTCGGCAGGTGGCCTAGGTGGCCATCCAGACTGACGATGGGCCTGGACTGTGCAAGACAAAGAACACGATGCTGCGATTGGTGTACTGTTTGTTGCCACCATGTAACTCAGATGACGCAGACCAGTACATCCTGATAGGCTGGTATGTTTCTATTCCCCACGAATTGTGGGGAAGACACTTGGCCGGTTGCTACTCCAAAAGCTGGTGGCAGGGCTAGAGTGGGAAATGGAAATTGCTAGAACATCGTGCTTTCATCATGCAGAACTTCACAGTCAATAACTAAACTTGTGATAACAACATTTGATCATCAAAGTGGATATTCTTGCTGGTTTTACCCTGAAGGGTGATGGATGGTATGACCCTGAGCACCAAGAATGCAGGTGTCTGTTGCAACAGGAAAGTGTCAGTGCTTATCCTGGTTTTTTTTTGGGGGGGGTGTCACACAGAATGTCAATATATTTTTTTAAACATTTCATTTATTGACAGAAAGGGAGAGAACGAGAGAACAGGGCAAGGGCAGAGGGAGAGGGAGAAGCAGGCTCCCCACTGAGCAGGGAGCCTGATGCCGGACTTGATCCCACAACCCTGAGATCATGACCTGAGCTGAAGGCAGATGCTTCACCGACTAAACCCCCTCAGGTGCTCCAGAATGTCAATCTTAAGAAATTCTGCCTGCACATAATTTAGAACCACTTGGAAATTAGTCACGCAAGCCAAAGTGCACAGATTATAAACCTTTGGCTATCATCTTTTATTTTCTTTTAGAAGAGGTGCAAGATTTCATTAAAACTGAAGGTCCTTTAGGGAACTGTAAAACGGGACAGTTTCAGTGGTGAGTTCCTATAACAGAATGACGCCTGTGCTGTGCCATAGTTAATGCACAGAAACATCCCTACTGACGACAGCCGGCAGGAGCAAGGGTCTTTCTTCTCCAGCACGGGGAGCACGGTCCTGCCGTCTCGTCCTTCCCAGAAGAGACCACACCCGTACACACACACAGTCAGTCCTTAAGTCAACACCAGTGCCATCGGATTGTTTGTAGCATATGACCCCAAGTGCCTTCCATCATCCATCTCCATTTGAATACCAAATAAAGTAATAACCCTAGTAAGAACAAAGTTACACCTCAAATGCAGTGCAATAGGAGAACAGGACTGCTTTGGATTCCATTTCCAACTGTGCCACTCAGTAGCTGGGTGCCAGTAAACAGACCACTTGACCTCTCCAAAATCAATGTTCTTATCTTTATTTTTTTAATTTTTAATTTTTTTTAAATTTTAAGTGTTCCTTTTGTTTTGTTTTCTTTTTTTTTTTAAGATTTTATTTATTTATTTGAGAGAGAGAGAGCGTGCACAAGGAGGGGGCGGGGCAGAGGGAAAGGGAGAAGCAGGCTCTCCATTGAGCAGGGAGCCCAATGTGGGGCTCGATCCAGGACCTGGGATCATGACCTGAGCCGAAGGCAGATTATGTTCTTATCTTTAAAATAGAGACAATCACGTCTACCTCATGAAGCTATCGTGAGAAGTAAAAGCTACCTGGCATGTAGTAGAGGTACCTTGCATTGCAATTGTTATGTAAGGTTAAATAAGAATTTAATAAAATAAAAATTCAGGGACTATTATTGTAACCAAGCATCAAGAAGCATACAGATAACACTAACATAGTTTTCCTGCATACCTACTACGTACCAAGCACTACGACAAATGCTTTACACTTACTTAGCCTCACATCAACCCTCTTCTGTAGGCATTACTACTACCCCCAATTTATAAGTGAAGAAACTAAAGCTTAGTGAAGTTGAGCGCCTTACCCAAGATCATGTAGGGTGGAGACAGATCTTAAAAAGAGAGCCCACAGTCTTAAACCACTGTGTAGCTCTGAAGAGCATGTTACACGGCCTCTTCTGAGTGGGGTTCTAATGCTGTCACCGTCCTCCATGGAATGAACGCATACCCCTGACAGATTCACACCTCTGCCAAGCTAAGATGACATCTGTCCTGCTGCTGCATTTCAGAATCAACAAGACACAGAATTGGGGGCACCTGGGTTGTTCAGTGGGTTAAAGCCTCTGCCTTCGGCTCAGGTCATGATCTCAGGGTCCTGGGATCCAGGCCCGCATCGGGCTCCCTGTTCAGCGGGGAGTCTGCTTCCTCTTCTCTCTGCCTGCCTCTCTGCCTACTTGTAATCTCTCTGTCAAATAAATAAATAAAATCTTAAAAAAAAAGACATAGAATTGGGTTGACAGATACTGTGTTAATGTAGCGGTTACCTTAACAGAACTCACCTGCTAGGTATTAACGGCTGAATGTGTCTCCCGGGAATTCGTATGTTGAAGACTCAATCCCCAAAATGATGGTGTGAGGAGGTAGAGCCCAAGTGATGGGATGGTGTCCTTATCCCCAGGGAGCTCCCATGTCCCTTCCATGGCAAGGAAGGCACACAGCAAGGTGACTCCTAGGAACCAGGAAGGTCCTCACCAGAATGCAACCATGCCGCCAGGATGGGTGGCTATGGGTCAGGCTGTGGGTGGAGAAACCAGGGCCTAAGCATGGGGAGCCAGACTGATGGGCGGAGCTTGCTCGTGGGGCGTGCATATGTGCAACAGAGTGTAGCGTCCTCCTGCCTGCTCCGGGGGCTCCTCAGCTGAAGTTGGCACTTCAACATGGAGTGAGCTGGCTCAGCAGTTGGCTGGCTGGCTGCAGGCTCAGAACACAAGACCTTCCGTGTCCCTTGTCCCTCTGGCCGAGGGATCCACCCTGGCTGTCACAAGCAAGGTCCCATGCGGCTCCCTTGCCTGCGGTATGGCTCAGTGGGGCAACATGAGCGGTATGAGGCCAGATTCCCAATGTCGTGGCCCCCACTGCAGCTTTCCATCTGCCCTTTCCAACCACTCGGAATGGTTGGGATGCTGCTGCCTGCTGTGAGGAATGGCGGAAGGCCGAAACACACTCCCTGCTCTCCAAGGGACGATCTCTTTGGGAAATTAGACGGATCCAGGGAATATATGGACAACAGCCCAAAGCAGCACAGCTCCGTGCCAGACGCATGGGTCAGAACAGCTTCTGGGGACCCAGGGACGTGACCACAGATACGCTGGAGCAGTCCCAACGCTTTGGTACTGGACAGCTACCTATAGCTAAGTGACTAACTCCACAGAAAATCTCCTTTGGGCAAGAAGCCTGGTCACATTTCCCTGGCCCAGATGCTGCTACAAGACTTACTTTTCATGTCAGAAGTACAGCAACAGGAAAGTGCAACAGGGGAGACCTGTTCCACAAAACAGAACCTGGAGAACAAGGCTGGCTGAAGTGGCCAGGAAGCCTCACAGGGCACCCTTGGAATCATCCCCCATACCAAGGCTACAGCTGCCCCAAGGCTCACCCTCCGAGTCCTGGTAACCAGGCACCTCCAGACAGGGTTGGAATCAGTTCAGGAATTGCTGAGCTGACCTCACTGTGGGTGGTGTGGGATATGGGGTACCTCCTCACGGGAGTGCAGCTCTGGGCCCGTGATGCTTGGGCACTTACTCTTGGCAGGTGGGCAGCTCCTGGAGCTTGGCCTGGTTTTCCCATAGCTCCTCTCCCAATGCCACACTCACAAACGCATTAGGAACAGAGGCTCATGGGTATCTTCTATTCATGGGCTAGTCCTTGTCCCTGCAAGCATCACATAGCTCAAATTCTGCAGGACCCTACTCTCTGAGGGATGATTTCATTACCACATGTGGGAACTGAGACTCTCTGATAAGAAATTTGGGATTTAATATACTTTATGGCAATGTTCAGATCATTACCTTGTGCTGACCCAATGAAGTTTTCATATTAAAATTTATTAATGATCGTCATCATACTAACACCTCTTACTTTATGCCTTATGTTTTTGCACATGTCTTAATTAGTCACCATAAGTGATCTTTCAGAGGTGGGCATCATTTCCCCATTTGATGAAGAGGGGCCAGGGCTAAGGGTTGTTGGGTCTCCTGCCGGAGTTCATGTAGCCTGTAGGGGGCAGAGCCAGGATGCGGATAGGGGCCTCAAGACTCTTTGCCATCATGAGTGTTCATTGTTTCAGGCAAATAGGATTCCAAATTTATGAGAGAATAGTAAAATGCCAAAGACTTGTCAGTTTTTCACTGATAGAGTTTATAGAATTCTCTCATATTTCTTCTCTGACACGAGTGTTAATATACCTGCTCTTCGTCAAGACTCCTGTTTTTTATTTCTTTCAATGAATGGTTCCTCTTCTCTTCAAAGTGAACAAGTAGACTTCAACCGTTCTGCGTAAAACCAACAAAACCAACAATATCGCATATATTGACATTTCATAATATTATCACCATTTTAAGGAATTCTGTGCCTTTCATGTACTATCTACATATAAGGATTGTGTTTACTGGGCAGTATGATCCAGTCCTGTTTGCCCCTCAGAGCCATATGACTTTGGGGAGAAGCAAGCCTGTAATCTCACGTTAGCACTGCATCACAGAGTTGTTGGGAATATCATTGATACTAAAAAGTAAAGCACTTGGTAAATGTTAAAAACCTGTACAAATCTAAGAAGTTGCTTCGTTATTGCCTAAAGAGCTAAAGAAAGGAGAGTCGTCTGCCTGAAGCAAAGAATTGGACTTATCAAAATACTGGACTTTTTAAAAGGAGTCAGCCACCTAGGCTGAGGGAACACACAGACATCTGGGGAAGGGGAGAGTATGAGCAAAGCTTTGCAAAGCTGTCCTGTGGTTCGGCAGATGATTGTAGCCAGAGACTCCTATTTATCCTGGAGGCTTCCTATCTTAGAGTCGCCATGACATGGGAGGCATGCTCATCTAACTAGCTGACTCACCGATGACACAAAGATGGTCTTTCCAGTTCATAACTGAGACTCGTGAATCAAAATTGTTTTCAACACTGGAACATTTGCAAGTTTATGTAAAAATAATAGGACTTGTTAAAAGGATCTGAGAAGATGACTGAGAAACAGAATAGCTAATGGTCCAGAATGACGATGCTGGGCCAGGCAATCTAGATTCAAACCCAAGTCCGCCATGGATTGGCTGTTTGACCACAGACTAGTAAGCAGCCTTGCTGTGCCTTGCTTTTCCCACCCACCTCATGGGGTTGTAGGAATTAAGTGAGTTAGTATGTGGTCAAGTGCTTCAGACAGTGCTTGGCACATGGTCACACCTACATAGATTTACCACGATGCATGGTCCTGTGTAACCTGAGGGAGCGGCCACACTGTTAACAGAAATTATGGTGGTAAGCGCCCAGATGCACAGTCCTTACCAGCCTGCTCCTCGGTCGGACACCAGAGGGCTTGTCTTCACCTGCCCCCTTGACGCTCCTAATGCAGTGTTGCAACCCTCTGCCTTAGATCAGGCTTTTTCTTCTCTGCCTGTGTTCTTGGGATTTAGCCAGTTGTTTGGACCATCCCTTGGGTTTGACCTCACGTTTGCCCATGGTGCTCTTCAACACTCAGAAGGAATGGGTCAGCCCAGCCCTTGGCTCCCAGCCACTCCGGTTTCTGTTGTCTGGGGGGGAGGCTGCCCTCTAGCACAGCACAGTGAGGATGGATCTACTTATAGAGAGATGAGAGTTTCTGATTTGGGGACATGCTGAGTTTGACCCATCTGGAATCATGTAGGTGGGCACTTCACAATTGACTGGGAATGTCAGTCTGGAATTGAGACAGAAGTTGGACTGGAAATGTCTGTGTCATCAGAGGGATCCACGCAAGGCAACAAGCCAGGCGACCCTAACAGAGAGATTCCAGAGAGGAATAGCAAGGGCGGAGAGCACGCTTCAGGGAGGGCTGGTTGGTAGGGGGTAAGTTAACAAAGAGCAGGGAATCAGAGATGGTTCTGGGAATGGGGTGGGGAGGGTTTCAAGCAGAAGAGGGAAAAGTGATGACCAAGGAATGGTCCTAATGTTTACGGACCGACGGGGTCCTAGGGGTTTGGCAGTTGAGGCTGGGTGGGGGCAGGAGCCCAGCAGGCAGGAATCAGACACCTTCGGAGCCTCTGGGTGGGCCATAGGCCTCAAAGGGTTTGGGTACGCCGGCCTGGCCTGGCCTCTCCTCACAGACTGGGGGGAGCAGGAGGGGGCGGAGCTTGGGCCTCTCCCTCCCACCCCGCCTCCCGGCTCCGCTACCGCGTTACCGGCTCATTACGATCTCGCCGCATTCCCAAGTCCAGCGTCGGCGTGGGCCGCAGAAAACCGAGAGCCAGGGCGTCAGTGCTCGGGGAGCCGATGCCAGTGGGCCACGACCCCGGTGCCCCGAGTCCCCCCGGGTTCCTGCGACACCCCCCGAGAGCCTCGAGTCCCACAGGGCCCCGCGATCTCCCGAGTCCCCAGGACCCCCTGAGTCCTCCGCGCCCCCCGAATTCATGGACCCCCCGAGTCCCGTAGGACCCCGATGCCCTCGAGCCGGTTCGGCCGGTCCGGACCTGCCCCTTTCTTTCCCCGCCTCCCACGGATCCCAGCGACTTCCTCCGCGGGGACCTTCGGACGGGAGGGGTGGGCCGTGCGACACGGAAGCAGTGCCAGGGGACGGAAGCGGCATCCGGAAGTGACACGCTGCCCGTCAGCGGAGGTCCCGCCCGTCCCGGCGGAAGTCCCGCCCGTACGCGATCCCTCGTGGCTGGTCGCCGGCATGGCGCACTACAACTTCAAGAAGATCACGGTGGTGCCGTCCGCCAAGGTAGGCGGCCGCCAGGGCTTGTCCGCTCTCGCCTCTCCCCTGCCGGGTCGCCAGGAAAACCCGAGCCTGTAATTCTGGGGCGGGACAGGGGTCGCCGCCTCCGGCGGGCCCCCCTTCTTAGGCCACGTCCTCTGCAGGTTAGGGCCTTCCGGGGTTAGCAGTTACCCCGGAGGATGAAGGTCTTTCTTCAGGCGTTGGGTTCCTTCCTCAGAGGTTGGGTTCCTTCCTCAGAGGTTAGGGTCCTTCCTCAGAGGTTAGGGTCCTCCCCTCCGGCTTTGGGGTCCCTTCCTCAGAGGTTAGGGTCCTTCCTCAGAGGTTAGGGTCCTCCCTTCGGGAGTTACAGACCTGCAGACCTTGGAATCCTACCCAGAGAGGGAGGAGGAGAGTCAGGAAAAACTTTATGAAGTAGGTGACTTTTGGACGAGTCTCTTAAGGATTCATAAAATTCACTAGATTGGGGTGGGGGGCGGGTACAGGTCTCCAGGCTTGATGTCTGTGTCTTTCCTATTACTGACAGTGTTGTGGCACCTATCTGCTTGTCTCTGCACTGGGCAGTTCAAGCAGTTTATATTCTCAGTGACTTTTCATATCTTAGGAAATTATAAACAGTGGATTTTAGTTTTACTTATTGTTTTATGTACTTTGAAAGTCAAAGATTTGCAAATTGAAATTGCAGGATTTGTTTCTCTTTACTGTTTTTTCTAATTTATGCTTGAGTAACCTGACTAAAGTTTCAGAGGGCCCTGGGTGTTTGGATATTAAGGTAACAGCAGGAAAGTATGGGATTTATTTTGGCAGCCATGTGCTAAGTGATTTTAAAGGCCAGAAGCTATGAACTTGATCACAGCTGAGTACATAAGATTAAAGATGAGTTAGAAAAAGTGTTTGTAGTCAAAAACATACAGTACTGTTATCTTTAGTCTTTTGAGAGGGTTTCAGATAAGCAGATAAAAAGTAGACATTTTTGTGTACTGTGTCTTATTTTATTTAATTGCAGGACTTTATTGACCTGACGTTATCGAAGACTCAACGGAAGACTCCAACAGTTATCCATAAACATTACCAAATTCATCGCATTAGACATTTTTACATGAGGAAAGTCAAATTTACTCAACAGAATTACCATGACAGACTCTCGCAGATTCTAACAGATTTCCCCAAATTGGATGTAAGTAACTTGGGGACGCAGATAGTAATGTAAATGTGAGCCAGCAGATAATTGGTATTTATAGCCGGTTTGTGTACTTCTCTGACAAATAAGGAAGGAAACAAAATGATTAACTTGTCAGACTTTGTGAGTTAGTGGCAAAGCTGGGAACAGAGCACAGGTTTTTGATTCCTTAGTATTCTTCTTTTCCCCCTGCTAAGCCCCATGTAAGAGGGCCCAAAGCTGTCTCTTCAGGCGCTCTCTGTCACTCCGAGGCTTGCAGGTGCCAGTGCAGCCGCTCAAAGCTGTGCGCTGTGAATCTGGCAGCTCACCGGCTTACGTGGGCTTCCTCTCCTTCCTCCTTCCAAGGCTCCTTTTCCTGTGGCCTCAGATTACATCAGTGGCCTGAGGTCCACCACTGTTTGTGATCCTGTCGCTTCATCAGGCAGTGATGGTCAGTTCAGCACTGACCTCTTTGTGGACTGGTGAGAAGAAATTGTGTGGGGGAGCTGTGATTTGTGCATTGAGCTAAAACAGTTGAAATCTTCACAGCACAGTCGAGTTTGCCTATTGATGAAGCCTAGAAAGCAAGAGCACATACTGCTTATGAGGTCACTGTGTAAGGTCATACAGCTGCAAGGTGATTTGAGGTGGTGAAGGATGTGGGGTGAGGTCAGCAATATAGGGTGAGAGCCTAAATTTGCCACTGTCCCAAAACAGTCTGTAAAGCTAGCTTAAGGCAGAGAGGGAAAATTTGTTTATGTGACAAGAGTTTCTTTTATATTTAAGGTGAGGATAGTTTATTTAAGCAGTTACAGATGTGCTTAAAATAAGAGTAGAGATTTGTACTGGTAGACAGGCAAGCACTTTCCATGTGTCTTCCACGTGTACTGCAGGTGCTCAATACAGGCTAGTTGAGTGCGTGAATAGTTTCTGGGGAAAGGGTGGGTACCCTAGAACTTAACTTGGTAGGAAACAGAAGAGTGAGATTTTTGAAAAGTGGTGTGATACTCAGAAACACTTGATCTGAGCAAACAAAATGCTGTGAACTAATTAGTACTAGATTTCTATAGTTCTTTGTAAGAAGTTTTATCGTTTTTCATCCTTATTTTTTATACAATATAAGTTTAAATTTGTGAACATTCTATTACCTTTTTTTTTTCCAGAGGGGGGTGGGGAGGAAAAGAGAGAATCTGAAGCAGGCTCCACACTCAGTATGGACATGGGGCTCATCTCATGACCCTGAGGTCATGACCTGAGCTGAAGTCAAGAGTCAGATGCTTAACTGAGCTACCCAGGTGCCCCCTGCATTTTTTAAACTACAGTTATTGATCTGAGAAGAGTTTTAGAGTAGGAGGTTAGAGGAGCTGCATTTGCGGCATGATTGGTATGTCTCAGGTTCTGTTCAGGCCCTGGGAGCACAGCAGTCATCGGGGCCCTTTTCTTGTCTATTTTGGGGAAAGATGGTAAACGTGGAAATCTGCAGCATGTCAGATGAGTAAGGAAAGTGGGGAGTTTTTAGCGAGGCCTGAGGGCAGTGAGGTAGTGAGCCATGCGGCTGCTCAAGAACACTGGGGGCACAGGAACAGCAAGTGCAGAGGCCCTGAGGGACAGAGCGTGATGTCTTCGAGGAACAAGAAGACCCAGGCACTGGGGCAGGGTATGTGAGAGGGGAGGGCTGGAGATGGGTCAGAGGGGATATGTCGGCCAGCCAGCTGGTGTTTGTGTTCTGTTTTCACCCTTCCAAGTTGAGCCTGGGACATGCTGAGCTTTGACTTACCTTGTAGAGGATGAGCGGCCCATGGGGTAGGAGACCGCTAGAAAGTTGATGCACTGTGTTAGGCAGCTGGCGGTGGTGAAGAGTTGAGTGCATGGAAGGAAGAGCTGATGGGTTTGCTCACAGCACAGGTGTGAGAGTGGCGTGGCCATCTGTCCACGTGGGAACAGGGGAGGTTTGAAGAGGAGGAGGGCGGTTTATGCATTGATTGAAATGTGGGTAAGACATCACACAGAAGTGCACGTGGTCTGGAGCTTTATGAGAGGTCTGGCCTGGAGATGTCTGGGCACTTAGATTCACGTGAGGTCACTCAGGACGTGAGTGTGGAGAGAAATGTGCTCCCAGGAACTCTGATGTTGAGTCTTGGGTAGGAGCACAAGGCCGCAAGAGCTGGAAGCCAGTCGGATAAAAAGCATCAAGAAGTGTGATTGGCCCGCTGTGTGCTGTGCAGAGCTCTGCAGAGATGAAGGGGGTTTGGGGAGGATCCGATCTGATAAACTGTTCTGGTGGACTCTTGGAGACCAGATTCTGACCAGACTGGTTTTAAGGGAAGAAAAGAGCCTCTCTTCGTGATGTTTGCCAAGAGGGGAGCAAAGGAGTAAGAAAGATTGCGGGTTCAAGAGGGCTTGCAGACTCTTTGATTTGAGGGGACAATGACAGCATGTTTGCAGGCCTGGTTTCAGCTCTTGAGAAGTGGGGGAGGAGTCTGGTGCACAAATGGAGAGTTGGCTGGGTCTGTGGATAAGGGTGAAGGGGGCCCAGGCCAGGTGGACAGGGAGAGGCAGAAGAGACCCCTGAGTTCGCTTAGACATTTTCTCAGAACTGAAGAGTCATCAAGAGAGAGGGCTGGGGAAAAGATCCTGGGGGTTTGAGGAGAGAGGAAAGGTGGGATGTACTTCCCTAGGAAATTATTCTGCAAGTATTCCTGACATCGGGTTGAGAAACCTGTGCCAAAAGACCACTGTGTTTCTATTCTAGGACATCCATCCGTTTTATGCTGATTTGATGAACATTCTCTATGACAAGGATCATTACAAGTTGGCTCTAGGACAAATAAATATTGCCAAAAATTTAGTGGACAAGTAAGTTATTTTCTTAATACAGTATCTTCCAAATTATTATCCAAAGTGAAAAACATCTCATATGTTTGTTTTTATTTCTTTAAGTGTGGCTAAAGATTACGTGCGGCTCATGAAGTACGGTGACTCTCTGTACCGCTGCAAGCAGCTGAAACGTGCGGCCCTGGGGCGGATGTGCACCATCATCAGGAGACAGAAGCAGAGTCTGGAGTATCTGGAGCAAGGTACCTGTGCTGCGTAAGCAAGAATGCTGTTTAGTGTGTGCTGTTACACTGCTTGATTCTTGTCAAGAACTCATCTTTGGAATATTTGTATTTGTTTTATTTTAGACCTAACAGGGTCGAATTACTCTTCCCCATCTAGCCCATGAGAAATTCTGACAGGCTAGTTATTATTGAAAAAGTAGCTAGCAGTTAAAATGCTTACAAATTATTAGTACTATTGTGAGAATTTGTTTTTCATATTTAATACATAAGGCACATACGTTATAAATCACAGGAAAATACCAAGAAAATATGTAAAAAATAAAATGACTCAGTTTTTTCATGGCGGTTCAGTTGGTTAGCGTCCAACTTTCGGTTTCAGCTCAGGTCATGATCTCAGGGTCATGGGATCAAGCCCCTGTTTGGACTCCATGCTCAGTGGGGAGTCTGCTTGAAATTCTCTTCCTTTGCCCTTCCCCAGCTCATTGTGTGCAAATATACTCTCTCAAATAAATCTTTAAAGAAAAGCTTTGCAATATGTGTTAGCATGAAATTGCTACTCCAGTTTCGTTATGTGATAGTTTTTATATAAGAGGACAGTTCTGGATTAGTGTAGTATCTCTAATGAAACAGTATATGCCTTTTTACGTATATTTTTATGCTACAAATATTTTTAAGTCATTGTTCTCCTTCCCTGGTATCTTGCAAATAATTTGTAACAAGTTGTCCTACTTGACTGTTTCGACAGTGCTTCCAAGGATCTGTTTTGTCTGATCTTGAGAGTAGTTTAGCAGCCTCACTGTGCCTTGCAGGCAGCACACCTGGTCCTTGCTTGGAAATAGCCCACGGGCTCGGCAGGAAGCGGTGAATGCATGCTTGCCTCAGAATCGCTTTCCAGATACCATCTCACGTACTAAGAGTGGTCTGGGTAGTTAGACGTGCTTCTGGCTCCACTTTGGACCTGTTGAATACAATTCCGGATACAGCCAGATTTGGAAAACACTCTTCTGTGTACTGTGGTGCGTCTGCAGCTAGTCTTTTTCTATTCATATTTTTTCTGTCAACTCATGTTATAAATGTTGGAATGGGGTTAATAAAACTGTGGACCAGGAGTACAACTTTGAAGCAGATCGTAAAGTTTGACTTTCTCCATTGTTCTTACGAAATTAAGCACATGTAATGTGAACCTCTCACAGTTCGTCAACATCTGTCCCGTCTGCCAACTATTGATCCGAATACGAGGACCCTGCTCCTTTGTGGATACCCGAATGTTGGCAAGTCCAGCTTCATCAATAAGGTTAGTTTGGGGGTGCCTGGGTGGCTCAGTTGGTTAAGTGCCTGCTTTCGGCTCAGGTCATGATTCCAGGGTTTTGGGATGAGCCCCATCTTGGGGTTCCTGCCTCTCCCTCTGCTCGTGTGTGGGCACACCTGCTCTCTCTCTCTCTCTCTCTCTCTCTCTCTCTGTCAAATAAATAGAATCTTTATATAGTTTAGTGTGTGTCTGGTGACAACACAAGTGACCAAGGACCTAAGGCCCGAGGGCTGCTGTGTCCTGTTCCTGTGGGTTGGAGGCCAGCTGGCCAGTGAGTCTTTGAGTCAGTACTGCCATTGGCGTACACATCCCTTTACTCAAGGGGAGGATTGAGTCTGTATGAATCCACATTTATATTGCTATTGTGGAAAACATTGTATTTTCTGGTATGTGTTTCTGAATTTCTTCGGGATTCAAGACATTCAAGCGTGGGTTTGTTAACACATGGAGGGCCTAGTCTGGGAGCGGTGACACCACAGGAGCTGGTATGGACTGACAGGCTACACTTGCCGCAGTGGGCTTCCTGAGGTATTTCGTGGGTGTCACCTTGCTTGTTAGGTCACTTGTCACATAAATATTTGGTCTACGTTGTGGGGAGTGGCTGATTTGCTCTTTTCTTTGAGTGAGTGACTCAAGGACACTATTTAGTAACCTGGTGCTTCAAGACAACTTAGCTGAGCTTCGGGGACCTGTACAGCGTAGAAGCCGTATTTAAGGGGCACCCAGGTGGCCCAGTCAGTTAAGGGTCTGACCCTTGATTTCTGCTCAGGTCATGATCTCCTGGTTGGGAGACAGAGCCTCATGTCAGGCTCCTGCTCAGTGCGGGGTCTGCTTGAGATTCTTTCTCTCTCTCTACACAGCCTCCCTCTTGTGCTCTTGCATGCACACTCTTTCTAAATAAATAAATCTTTAAAAAAAATAAGTGTTGGTTCATAAAGAAAAGAAAATGTTCACAGCCAGCAGGAGCTCGGGTGCCAATCAAGAGCAGTTACGTATGTGTGCCACCAGGAACACTTGCGCTTGGAGCCCATTTGCAAGTTTTTCTTTGGTCCTCAGCTGTGCTGACATGACAGGCTGCAGCTCTGCGGTGCCCGAGCTGACAGTCTAAGCGCTTGCGAGCCACTGGCCACTCAGTCCCTTACAGGGAAACAATAAACCATTGAGTCCCTCAGGTGCACCGACCACATTTCAAGACTTGGTGGGGACATGTGGCCGGTGGGCCCTGTGTCAGCCCTGCAGGTAGGGCGTTTCTGTCTGCACAGCGAGTTTGTGGGGCACTCCCGGGGCCGGGGTGGATCAGAGTGGAAGCTGACGGACACTCTCTAAGCTGGTAGCCTCCCACCTCCCTAATATCTGATGGGGACCGTTCCTGCCCTAGCCCGGTGGCAGGAGGAAGTGGATGGAGCCTGTCCGTCCCTCAGCAGCAGCTTCTGTCCTTAGCAGTGTAATTGTGCCCGGTCTCTCTCCTTGTTTGGTCTCGTTTTAATGCCGAAATCCTTTATCTCAGTAACCAATAGGTGCCAGATTTACCTTCTTGAGAGGAAATAAGGTATGGAACTTGTGTGACTGTGGAAGTTGATTGTTTTGTTTTAGGTGACGAGAGCCGATGTGGATGTCCAGCCCTATGCGTTTACGACCAAGTCTCTGTTTGTGGGGCACATGGATTATAAGTATCTGCGTTGGCAGGTGAGCACTCCCACCTTTAAACATAGAGCTCATGTCTGGGTGGTTGTTAACAGGGTTTGATTTTGGGGATCCCTAAAGAACTAGGGTCTCTAATTCCCAGTGTGCTTGGAGAAGACTCTGAGGAGGTGGGAGAGATTCTTGGGGTCATCAGGAATGCCCCTGCGGGGAAGACTTCCCTGAGCTTCATGGCTGCCTGAGGGCGGTTCTCAGGGAAGCAGCAGGCTGCCTGTGTGGATGTCTGCTTACGTTAACAGTGGTGCTTCCAAAGAAACGAAAGCCTCCTTGTTGTCGTTTCTGACCCTCTTATTACAAATGACATTTATTATTAGCCAGTTAGAAGCTTGGGGCAGTTTCCACAGTAGAATTTCATTTCATAAACAATGAAGTCGTTCCTAACACGTGGGAGTGTTTGCCAGTTGCTCTTCTGTTCTGCTTGGTCGGGCCCCCCGGTTGGCTCAGTCAGTAGGGCGTGTGGCTCTTGACATCTGGCTCAGGAGCTCAAGCCACGTGTTTGGCATAGTTTGGCATATGCTTAAAAGAAAAAAAAAGAGGAGTCCTTTTCTCCAGGTCTTTGGGTAGTTCTTTAGTGAGCTCTGTGGGGTTCACTCATCCCCCCTTTTCCTTCATATTTAAAGCTTATTTGATTATGGTCATTTGGGAGACTTACATTTTATGTATTGGTTCTGTGGGGGCTAGTTTTGGTGTTTTCTCCCTTCTGGGATGTGCTGGACGGGAGGCTGGTGGGTATGTGTGCTCTGAGTAACACATCTGACTGTTAGGTCGTAGATACACCAGGGATTTTGGACCACCCTTTGGAGGATCGGAACACCATTGAGATGCAGGCCATCACAGCCCTGGCTCATCTGCGTGCTGCGATCCTGTATGTGATGGATCTGTCTGAGCAGTGTGGGCATGGGCTGAAGGAGCAGCTGGAGCTCTTCCAGAACATCAAGCCTTTGTTTATCAATAAGGTACGGGTGGGAGTCAGGGCTTTTGGTTTATAACCTGCACCGTGAGGATGATAATTTCAGTATTTGTCTTCCCTATTCCAGCCTCTTATAGTTGTAGCAAACAAATGTGATGTGAAGAGGATAGCTGAACTTTCTGAAGACGATCAGGTAAATCACCTTAATATTTTGAGTATTTCTTACCTACTAATTACAAATCTCATTCAGATTAGCAAAGTTTAGAAGGAATTTCAGCAATAGTAGTCGAGGTTTTTATTCTATAATTGAGGTAGTAACCTCAGTGGTTTATTGGTGGAAGACTAAACCTGGCCTTTCCTGACCTCGGCTCTGCCTTCGAGGCTGTGGGAATACCCGTGCATTCAGCAGGATGGTACATTTAACCTATGGAAGGTCTTACGTTGCTGCCATAGAGCATACAAAGCGCCTCGAGGTAGGCCTTGCCTCTTCCGGCCTCGGGTGGCCTGGTGCACTGAGCAGCACTTGCAGAGTAGGGGTGTAGGTAGCAGGGTTCTGTGGGTGTCACGTGCCTGCTGCACAGTCTTGTGGGGAAATGACTTTGGGAACTGAGTCGAGTGAGCCAGTGAAAGAGGAACATCTGTGAACTTGCCAGAGCAGTGAGTATAGAGTGTTCGCTGTACTTTCTGGAGGCAGGTAAGGTGGTTAAGCCCTTGCTCTCCACACAGCTCACCCTGCAGCCCTGGAGAAGCTTTGCACTAGTACAGAGGTTCTCAGACTCTTGGGCACCACCAGGCCTGCAGGGTTGAAGCCTGGGAGGTGTCCCCGGGGTGGGTCACTCTGGAGCTTGGAGGAGCAGTGCACTAGATAACCTCACTGTGGCCCCATCTCCTGGAGCACGTGCCACTGACCAGCTCAGTGGAGAGGGGCTCCAGGGGGTGGCATGCTGTCCTTCCCAGTGCCTCTGTCTTGTACTGCTGGGACACCTAATGTTTGCTGAGTGAGGGCTTTATAACAGCCATGCTGGTTTTTCGGGCACTGCTGCGTTCATTCAGTTAGCTAACCAGGCACACACGGCCATCAGAGAATTCACTTGGGTTGAAGAGGACCCAGTCCCTGTTACGTGATCTCCTTAGGCGGTTGCACTGGAGGGTGGAGACAAGGGTAAAGTTGTGAGGCCCGGAGATTAGGGTGAATGTCAGGCCAGATGCTCGGGCTTTGAGGTCAGGCATGCCCAGGCCCCAGCTTCGTGGTCTGCCCACCATGATGGGGGTGGGGTCTCCGTTCTGGAATCACTGGTACTAAGGGCTACATTTCTGGGTAGTTTGTCGGCAGTGTCATCAGGCAGATTGAACGAAATTGGAAAGCATGTGGGCAGGGGATGCCATTGCGATGGTACTGTTGCATTAATCTGTGGGTACAGCCTGCCGGGTGCTCTGTCTTGTTGCTCATCTTACATGCGATGAACGTGGTCACTGTGAACTCAGGTCGAGGCACAGTGTTTGGGCCACAGGCTAGTTAGACCCTGGTGTCCCCAAGACCACTGCTCTTTGCAGGGGAGGAGGAAGTCTCCCTGGTAAGTCGGACCCCGTAGTAAGGATGGTGCCCTTGTTCGTGACAAGTTTTCCTGTCACAGGGTTGATCTCTGTGCCTGGACAAGGGGGTGCTGGTGAAGAGGTGCACAAACAAAGACCGTTGTTCCAAATCTGAGCGATTTACAGGTTTCTGTGTTGTTTTGTAAGGAATTCTCTTAGGTTGTAGAGGCCAAATGTTTTGTTTAAAAATAGCATTGAAGACATTCTAAAAAAAAAATTGTGTAGCTTGATATTGCCAGGTGCCTTATTAGAAGATGACATCTTACAGAAGAATGTTCCAGGGAGCCTCTTGTTTGCTTCTTTTTTTTTTTGTTTGTTTAAGATTATTTATTTATTTATTTGACAGAGAGAGAGATGACAAGTAGAGAGGCAGGCGGAGAGAGAGGAGGAAGCAGGCTCCCTGCTGAGCAGAGAGCCTGATGCGGGCCTCGATCCCAGGACCCTGAGATCATGACCTGAGCCGAAGGCAGAGGCTTTAACCCACTGAGCCACCCAGGCGCCCATCTGGTTTGCTTCTGTAGTCTGGTTTGATCTTCCTGGTAATGGATATTTCTTAATCACAGAAGAATATAGGGAAAGATCAGCACTTGGGGGAAATGTCCTTTAGAAGAATTTAGAAACGAGCCATGGACATGCTAACTATCATTTATGATACTCGTGTGAAGAACAGTAAGAATTATTCATGGGGAAGTGGAAATAAATGGCTCTCTCGTTTTTCTTTTGTCTTTCCAGAAAATATTTGCAGATTTGCAGGCTGCAGGATTTCCCGTGGTTGAGACGAGCACCCTGACGGAGGAGGGGGTCATTCAAGTGAAAACAGAGGTCAGTGCTTTCTCCATCCCTTTCCAGCCTTTGTTGTCCGAGGAATCAGTTTTGGGGAAGGAAGCAGGCATCATGGGCAGGGAGCTCTCGAGGCGACCAGGTGGGAGAGTGTGTGCACCGCACTGAGCCTGGTCCCCACCTGTCCAGTTGAACTTGGGACTTGAGGGCATACTCTGACTCCTGCACCCGCTGCTCGCTGTCCTTCCTGACCTGCCAAGAGGGCTGCGGGAGCGGTACTGTCATGAAACTTAGGCAGAAGTCGAAGGAGCAAAAGGAGCATGGAGAGAGACATTTCCTGGTTAGGTTTCATATGTAGTTCTGATCACTTACTCCGGTCTGATGCTGTGGTTTACTTGGCTCTGGTGCTCCATTCAGAGTCCAGGGGGTGCTGTGAGCCTGGCTGGGAGCACAACACGAGGGTTTCTGGTGGCGGGCCTGGAAGGGCTGTGGAGTGTTGCCTTGGGGCGCTACCCAGCCTAGGCTAGCAGCCTGCTCCCTCCTGCCTGCTCCCTCCTGTGCGTGTGGTCGGCTCCGGGAGGTTACATGGACCTTGGGGATATCCCTAGGACAGCACCAGACTCTGTGACTCCTGAGGAAAAAGCACATAGCGGGGTCTAAAGCGTTGGAACATGGTCTGCTGATGAGTGGGGGGCTCTGGTTCCTGTCCTGCACCCCTATGTCCAGCCCTGAAGGTGGGATGCCTTGTAAGTCTGGCCCTGTTTCCTCACCTCAGGCTTGTGACAGGCTCCTGGCTCATCGAGTTGAAACCAAAATGAAAGGAAATAAAGTGAATGAGGTGCTGAACAGGCTGCATCTGGCCATGCCAAACAAGAGAGACGACAAGGTGAGGTTGGCCTTTCCAGAAGCCCGCGAGCCAGCACCCACCTCACACAGGGCTTGCGGGCACCATGCACACTCACTCAGAGTAAGAATGATGTCGTGTGTCCTGATGTACTAAAAGTGCAGAGGTAGAGCCTGCTCCTCCCTCCACCAGAGGCAGTTAATAATGTCTTGTTCATCCTCCCATTTATCTTTCTGGTGTGTAAGCATAGTTTTAAAAATCTTAATAGAATCATATCATGTTCCTTAAAATGTTTTGTTTTCTGGGCACCTGGATGGTAATCGGTTAAGTGTCTTAACTCTTTGTTTCAGCTCAGGTCATGATCCTCAGGGTTGTGGGATCGAGCCCCATGTCGCTGTGTGTGTGTGAGGGAGAGGTGGTCAGCACTCGGTGGGAACCCTGAGATTCTCCCTGTCCCTCCCACTTGTGCTCGCTCTCTAAAGTAAATCGATCTTTAAGAAAAAAAAATTTTTATTGGTTTTCTTGCTGTTGCTGTGCTCAGTTGCACATCTTTATCTGTAAATCTTTGTTTTTAATTGCAGATGTATACAGAGTGAATTCATGTTAGGGAGTTGAGAAGGTCAGACCGTGTCCTCCAGAAATGCCTTCCTGGGTTATTTATGCTGTACATTTCCCAGATCTTTGATGCTGAGTGTTCGCTGATGTCAGTCTCATTGATGAAAGATGGTCCCATTTTGGGGATTTCCTTAATGATTAGTGCAGGCGAGCATTTTTTTATTCTTAAAGATTTTATTTTTAAGTAATCTCTATATCCAACATGGGGCTTGAACTCAAAATTCTAAGTTCAAGAGTCATGTGCTGCACCCTGTCAGGCAAGCTTTTTTCATGAGCTTATTGGCCTGTTAGTTCTTCAGGTCATTTATCTTTTACTCATTTAATTTATAATTTTTATGTGAAGGAAATCAGACTCTCATATGTTTTGTAGGGTTTTTTTGTTTTTGTTTTTGTTCTTTGGTTGTTTTTTTTGTTTTGTTTTGTTTTTTTAAGATTTTATTCATTTATTGGACAGAGAGAGGGAGAGCACAAGCAGGAAGAGCAGCAGAGGGAGAGGGAAAAGCAGGCTCCCCGCTGAGCAGGGATCCCGATGTGGGGCTCCATCCCAGGACCCTGGGACCATGACCTGAGCTGAGGCAGACACTTAATCGACTGAGCCACCCAGGCGCCCCATGTTGTTTGCTTTTTGAATTGGGTTTCCTTTTTCAGCCTCAGGTTATACATTTTTAATATGCTATTTAATATTTAATTTTTAAAATATATGCTATTAGCTAATATTGTGGGTTTTGTTTGTTTGTTTGTTTGTTTGTTTTGTGGCTACTGGGTTTTGTGTCATGCACAGAAAGACCTACCATTTGGGATGCCTGAGTGGCTCAGTCATTAAGCATCTGGCTTTGGCTCAGGTCATGATTCCAGGGTTCTGGGATCGAGTCCTGCATCCGGCTCCCTGCTCAATGGAGATCCTGCTTCTGCCTCTCTGTCTGCCTGCCGCTCCCTCTGCTTATGCGCGTGCTCTCTCTCTCTCTCTCTCTGTTAAATAAATAAATAAAAATCTTTTTTTTTTTTTTTAGATTTTATTTATTTATTTAAAAGAGGTAGAGAGCACAAGCAGGCAGAGCGGCAGGCAGAGGGAGAGGGAGAAGCAGGCCCCCCTCGGAGCATGGAGTCCGATGCGGGACTCGATCCCAGGACCCTGGGATCATGACCTGAGCCGAAGGCAGCGGCTTAACCGACTGAGCCACCCAGGCGCCCAATAAATGAAAGTCTTAAAAAAAAAAAAAAGGAAAGATCTACCTTTGATTCCAAAAATATTCTTTAAAAATATTATTTTTTTTCTATATTTGGATGGTTTCATTGTTTAGATTTTACGTGTTTTGAACAGACGTTTTTGCTCAGTCTTGCGTTTGTTTTGTTCTTGGGAAACAGGCAACTACCCAGTTGTGTTTTTGCTGGGCTAGTCATTTATCTCAGAACTGATGATTGAATCCTGTATCTTTCCATTAAATTCTCCTGTATACTGGGTTTCTGTCTAGATTACTTTCGTCTACTTTGTTTCTTCTGTGTTGCTTTTTTGTTTGTAATTTTCTCAAGAATCTTGGTGTTAATTTTTTCTAAATAAACTTCGGAGTGATGCTTGAGTGGCTCAGTCGGTTAAGTATCTTCCTGTGGCTCAGGCTCATGATCCTGCGATCCTGGGATCGAGTCCCATGTTGGGCTCCCTACTCAGTGGGGAGTCTGCTTCTTCCTCTGCCTGCCACTCCCCTGGTTGTGTTCTCTTCTCTGTTATATAAATAAAGTCTTTTTTTTTTTTAAGATTTTATTTATTTATTTGACAGAGAGAGAGAGAGATCACAAGGAGGCAGAGAGGCAGGCAGAGAGAGAGGAGGAAGCAGGCTCCCTGCCGAGCAGAGAGCCCGATGTGGGCCTCAATCCCAGGACCCTGAGATCATGACCTGAGCCGAAGGCAGAGGCTTTAAACCGCTGAGCCACCCAGGCGCCCAATAAAGTCTTTTTTAAATAAATAAACTTTGGATCAGCTATGGAGTCTTCCTGTTTCCTTGCCCAGCTGGCCCCGTGGTCCTGCCCTGTCGTCTTTTGGATTGGAATTGGTCTGGCTTTGCAGAGGGGGAGCATGCCTCTGGTTTTTCTCTCGTGTTCCTTTTGCATTCAGCAAGGTATTTCTGTAACACTTTCTGGTGATGTCTCCTCAGGAGAGGCCCCCTTTCATCCCCGAGGGAGTGGTGGCACGCAGGAAGAGAATGGACATTGGGGAGCCCAGGAGGAAGCGGGTAGGTTTGCTTTAGGGGTGCAGAAGGCCACTTGTGCGTGGGGCGGGCACGGAGCGTGACACTAGGGGCATCTGGGCCCATGCTGTCAGGCTCCCTGAGTACAGGCGTGAGTGGTGGGGTCCCCGGGACATGGGAGCTGGGCTGCACAGGCGTTAGAGGGGTGGGCTGGTGGGTTGGAGAAGAGGTCATCTCCTGGGGGTGAGGAGGGACTCTGTACTTGTGCACCTGGAAGGTGAGTGAGAGCTGATGGGAGTGCTCTGCCCCTTCGTTGCAGGAACGAGACCTTGAAGTGGAGCTGGGAGACGATTATATTTTGGACCTTCAGAGTAAGGGCCGATGTCCGGGTCAGGAAGTTGTGGAAGGGCTTCTGTGCCTGCATGCCCTGCAGCTGCGCCTCAGTCTCTTTCTTAAGAGGATGGGCTCTGAGGCTTTTTACAGGCGGTTTTGATGGCTTCAGGAGGGTGGTGTTTAGCTTGCGTGGTGTATGGGTGCTGGCGTAGGCCGCTGCTGCTGATGGTCTGCCACCACTGCCTTTGCCTCCCATTCTGAGCCTGTGGTCCTGAGGCGCTCGCTGGCTGACCCTGGTGTGTGTTTCTTTGCTGGGGTGTTGGGTGCAAGTGCTCTGTTGTCTTCCTGGCGAGGCGTGTGTAAGAAGTCACTTTGGGTACATCGTGGTTGAAGGTATTAAAAACTGTAGTAAACATAACTTTTTTTTTCTACTTTAGAGTACTGGAATCTGATGAACTCCTCTGAGAAATACGATAAGATACCGGAGATCTGGGAAGGCCATAACGTAGCTGATTACATTGATCCTGACATCATGCAGGTCTGGGACACTCGCTGAATTGTGTGATCTTATTCCTTACGTAACCATGAAGGTACCACCACGGCTGTTGGCCTACCTGGACTTGTCACCCATGTTCCTTCTGCACCGTGAACCTCCCCACCCCTCCCCACACTGTCACCAATGGCCTGCTCCTGCCGAGGGTTCTGGAGACCCCAGGGCTGTGCTCCCTCTCTGGTCTGAGCCACGTCCTCCTTTGTGGGGCAGGTGGACTCCATGGGCTTCGAGCTTCCTGTCCTCTGACCTGACCTGTTCTTGCCTCCTGGAGCTTTGCTCCTTTGCGGCGGCTTCCTTCTATTGGCTGTCTCTTAGCAGGTTCCTTTTCTTTAAAAAACAGAATTTTCTTAAACCCTGTGCCCTCTGCTGGTCAGACTCCTCTGTTAGCACGCTGAGGCCCACACTCCCGGCCCCAGGAATCCTGTCATGGGCTCCTTTAATCTCTGTCCTCAGTGTGGGGCCTGAACTCAGGATCCCGAGATCAGGAGTTGCACACTGCACGGACTGAGCCAGCCAGGCGCTCCCATAACTTGTTTTTTATTAACTGTGTAGCCAGCAGTGGTGTTTGTGTCTGGGGATGGCCTTAGAAGGGATAAAGGGGATGTTGTAGTCCCATATCAGCTCATGTTGATAAATTTCTAGTTTGTCCAGCAGGAGGTGCTCTTGTGTGTGTGTGTGTGTGTGTGTGTGTGTGTGTGTGTGTGTACACGTGTGCAGTGGAGGGATGTGCTGGGGAGTGTGGGAGGTGATGTCTGCCCATCTCACCTTGACGTCTGCAGTAATTGTCTGTAAAGAGAAAGAAACGGCACAGGACAGCTCACGGGACTTGTGGGCTCACTGCTGGGAGGTGAGCTCTTGGGCGTCCTTGTGCGGGACCGGGGGCAGGCATTCATTGCCCCCTGAAAGGCCGAGGGGAACTGAGCTCCCGCAGGAATATTGCTACACTTAAGAGTTTTTCACTGTTGTGTTTAATCACAATTCTTTTTTAAGAAATTGGAAGAGTTAGAAAAAGAAGAAGAGCTAAGGACAGCAGCGGGCGAGTACGACAGCGAGTCTGACAGCGAGGATGAAGAGATGGGGGAGATCCGCCAGCTGGCGAAGCAAATTCGGGAAAAAAAGAAGCTGAAAATTCTGCAGTCCAAGGAGAAGAACACACAGGGCCCCAGGATGCCGCGGACTGCTAAGAAGGCAAGTTCTGTGTTTCCAGAGTGCCAAGACCACATGTGCGGGTGTCAGATTCTCGTACAGTCGTTGCTAAGTGCGACATTTCAACCCAGATGTGGCTGTGGGATCACACATACTTTGTCAATAAATACTGGTGTTTGAGGTGGGTTGAGCCCTGGTCAGCTGAACTCTGCTGATGGCACCCTTTCCTGGTGACTTTCGGGTTCCGCACTGTTGGAGTCAGCTCTCTGCAGTTGAATAGAGTAAGGTTGTGATTTGAGATTTGTGGTAGAAAAGCCATCAGCCACTATGTTCTTGTTGTTTAATTTCTCTGTGAGTCAGGACTCACCTTTGCAATTTACAGAAACCTAAGCTAGTCCAACTTAAATCCTTGGACAATTTCTTGGCTCCTGTGATTGGTTAGGATGGGGAGAGTCACACTTCAGGCACAGATTATTCAAATGATATGAGAATTCTTTCCTCAGCCCCGTCTCTATAGGATCTTTCTCTCTGCTCTTTGCCTGTCAGGGTAGTAGGTGAGGCCAGGTCCTGTGGGCAGCCTCAGACCACGGGATGTGGTAGGTAGGATGGCGTGAGGGCAGCTAAAATGTGACAGGAGTGGAACGGAAACAGTGATGTTGCAGACACCTCTCAGTGGATGTTAGTGTGTCGGGAATACTGTTTTCATGAGATGGCAAATGAGTGGTCCTTGATAGACTGGACATCCGTCTGTGTCCCCAGGGGAGTGCTCAGTGGGTTTGGGAGGAGACACTGCAGCTGGAGTTTGCTTCTTGAGGCATGTCATATGACCCTAGTGTCAGAGACCCTGCACGCAGAGACCCCCTGCAGAGTTGAGCACAATCTAAGGACGTGCCGTGTATGTCATCTTACATGTGGCCACTGCTTGGGAGATGTTGGTTTCAGCAGCTTTGATGCCTGTCCAAAAATAGGAACGTGAGCTCAATTATAAGATTTAATTCCTAGAAGGAACGTATCCTAGATCATTGTAAAAGGTACATTTTCCCTTGAGGTTTTTTTTAAAACATTTCATCAAAGTAATTTTGCTTAAATCCCTTTCCCCCATGTTCAGGTTCAGCGGAAAGTCTTGGAGGATGAGATGCGCAGTCTTGGTGTTGACATGGATGACAAAGACAATGTAAGTGCGTGGAGATGGTCCTGGGACAGGGACGGCTCTGCCTTAGGACACCAGCCTCTTAGAAATCCAGAGGCTGGCAGAGCTGGTTACAGAAGAAAGGGGAACTTGGGGCGTCTGTGTCGAGGAGCAGCATTGGAAGTGCTGACTGAGAGCTGATCGTGCTCGTCCCACTGCTGTCTGTGGGCCCCTTGAGACGGCTCAGGGCATTCGGCTCCAGGGACCGTGCTGGCGGTGCAGGGGCTGTTTTCAGCCTCCATTCTTGTTCCCTCAAGAAGAGTTGAGGGACGCCTTGCACACTCCATGTGGCCCTGAGCATGGGGCGGGCCCCAGTGCACTTTCTTTGTGGGGTTTGTTTTTTGTTCTTTTTTTTTTCTTCTTGTCAGCTTTTTATCATATTTGTGCATACGTTGTCTTCCGTTCCAGGTTAATGAAAAATATGAAAAATACCAAACCACAAAGGAAAAAAATCACTAGTGTTTATAGCACAGAGAAATAATCTAGGTTGACATGCAGTTTACACCTTTTTATTCAGCTTTTTATGCAGTAATCTCTTTCTTTAAAATGTATTTATAACCATATTCTGTATATCATGCCTATTTCCCATTGTGGTATAGCATTTTTAGGATAATTTTTGAGTAAAAAGTGTTAAGTTATGCTAGGTTTCTCGGGCTGGTTGTTTAAAAATTCATTTGGTGTCAACTCAATACAAGGTGACGTGTAAGTAATATACAATAAAGTGGAAGTAATTTGGGAAAAATACAAGTTGGAATAGAATGTCAGGACAAAATGTAAACTTTTTTTTTTTAAGATTTTATATGTTTGATAGAGAGGGAGAGGGCACAAGCAGAGGAAGAGGCGAGCAGCAGACAGGGAGAGGGAGAAGCAGGCTTTTCACTGAGCAGGGAGCCTGATGCGGGGCTCAGTCCCAGGACCCCGGGATCATGACCTGAGCGGAAGGCAGATGTTTAACTGACTGAGACACCCAGAAACCCCTTGTTTTTTGTTTTTAATTAACATATAATGTATTATTTGCCCCAGGGGTATAGGTCTGTGAATCATCATGCTTATACATTTCACAGTAAACTTGATTTTTAAATTTTTAACTTGAACTTCGATTTTGGTGACTGAGGCCTTCACGTCTTAGCTTCAGCTTAGTGACCAGATAGATATATGAGGGTTTACTGAGTCTCTCCACATGAGAGGAGTTTAGACTGTAAATAGTTCAAAACTCTTTTCTTGGGGCCCAGGGATTAAAAGGTATTCCAGATAACTATTGGAATTCTGATTTTTTTTTCTTGATGAATTATCCTGGAGCATGCATATATATATATTATTTATTTATTTTATAGTGAGTGTGTGTGAGCCTTAGGTTGGGGGTGGGGCAGAGGGAAAAGAATCTGGAGCAGACTCCCTGCTGAGCATGGAGCTCAATACTGAGCTTGATCCCAGGAGCCTGAGATCATGACTTAAGCTGAAACCAAGAGTGAGATGCTTAACTGTCTGAGCCACCCAGGCGCCTCTGGAGCATATACATTTTTATATAAAATAACTTTTTTTCGTATTCTGGATTATTTTATTGCAACAGATTCCCAGAATTAGAATAACTAAAATCAAAAGATGCTGTGTTAAAGCTTTTTTCTGAACGGCTAGACTAATTTGGACTTTAATCAATGTGTGAGATTGCCCTGTTCAAATGGAGTGTTCTCTTCATGAACGTACGTGATTCTTTATCATATGCAGGCTGACTGCCTGCATGCGTGTCGAGGTGTGAACGGTGAGCAGGGCACCTACCAGCGTGAGCAGAGCTCCTGCATAGGGGACAGTCGGTGTGTCTGCTTAACCTCAGCTCGGAGCTTTCTGGACGCCGTCCACTGTGTTAACCCCAAAGTTGTGAGATGAGGACACTGTACATCTGGAATAGAAATTGGGGTGTCAGTCCCACAGTCTAGGGTGAGGGACAACATGGAATGGCCAGCTTTAAGTAGATACTTCTAATATAGTTAAACTCCTGTTTGTAACATAAAGCAGTATGTTGAGTGGGAAAGAATACTCGGTAACTAACATGATGTTAAAGAGCTTTAGCTTATTCAGTAATGTCTTTAAAAACTCTTAGTGTCCTCTCCCGTTGTCAATGTAATTTCGTACGTGTGACCACAGCCCTGAATTTGCTACTCATGCTTTTCAGGCCCATTATGCGGTCCAGGCCAGGAGATCCCGGAGCATTACTAGGAAGAGGAAACGGGAGGACTCTGTTCCACCCACGTCTGTAGCCCGCAGCCGCAGCTGCTCTCGGACTCCACGGGATGTCTCTGGCCTTCGGGACGTCAAGGTTAGTCTCTGTGATGTGCGGTAGAAAACAGGGGCCTCTGCTGGTGACTCAAGGACTCGGCACACCCTGCAGCTGTCATTCAGAGGGCAGGGTCCACAGGTGGGGGCTAGTGCCCCCCAGGAGGCCAGCTTGGCATTCTGGACCCTTGCCCTAGTGGTGTCCTCTCGTAAGGGCATGGAAGCACGGTGTCCTAGGGCACTGTGCTCAGAACCTGGGGCCGGAGCCCCTTCAGAGAGTGGCTGTGGTCTGTCTTTTGGGAAAGACATTGGATATATTCGGTCTCTTTCATTGAAACTTTTTTTTATTTTTTTATTTTTTTATTTTTTATTATTATTTTTTTAAAGATTTTATTTATTCATTTGACACACAGAGAGAGATTACAAGTAGGCAGAGAGGCAGGCAGAGAGAGAGGAGAGAGGAGGAAGCAGGCTCCCTGCTGAGCAGAGAGCCCGATGTGGGCCTCGATCCCAGGACCCTGGGATCATGACCTGAGCTGAAGGCAGCGGCTTTAACCCACTGAGCCACCCAGACGCCTGAAACTTTTTTTTTATTAAATAAACACAAATATTTAGTTTCGCATTTTGAAAGTTCAGACACAGGAGAAAGTCTATATAAACTGGCAAACTGTTTACTTGATGGAAGTCTGGAGATTTCCATCTCCTAGAAATCTGGATTTTAATAAAACGGCACTGCTGCTTGTTGGATGTGAGCGGTATGGTTTCATGGGCTGACTCTGTTTTCTTGTTTGTTTAAGAGGGAGTTATAGCCAATGGGCCTAATATTTCAGCTCCTGCTAGGGACAGGACTTGTCTAAACAAAGTTCTTCCCGATTTCAAGTGCACAGGGTTGAGTTCTGCAGCCCCTGGGTCACAGGGCAAACTGCAGCAACAGACTTGTCAGCGCTTCTCACAGAAGAGATCTGGGCCATGAAGACAGACTGCTAACTAACTGGTCATGACAAGGCACGTGCAAACTTGGGAGCTAACATGTGTTGTTTGTCCTGCTTTACAGATGGTGAAGAAAGCCAAGACTATGATGAAGAACGCCCAGAAGAAGATGAACCGCCTGGGGAAGAAAGGAGAAGCAGACAGACATGTGTTCGATATGAAGCCCAAGCACTTGCTCTCCGGAAAGCGGAAAGCAGGGAAAAAGGACAGGCGGTAGTGGCCTTTGCAGCCGCAGCGGTCTGGCAGGGCGGGGTGGCACCCAGCCTGGTGTGGTGGAGGGTCCTGGGATCGGTGTCTCGGCCTGTAAACTGCAGAGAATGAGAGAACGAGGACACCCAAAGCCCTGGCTGCTTTGCTTTCCAGCAGGGTGCATGGCTGCAGGGTGTTCGCGCTGCCCCAGCACCGGTCTTCTGAGGGCACGGTGGGTTCTGTGTTTAAGGAGTTTTGATTGCTTCAGGTCTTCAGAACTGGAATGATTGATTGACATGAATGTGTGTTTTGATGGAGAAAAATCTTACTCCTTTCCGCAAGAGGGAACTTTGGTTCATGTGTGTCTGGTCTTTTTTTGTGAAGAAAACACCTCTGCTTGTGGACACGGGCAGAAGGCTGCCAGCCTGCCTACTAAGAGCCAATGCCAGTGCTGGATGATTTTCTAGTGTTTTTCTGCAGTCTGTGTACTCTTATAACCTGTCTCCAACTAGCTTATCCAGAATAAACCTCTGAAAGAAAGTAGTTTTGGTTGATTTAGGGTTTTTTGTTTGTTTGTTTGTTTAGTTATAGATCACTATAGTTTGGTCAAATGTAAAGAAAAAAAATAACTAATTTGTTTTTTAAAACAGAAAGTACTTCTTTGTGGGTTAAGATGTTGGGCAGTGCAGCAGCCAAGCGTGGCCTCTGCTGTTTGCGTAACGGAGACTGGGCGTGGGTCCAGCGAAACACCACCCCCACCCCGCAACTTCCGCAGAAGCACCTGCTGGCGCCATCTTACAGTTCTTGTGAATGGAGGTCGGTCATTGTGATGTGCATGTGGCCTCTGAGCCTCGGGGCAGGAGCCCGAGCACCGGAGGCCTTGCTTCCCGACCTTCCATCCACGCCCATGTGACCACTTTACACGCCTGCAGTTCCCAGTGAACCACTTCCTGAGTGTGTGCTGTGCAACCCGTTTCAGCGTTTGTCACGTGACGAGGTTTTCTAACAGGTATGTCTAACGAGTGCTGCGTTTTGGGGATATAAAGTAGGGTTTCTGTGTATGTGTGCTGGAAAAGATTCATTAAGAGAAGCTGAAACGCATGGGGTGTTGGGGAGGCAGGAGCCCATCTCTATGCTGGGATCACAGTTGTGGAACCGTTCTGGAACTCGGGTCTCTCTGGATGCTTGCATCTTGCAGGGAAGGGCTTGGCTTGGCAAATCCATCAAGTTTGGTCAGTTTTAGTCCTTGTGGCTTTGGTGTTCACGTATCCCCCAACCCCCACCCCGGGGCAGTCACTGCGTGTATTCCTATGGCTGCTTGTGTGAGTTAGAGGGGGTGCTATGGACCTTGTCCCACAAAGGTTAGGATTCTAGGTTTAGATTGCCAATTGCTTGCTACTGATAGCAGAGGTGTAGACACAGAGACGGACCCCATTCTTACAATCCCTGTCCACTGAATTGGGTGCAGCGGGCTTAAGGAGCCAGTGCTGGTTCCTTTTCCTTTGCTTTTTCCTGCTTTACCGCTCTTGGGGGCCAGATACTTAAGGACTAGGACTTTGAAAAGGAACTGCATGTGAAGGGAATTTAGAGAGCACACTCATGCCCCAGGAAGGACATTTACTCCAAGAAGAACTACGGAGACCTTCAGTGTTTACTCCTGGTTGGCACAGTGATACCCTTAAAACAAGGGACAGTATCTGGTTTCCAGAATTCCCACATTATAAGATTTCAGATGTCAAGTTTTTAACAAAATCACAAGGCATACAAAAAAGTAGGGAAGTGTATGGCCCATGAAAGGAAAAAATTCTGTCGCAGGAGGTTGAGATGATGACTGTCCAGACAGAAAGTTTTTAGTACACCATCCTAAAAACCCAGAGCTGAAGGAAGATGGGCAGAGTCAGGAAAAGGAGGTATGAACAAAGGAGGAATAGAAAAAAACCAACAGGTACCCCCAAATCTCAGAGCTGGAGAGTACAAGTAACAAAATCAAAAAGGCAGATGGGATGATATCAAACCAATCTCTCTGCTTCAAAGGAAGTAAACAGTGAAAGACACCTTATGAAATGGGAAAAAAATTTGCAAACAATGTATCTTTTATGAAATTAATAAGCAGAACACATAAGGGATGCCTACAGTTCAACTGTAACCACCTGATTAAAAAGCGGGGAGGAAGCTAGAACAGAATTCTCCAAAGAAGATGCACAAATAACAAATCCACAAGTGAAAAGATGCTGAAAATCACTAATATAGAGAAATGAAGATGCAACCTATGTGAGCTCACTCCCACCAGAATGGACACTCGAGAGAACAGGTGTTGGTGAGGATGTGGAGAAAGGGGAACCCTCGTGAGCTGTTGGTGGGAATGCAAACTGGTGTAGCCACAGTGGAAGACAGTGTGGAGGTTCCTCAAAAAGAGTTCTCATGAGCCAGCAGTCCCACTTCTAGGTAGAAGGACACCTGGTTAAGTGGGTTGGTTAAGTGACTGCCTTCAGCTCAGGTCATGATCCTGGAGTCCCAGGATTGAGTCCCATGTTGGGCTCCCTGCTCAGTGGGGAGCCTGTTTCTCCTTCTGACCCTCCCCACTTTCATGCTTTCTCTCTTGAATAAATAAAATCTTAAAAAAAAAAAAAAACCCCAAAGAATTCAAAGTTGGATCTCCAAGAGATGTGTGCGCCTCACTTTCGGTACAGAATTACAATGGTCACTAGGAGGAAGCAACCTAGAAGTCTGGGGATGGATGGATGGATGGATGGGTACCGAGAAAAGCACACAAGAGTGTCAGAGTGTGGATGGACCGTGAGGACCCTGCCACGGAAGATAAGCCATTCACAAATGGACCAGTGCCCCATGGTTTACCCTGGGGTATCCAAGTTCATCAAAATCCCAGAAACAGGGAGTTGAGAGGCAGAAGCCAGGGGATGGGGAGGGATTGGTGTTTCATGAGGACAGAGTTTCAGTTTTACAAGGGGTAAGAGTTGTAAAGATCTGTTGTACACAGGCACGTGAATGTACTTAACAGTACTGGATGGTACATTTAAAAATGGGTTACGATGGGTAACTGAATGTTTAAGTGTTTCTTACATTAAACCAAACTTCCAGCAAAGAACAGCCCTGACGCAGGTGGCTTCACTGGTGAATCCTGCTAAACATTTAAGAAACATCAATCCTTAAAATGTTCTCCAGAAATGAAGACAAGGTTGCGCTTCCTAACTTATCCTGTGAGGCCAGCATTGCCTGGATACTGAGGCCAAAGACACCACAAGAAAACTGGAGACCAAGGTCCCTGGTGAATATCGACACACAAGTCCTCAACTAAAGGCTCGCAAAACACTGTGAGCAGGATGGAGGATCGCTCAGCAAGAGCCCGTGAGGTTCCTTGGGAGTCAAGGACGGCCGGCGTGCAGATGTGACGTTATCATATTAACCCGGTGAAGGATGAGGACTATGGGACCCTCTCAGTGATGAAGAAAGAGCATTTGATCAAATGTAGTACCCTTTCCTGCTGAAAGCACTCAAAAACCTAACGGAAACTACTTCAGCAGAATAAATGCCGTCTCTGGAAAGCACACAGCCACCATCACAGTCGGTGGTGAGACCAAACGTGTCCCCTGAGATCGGGGGCAAAGCCAGCATGCCCGTGCTGGGCACCCCTGCTCCACAGCACTGTGGTCCTAGCCGGAGCAGTGAGACGAGAAGAGGAAGGAGCAGGCATGCGAGTTGGGAAAGAGAAAATTAAATCATCTCTGTTCGCATACCACGTGATTTTATATGTAGGGAACTGTAAATATTTCATACCCAAAAAACTCAGCAAAGTTCCCGGGATATAAAATCAGACTACAAAGAACACTTATGTCTCTATACACTAACAGTGAACAACCCAGGAACTATGTTAAAATAATCCCATTTGTAATAGGGTGAAAAAGAAGAAAGTATTTAGGAACCAACCAAGGAGGTGGAAGATGTGGACACTGAAAAGCGTACAGTGCTGCTGGGAGAAATGCGGCGATGAACACACACCGAGACCCGTGTCCCCACTGGAGGACGGGATGCTGCCCGGCTGTCCAAGCTGCCCGCAGTGGTCTGCGGATTCAGCGCAACCACCTCGCAATCCCAGCGATGCTTCTTGTAGGAAGAAACCCATGCTAAAGTTCACATGGAAGCTTCAAGGAATAACTGAACTCATCTGGAAAAGCAGAAGAGAGTGGAGGACCCACAGTTCCTCATCGCAGAACGTGCTTCCAAGCTGCAGCAGTTAAGGGGGTGCCAGGACCATGGAGGCACCTGTGTGGCAGGGTAGCCGGGGCCAACTCAATGAGCACAGTCCTGCAGCGCTGGGAGCCTGCTCTGTGCGGAATGAGGGTTCTAAAGGCAGCTGCACCTCTGGAGCATGGCAGCGGGAATTAAGATAGTGAATAAATGATAGCAGAGGCACCCAATCTGGGGGGCAGCCCAAGGGGAGGGACCATTCACTGTGGCAGCAATCGTCAAAAACCTTGTCCCGGGGGAGGAGCTGCCTATCAGGTCTGGGCCCTGCAGCTTCAGTGAGGGGCTCAGCGGTCCCCTGAGCGGTGAAGTTTATGTTTACCTCGTGGATGGGCATTAACTGAAGACGAGGAAGGGCGGGACTGGGATTTTGATGCTGCATTGAGTGCACTTACCCCTTGAATGTAGCTGGGGGGCTGCTGAGCTGTTTGGGAAGCTTGAGCATTTCAGGTCTTGGTTCGGGATGTGTTGGGTGAGACTAATCAGTCCTAAAGAGTTAGTCTAGGCTAACTCTCCCACCGAAACAGGTCACTTGCAAGCGTCTACCCATTGCTGGGAACCAGTAGGCTGTCCATTCTGGCCACTGGGTGGAGGTGCTCTTCGGGGTCCATAGGGGTGCCGGGCACTGTTCCCTCAGATCTTTGCTTTGTTCCTCCCCTAATGCCTGGGCTGACTCATGCATGAGCTGACTCCGTCCTCAGCTGGAGCCTCGAGGAATGCCTGTCTGCACAAGTGCTCCTGTGCCAACTGCCCGAGTTTGGCTGTGGAGAGCAGTCAGTGTGTTCCACGCCAGCACTTGGCTGTAATGGAAAATGACAGCATTTCAGATTTTCATTGTTCTTCGGAGGTTTGGCAATCCCTGCTGGTGTCCCCTCTGCAGAAGGGAAGCATAATCATGAAACAGGCTTTAGGAATCATTACCGCTGTCTAGGTCTCGTTTTGTTCTGTGTTCTTTGATTTTAAGCTTGCCTTATTCCAGAAAGGATTCTATTTTATTTTTTTAAAAGATTTTATTTATTTATTTTTCAGAGATGGAGAGAGAACAGAAACAGGGAGCAGCAGGCAGAGAGAAGCAGGCTCCCCACCGAGCAGGGAGTCCGATGTGGGACTTCATCCCAGGACCCTGGGATGACCTAAGCCGGAGGCAGAGGCTTAACTGACTGAGCCACCCAGGCATCCCTCTAGGAAGGATTTTAGAAAATATATGGGAATTACTGAATGAAACATCCCCATTTGCCACTTTCCGAAGGCATTTGTCTGAAGGAGCAGGCTGGGAGACTGCCGAGGCAGAACAGGAAAGGCATGAAGCACCATCCTCAAAGCAAGGGTCCCAGGACACACAGAAGTGCCTGCATCCTCTCTGCAGCCTGGGCTTCTGTGTGGGTGTGCAGACGTTCCTCCACCTGCTGGCCCTCTTTCTCAGTGAACACTTCTAATCTCGAAATACTGGCTCGTTACAAAAACCACACACCATGACCTGACCTCATGCACCAAGGACAGTGGTGAAATGCACAGTTGCCTCACAGCTTGTCATAAAATTAGACTAGAGGGCGCCTGGGTGGCTCAATGGGTTAAAGCCTCTGCCTTCGGCTCAGGTCATGATCTCAGGCTCCTGGGATCGAGGCCCGCATCGGGCTCTCTGCTCTGCAGGGGAGCCTGCTTCCTCCTCTCTCTGCCTGCCTCTCTGCTTACTTGTAATCTCTCTCTCTCTGTGTCAAATAAATAAATAAAATCTTTAAAATAAAAAAATTAGACTAGAAATGACAGGCTTGTACTTTAATGCTGGATGATGTATATTTAATATTTCAGTCTAGTTGGTCTTCGATTAAGCCCCGGGGCCTATGTGCAATACTACAGAAAATCAGGGAGGAAGAGAGTCCTACAGTGCACTTTTAAAAAGAACACGCTGTTCAAAAGAGACACATTTAAAAACAACAGAGAAAAATTAAATATAAAGGAGGAAAGCCGGTAAGAAAAACAACAGAAAAATTAAATATAAAGGAGGAAAGCTGGTAAGAAAAAAGATATACCTGTAATATGCTAACAAAGCAAGTGTGGTCATCTGAACATCAGGTAAAAGAATTAAAAGCATTCCATTGGATAGAATGTAATAAAGTTCTATTAAATAGGAATTCAATGCAAATTTTAAAAATAAAAAAATTTTAGAAATAGAAAAAAGATTCAACAGTTTGAATTTTTAGTTATATGTGTTTTGTTAGGAGAAATAGAGAAATCCTTAATTATTTTGGATGCTTGATCATCTCACAAATAATAAGCAGATCAAATAGAAAAAGTAAAGCTCTCAATAACTTAAAACTCAATTAATAGTTATCCAAACATAACAGAACCCTTGGAACTTTCCTTTTTTGTTATTTTTTGGTGGTGTGTGTGTGTGTTTTGAATAGGCTCCACAGCCAACACCGGGCCTGAGCTTACAACCCTGAGATCAAGAGTCTCATGCTGTGCCCTGCCTTGGAACTTTTCTAAAGAAAATTTCAGTAAGTTCTGACAACAGTCACCATATTAGTCACACACTCCACGATGTTGCAAAAGCATTAGAGATTTAATAGCAAAAGTAAGAAGTAAGCACATGTCTCAGCCCGACCTGGCACCTCCTAATGAACATGGGCAATATCCCTGAGTTGGACGTGAGTGAGAAACTGCTAACAGGTTCATACCTGTACTAGGAGATCTAATTCATTTCTTTCAGAGTTGTGCAAATCAAGAGGATAAAAAAGACTACTGAAAATCTGAGTAACAACATGTTTGACAGACTATCTGCTTTTCTATAATGGAGGATAAAAGACATAAAAATCCAAGAAACGTTGGACAAATACAGCTCAGTTTGGGTCACAAAGAAATGACAGCTAACAACTCAATAGCAAAAAGCAATTTGATTAAAAATAGAGCATCTAAACACATATCTCCAAAGATGATATCCAGGTCAGCTGTAGATACATGAAAAGATGCTGAATATCATGAGCATTAGGGAAATAAATATCAAAACCACAATGAGATAATACCTCAGAATGGCTAAAACCAGCTCAGAATGGCTAAAATCAACAGCACAAGAAACAATAGGTGTTGGCAAGAATGTGGAGAAAAGGGAACCTCGTGCACTGTTGGTGGGAATGCAAGCTGGTGCAGCCACTCTGAAGAACAGTATGGAGACTCCTCAAAAAGTTAAAAATAGAGCTACCCTATGACCCAGCAATCCCAACACTGGGTATCTGTCCAAAGTAAATGAATTCAGGACATGAAAAAGATATCCGCAGCCCCACCCACATTCACATTATGTAGTGTTTTTCCCCAAAATGTTCAATCTGAATCTAGCCATGGGAAACAATATGGTAAATCAAAATTAAGTACATTTTGGAAAGTAATTGGTGTGGGATCTTTAAAGGTCAGACTCATGACTGACAAATGGGCTGGGGACCTGATGGAGATAGACGGGTGTGAGTGGCTGCCGGGGTTGGGGGCAGGAGGATGGAGAAGTCATGATGGAGAACACTGGGGAGATGTGAGCTATTGTAGGGGCCCCTCGCATGGCTTTGAGACCATGTCCGTGGTTCCAAGGCAGGTGTGGGGAAGAGAGTGGGCTCTCCATGAGGGGTAGTGCGGTAGCTGAATTCGAAGTGTTAACGAGCAACTAAGATGACAGGTTATTGGAAAGAGCTTGCTTGCATGCGGTCTGCTGCCATGTCGAGCTGCTGTGTCCCATGAACTAGTAAGACAGCAAACCCCCAGGGGAACATACAGGTGAGTGGGGGATCCTGAGCATGGAGGTGTACCCAGTGCTGCAGGGTCTAAGTCTAACTGGCATTAGAAACTTGCTCTTGGCTGCATCAAAGAGGCCAAGGTCATTCGAGGAAAGCTACGCAAGGACCTCCTCGCCACCCCCTTGGAAAACGCAGACTCACTTCTCTTTTGGGGTGCCTCCTTGTAAACAAAGTCTCCGGGAAACAGAATAACTGGGTATGCCACAGTCTCCCCGCATGAAACACTGGGAGCACATTCTTTGCCCACCATAAACTTAGCCCAAGTGGCTGAGCTCCCAGTGCTTACCCAAGCCTGCATATTGGCAGAAAGGAAAAATGTCATTATTGACACAAGCTATCTCGAGTCACCAGTGTTCACGGCTCAGCCCATGCTAGGGAAGACAGAGCTGCTCAGTATGCAGCCCAAATCGGGCCCTCGACCTCTCCACCGAGTTTCTGACCCTACCTTTATCCCTGACTCATATTATTAATTATCAGGCAAGTCTCCCACGATCTGAAAGGACGCTTGGACTCAAACGGGTGCCAAGCAGTTATCAGATGTATCATATCTGGGGCCAAGTGGGACCCCTGTAGCCCCTTGCTTCTAACCTTTCAGCTTGGGTTGATCTGACCTATGTGCAGACGGGGGCTAATTAAGGAACTGGAAGAACTGGTTCTGCCCAGGCATGCACGGAACTTAGGACTAAATTCTTTCCCAGGGCCCCCTCGTACGTCTTATCAACCGTGTGGAGAAAATCGTTTACCCTGAGAGGCCCCCCAGGCCCTTTGTGGCGCTCCAAATGGGTTTTCCCATATGGGGTTGTTATCCGCATGGTGTGTGGAAGGGCTGACGCCACCTCACACCGAGGGGGTGAGGAAATCTACCCGAGATCATTCCGGCTTTCACATTCCTTTATGGACTGAGTCCGACCACGGAACTCTTCATACCCTACGTCAGCCTCAGTCATCAGGGAAAGTGGGACCTAAAAATCGAGACATAAAAAGGATTTTCTGAAAGGTCTGTCAAAAAACAACGTAAGCAGCTAGAAGCATTGCCGCTGTCTGTAAACCATCGGTCTGGTCTATTCTGTGTGAGCAAAGGCACATAGAGCATTCCCACCTAACTGCTCAGCTCAGTGCGGACTTGGACTGCTGGCTCCTCCTGTCACTAAGCACACTGTGCCACGTCCCCACCAATTCACAAACGTGGCCCCATTGGCAGGCCCATTGAGAAAGGAAATCCACTGGCATAGCACAATGACAGCTTCTATTCAGCATGAAGAGTCTTATTTCCAAATTCTAGAGATTATGAATTAGAAAAGTTGATCCTAAGTCTCTCTGTGGTAACAGAACAGGAGTTCAATACCACAGTGCAAACTGACAAGCCTCGGGTTGGAAGCTAACCGCTTTGCCCGTGGTTCTCCAAATCGCCATGCCCAGCAAGGAGGAGCTTCTCAGAGAATGTTGCTTCTGTAGAAACCAACGGGGACAAGGAGTATCGAACTTAAATTTATTAATTCTGTTAAGAATTTGAAAGTATTAATACTTTCCACTGGATAAATGAAGCACAGACATTCTATTGGGCTGACCTTTTCTGGGTTGGGGGACTGGTTTAGTGTGATGTGTGGAAATGGGCTCTGATTCTTCTTTTCTGCTTGTTCATCCTCATTCCCATCCATGTTCTTTCTTCTCTGTGCAGATCTCTTCCCACCTGTTACTACCTCAGTTTCTCCCTCCTCAGTCACCAGCTCAGCTTTTAGCATGTGAGTTTCCAGGTAAGATTCAAAGACAGGACTATAGGGGCCCCAGGCAGGCCCCCCGAATGTGCCACAATGGCACACCAGTTATTTTGAATCGAAGTTACTGGGGAAACAGTGGCTTTGAGTGCCTCAGGCCTTCCTCTGTCCCCTGAACGCAGGACACGAATCTCCTGTCATAAAAACACCGCCCGAGAGTGAGAAGTAAGACATCCTGTCACCAAAGACAGGGCCTGTGAAGCCAAGAAAGCTGTAGAAATAAAACCTTGTTGTTTTTCTAATCTTCTACTTCAGACCACATCCTGGTCCCTAATGACTGAGCCACCCACACGCCCCTATTTATTTTTTAAAAACATTTTGATTTATTTGAGAGAGAGAGCACAAGTGGGGGGAGAGACAGAGGGAAAAACCAACTCTGCGCCCTCGCATCATGACTGAGCCAGAGGTATTCTTCACCGCCTGAGCCACCCAGGCGCCCCCTCTCTATTTGCATTTTAAGTAAGCTCCACGGAGCTGAACGCAGGGCTCAAACTCACGACCCCAAGATTGAGACCTGAGCTAAGAACAAGAGTCGGATGCTCAACAGACTGAGCCACCCAGGAGCCACCCAGGTCTTATTTTAGATGAAAATATTGTTGTGTTAAATTTCCTTTTTGTGGGGCGCCTGAGTGGCTCAGTGGGTTAAAGCCTCTGCCTTCAGCTCAGGTCATGATCCCAGGGTCCTGGGATCGAGGCCCATATCGGGCTCTCTGCTCGGCGGGGAGCCTGCTTCCCCCTCTCTCTCTCTGCCTGCCTCTCTGCCTCCTTGTGATCTCTCTCCCTCTGTGAAATAAATAAAAAAATTCTTTAAAAAAAAATTTCCTTTTTGTGCCAGTTGGATTTATGTAGAGTGACCTCTTGGTTATATGCTAAAGGTTTCATTAAATCTGGAATAAATTATAAATATCTTGAGAGCAGATAAGCGAGTGGCAAACTTCACAATTGACAAATCTATGTCAAGGGTATATGGGGACTTGTTATATTTACTATCCTTATAATTTTTCTGTAGGTTTAAAATTTTTCAAACTAGTCGGCTGGCTGGTGCATCTCAGGACTTGGTCTGAATGGAAACTTGAGCTGGCTGTCAGTGGAGCGGCTGACTCTGATTTTGGGGTCCTGGGTTTGAGCCCTTTGTTGGGTGTAGAGATTACTTAAAATCTTTAAAATAAATACCCAGAGTTGTGACAGCCACCCAGCCATGTGGATATGAAGAATTGTGTAGAGATTTAAATGTGGGAGTTTAGGGGCACCTGGGTGACTCAGTTGGTTAAGCATCTGCCCCCGGCTCAGGTAGTGATCTCAGGGTCCTTGGATCGAGTCCCTTGTTAGGCTCTCTTCAGTGGGGAGCCTGCTTCTCCCTTTCCCTCTGCCACCCCCCTGCTTGTGTGTTCTCCCTGTCAAATAAAATCTTAAAAATAAACGTGGGAGTCTAAAGCATGTAGGTGGGAGGTAAGTGGGTGAAACTACAAGGTACAAAGTTATGTCAAGATACTTAAATGTGCACAAGTTCACTCTGTGACATGTGAGTGAGAAGTACAGGCTTAGGCTGACAAGGACCCAGCTGAGGTGTGGAGGACTGTACTGAAACACTAGACACCCCGTATGTGCAGAGGGGGGATACAGGTGGGCATCTAGACTTACACAGAGAGTGGGGTCCCCCATCCCTGGGAATGCCCACTGAATGGGCCCACCCGTGGTGGGGGGAATGAAACCATAAAGCAGGTGTGCCCTGGAGAGCAGGTGGAAGGGTAACTTCCACCTGAGAATTATGTGGCCTACAGCCCAGGGATCCACTCACATGCCTCTGAGTTCTGTCCCTGTGCCCAACCATCTCCTGGGGGCTGGGGCCACGCAGAGGAGTAACATGTGCCCCCTCCCTACAGTGTCTTGATTTTCACTCTGGTTCTCTGGCCAATATAGGCTTGAGGACAGAATAATCATTTTATTTTTATTTTCTTAATTTTGAGAGACAGTGCTCACAAGCACGAGGTAAGGAGGTGGGGCAGAGGGAGAAGCGGACTCCCCGCTGAGCAGGGAGTGGAACTCAATCTCAGGAACCCAGGATCATGACCAGGAAGACGCTTAACGGACTGAGCCACCCAGGTGCCCCCAGAATAATCAGTTTTATATAAGACTACTTCTGGCCCCTAAAGGAGCTGTCAGACAGTTATAGATTTTGGAGACCATGGATTTTAAGCAGTTTAAAATAAAAATTCAAGTTCTAAGGGGTTCATCAGGTCAAAGAACGTTCATCCTTCCGTGTTCCAGACAGGCCTTCTAATAAAACAATAGCGGTAACATCTAACGCTCGCTGAAGATTTACTGGGTGGGTGAGGTGTGCTGTCCACTGGTGCTCTTGGTTATGGATCCCATGACTTTATTAAGGGATTAAATAATGGGGTTAAAGTTTTAACAAACCAAACAACAATATCAAAATGTGGTAATTCTTTTTATTGTTTTTGCTTTTCAGAAAAATTAATACTTGCCACACAATCTTGCCTGAAGTTTTAAGTCAACTGTTCAGGGATAACAAAAAATGGATTTTTCTACTAAATTTATAAAACATTCAGCTTTGTTAAATAATTTCTCATCTTTTTCTTTGTTATTATACAACATTCGAGGATAATACGGCTGTCTTAAGGTTTCCGATCTGAGAAATCTATGGCAAGACTTCTGGAAAGTGCATTAGTCAAAGTATAACTTAAATATGAATATATACACATTCCATAACCCAAATCTGTAACAAGGACTATAATTTTTCTGTGAATTTTTCCCCCTACAATATGGCCTGACATTGTATAACAATGGTTTTCGACTGGGGGCGCCTCTGCCCTCCAGGAGTCATTTGGCATCTGGTGTCATGGTGACTGTCACAGGGGGAAGGGTGTTAATGGCTTTGAGTGGGTAGAACCCAGGGATGCTACTGAAGATCCCACAACACACAGGATGAATTCTCACCAAGAATTATCCAACCCAAATGTTGACAGTGAGTGTCAAGGTTAAGAAATCCTATTGTAGAATATCACCCAATTGACTCAATTTCCATTTTACAAATAGCCTGTCTATCCACTGTCATTCAGAAAGCACGTGTTACTAACTGGCAAAAACTATTTAAAAGATTTAACCCCACCAATATCATTACTAAAAGCAATGTTTGATTTTCAGTATCGAAATACTTCCAGAATGATTATACCACAAAATCAACTTAGAATAACAGAAATCAGGATATATACCATTTAATTTCTCTTGAACCTGCTCTACTAATCTGTTCATATGGAAAGTTAATTTGGACTGTTTTGAAGTAGCTAAGCAAATAGTTCCCACTGCACATTCTTCGAGACTATGATAAAAATGTAATGATTTATAAAGCATCTGGCAAGAGCAGAGTGCTCCACAAGTCTGCTGACGGTATTTATCACAACATACCAAAAATTAAGAGCTTCACTTGTTAGTGTGTTAGGACCATGTGATTAGACAGGTAACATTAATTTGCCCTCTCTGTTTTTACAGTAACCTCTCACAGATGTCTTTTACAAAGAGCAATGCACACATATGGGGTGTGTGATAAAAAACTACCAAGTTGGTTGTATTTTCCACACAAATACTGGTTATAAAGTATCAATGTTTCAAGTGATGAGTTCTTATGGGAAACCAACTTTCTAAAAAATTACATTAAGTTTGCTAAGTGGAGAAATTTTTCACTGTTTTACTAACCGTCCATTTTCACATTCACATTCTATGTATTTTCTTATGGTCAACAAACTGATTCAAATTATTCAAGTTATCCCACCATTTAAAGAGGAAAGCATCGGTAATAATCTGAAACCACGGAGTCAACTTAATTTCACCACAGGCTCCCTTTCTCAGAAGTTCTTTTAGCTCTTCCTTTGTCACATAACGGTAGCTCTTAATCTCATTGGGATCTGGATTCAAAGTTACATCTTTCCTCACAAACAGAATGTAATCAATTTCATGTTCCCCCCAGATACCATCTGACTGAGCCTTGTAGTGAATTCGTGTTAGGTAATTAATTTCTTCTGGAGGAACCTGGGATGAAAATAAAACAACAGCAAAAACTTTAAGACAAGTAATGTAAATCAGCACATCTCATTTCAATAAGATCCTGGATAACAGAACCATACTTCTAGAATTAGAACTCTTATAATCTCCTATTGATGATATATGAAGATATTACATAGTTTCAAGTGCCTACATTTTTTTTCCCCGTAGGACCAAAAACTTAAGTTGATTTTATTGAAATAATTGTATTAAAAAAAAGCAGTCACTCAAACTAGATGTGTGGCATTCTTCTTCACATCTTGATAGTACTTTTTGAGGGGAAAAAGTGTTTACCATTTTAACTAGATCAGATATACTTTATTTACTCAGGTCTCATTTAAAGGGAACAATTCCAGGAAAAAAAGATGATTTCACTTTACCCAATCAGATCTGTAGTTCATATTTGTATGGATTTCCACAAGAAAACTATCATCTCTGATCTGGTCAATTAGAAAAATAATCAACTTCATATATTGGTTAACAGATCAATCCATTTCAGCACTGAGGTAAATTCCCACAAGTAATATGAAGAAATCAAAATTTAAATAATCTTTAATGGAGATGCTTTCTGGGGCGAATTAACTCACAAGGTTACAAAGCAGAGATCTACCTTAAATTTAAGATTTTAATTAAGATGTTTTAATGTATGTTGGGTTTCTTAACAAGATTTCAGCTTGTACAGTTGTGCAGTAAAACTGGTTACCTCTTCCATGGGAATTCCTAATTCAGCCTTTAAACGCCTCTGTGCTGCTCGTCTTACTCCAATGGCCTCTTTTTCTTCGAGCTCTTCTGGATTACTTAATGGATGACTGCAGCAAGTGTTGGTAAAACAACCTGAAACATGTTAATATACATGTAGATTAACTTTTCTTCCCAATAGGTCTAAAAGATAAAAAAAAACCAAACCCTTGAAGTTTTGAAAGTAACTGGCTCCTTGGGCTCAGGTCATGATCCCAGGGTTCTGGGATGGAGCCCCTGCATCGGGCTCCCTGCTCTGTGGGAAGCCTGCTTCTCTCTCTCCCACACTCCCCCTGCTTATGTTCTCTCTCTTGCTGTCAAATAAATAAAATCTTAAAAAAAAAAGTAACAGAAAAATGAAAATTTCTCAGTTATAATGAACTTACCAGTAATCATTCTGTGAAACAGACATGTGCAGATAAATTTTTTATTAACACCTTCTTAATCAGAAAGACCAAACAGCTTAAACACAAACCTACAACTCAAGTAAAAATATACATGAAAAATCTACACATATGTACCAGTTTTCACTGCTGTTAGGTTGTGCTCAATGCACACACTTCTTTATGTGGAATATGAAATGATGCCATCCACAGGATTTCCCTTCTGACCTTGGATAACAAGAATGCCCGGGACCAAGTCACGCTGGATCCGGCTCCCCACAAAATACTTCAGTCAGAAGCACACTCACCTGGAAAGGTGATTTTAGCATCTGATCTCTGCTGCACCAGGAGCTTATCTTCCGTGTTGAATAAGAAGACGCTGAAAGCTCGATGTAACAACCCTGCGAGCCAAAGAGGGGCAATTACTTTACTGTAAAACAGCAGTTAGTTGTCTCATTGTCTACCTCCGGTCCAGAGCCCCTGGAACTTGCTACCATCGTCTTCTATTGAGCGAGTCTCTGCGTGGCCCGGAGAGCACAGCGGGCACGAGGGCCACCGGGCCGGCCCCTGCCCCGGCCGCCCCGTCCCCTGCACCTGCCCCGGTCCCCGCACCTCTGTCTATGTTCTCGTTCAGATGGCAGTTCCGTTTGGTCTCCGCCCCGATCCGACGGTCCTCTTCATCGATGAGAATGCACATCTCTGCCAGCAGCTGCACCTGCTGCGCGTCTAGCTTGTCTATGTCAATCTCCGGCATGCTGGCAGCCCGCTGCACCACGCCCGTGACCCTGGCGCTGACACAGGACCGGGGACTGTGACCCCGTGTCCTCGAGAGAGGCTCCCCTCCACCCCACCCGGGCCCGGGAGTACCTCGCCCCAACTCCCACCCACCATTGAAAGTCCCCCGGGAGGGCGCGCAGCGGCTTGGCGCACGGGACGCAGCGCAAGCGGCCGGCGCGGTCACACTCGGTTCCCGCTCCCCGGCGCTCCGCCTCCGAGCCCCTCCGCACCTCTCCGCGCCCCGGGCCCGCGGGGACCCGCCCGACCCCCGCGCGCCTACCTTAGGCGTCCGCCCTCCCGGTGTGCCAGCTGCGCCGCGCGGTGTTCCCGCAGGCCCCGCCCCCAGGCCTGGGGCCCGCCCCTCGGGGCCGCTCGCCCAACCGTCAGCGCCCGCGCCAGAGCGCGCCACATGCTCCCCAGCCAATCGTGCGCCGGCCGCACCTGATGTCACGGTCGTGCGAGGGCGTGCGAGGGCGTGCGAGGGCGTGCGAGGGCGTGCGAGGGCGTGCGCAGCTCGGTCCCGAAGCTGAGATTCAGCTGTTGCTGGTACCATCTAAGCAGCGTTCTACGGAGCTCGGGGCCCCTCGGAGCGGTTTTAAAGAGGGTACCCGGAGACGGAGGGCGGGGTGAGGAGCCCCGACCATACCCGCCAGTCCGCGCGCCAGCACACGTTCCAGGTCCCTGGGTCGTGACGTCTGCGCAGGTAGCCGTCCGGGTGGCTGGGCTCGGATTCCCTCTGAGCGGCGGCCCGCAAGAGCTCCGCGCGGGACGACGCTGTGCGTGCCCTCGTTCCGGAAGCCGCGGACGCACGCACGCACCGTTGTCCCCACACACTGACCTGTAGCGCACGTCACACCCGCCGTAGCTGCCACACACAGACCCCACACAGCATCTCCACATCCCCCCCCATCACATCACACACCCCTACATATCACACCCCTCACTACACACACACACCCGGACCCAACACATAGCACCCCTCACATCACACCCACTCGATATGAAAATATTAAGTATTAAAATTTGTTAACTCGTTAATTTAAAAAATTCATTTATCTGTTAAAATTTTAAAATTATTAAAACTACTAAATTTGCCCTCAGGTAACAATCATTCACTTATTCAAGTAAGTTGAATAAAGTGTGGTTATATACAGATTACATGTGAAATTATTTCTCAATTTTTAAATAATGTGTCTACATAGCTCAAATTCCTTCCTCTTGTGCCTGTGAGATTTAAAATACCGAATCATTACTAAGTGAAGTGATGTGCAGCAGTCCTCAAACTTTTTGGTCTCAGGACCCCTTTACAGTCTTAGAATCTACCAAGAACTTAAAGAGCTTTTGCTTACTGTTGTTTGTATCTATCCCTATTTACTATATTAAAAATATTAAGACTGATATATTATTTGTTAATTCACTTAAAGATAATGAAAAAACTACATATTGACAAATAACTTTTTTTTAAAAGATTATTTATTTATTTATTTGACAGAGAGAGATTACAAGTAGGCATGGAGGCAGGCAGAGAGAGAGGAGGAAGCAGGCTCCCTTCTGAGCAGAGAACCCCATGCAGGGCTGGATCCCAGGACCCTGAGATCATGACCTGTGCCGAAGGCAGAGGCTTTAACCCACTGAGCCACCCAGGCGCCCTAAAAATAACATTTTAATAAATGTTTTGCAAAATGACCAGAAGTTTGTGGGAGATTTTGTTTACATTTCTCCAAATTCCTCTTATGTCTGATGAGAGAAGATAGCTGTTACAGGTTGTAATGGCTGAAGTCTATGAAGAAAATTTTGCTTCACACAAATATGCTGGAAAATTGGCAAGTATTTTATTAGCCTTTTCAGATTATCAGGGTTATACTTTTTTGAGAATAACCACAGGTAGTGGTTTTTAAAGGATATTTGGTATTTGAAATCTGAAACTGATGTAGGAAACAAAGGCAGAATAGAAATCATTAAATTTCCTTACTACCTACAGCCCATTGACAAGTCCTTGAAACAGGCAGAGTGACCTTCCTCTAGGGACTCAACTGCCTCGATGTTAATATTTTGCTAAAGGCAAACTTAGCCCAACCCCCAGAATCCTGTAAGTCTACTTTAGCATACAAAATTCCTTTAGAAATTTTTCATCCCTAACCCCCCAAGATACATATTGGCAATCGCCCCCCCCAAACACATGACCCACCAATATACAGCTGAAGGGCCTCACGACTAAGGTTTTACTAGACTGTAATAAATAACATTTTCCTGACAATAGCTAGTCTCCTCAACCACCTGGAAACCTTGCTTTCAACATTCCTTGGAGACATGCTATCCATAAGCCCTTCCCAACTTGACAGTATATATGTGTTACTCCTCACCAACCTGGTGCAGCTCTTTCTGTCCATGGGTCCCACCCCATGCTTTAATAAAACCACCTTTTTCCACCAAATAAGTCTCAAGAACTCCTCCTTGGCTGATGGCTTCAAACCCTAATGTCTTTCCTACATCAAAACCACATCAATGAACATTTTATACTGTTATATTAACATTCATTGCTTTGGGCTGAAACTTTTTTGTTGTTGTTTTTAAAAAATTTTTTAAAGGTTTTATTTATTTATTTGACAGAGAGAGAGATCACCAGTAGGCAGAGAGGCAGGCAAAGCCAGAGGAGGAAGCAGGCTCCCTGCTGAGCAGAGCAAGCCGGATGTGGGACTTGATCCCAGGACCCTGAGATCCTGACCTGAGCCGAAGGCAGAGCCACCCAGACGCCCTGGGCTGAAATTTTGAATATGTATAGTCTCATGCATGATTTTGCAATATTGGGTCACTTGGAAAATAATTACTTCACTGAACTAAGCAAATCTTTGACATATTTCATTATTCAATATCAATCACTTTTGTTAATAACACCACTAATTTCATCAGAAAAGTCCTGGGGCGCTTGTATGGCTCAGCTGCTTAAGTGTCTGCCCTCAGCTCAGGTCATGATCCCAGGGTCCTGGGAGCCTGCTCCTTCTCCCACTGCCCACTACTCCCCAGGTTTGTGCATGCACACGTTCTCTTTCTCTCAAATAAATAAATAAAAAAAAATCTTTAAAAAAAAAGTCTTTAAGCACTGGGAAGCTATCAAGCCCTTGGTGGACAGGGAAGGAACTAGCTAGGCCTGTTTCATCAAAGTCCTCTCTGTGTACCACTGTTTCTGGGTGACTTAGCAAACATTTGTTTAGGAAACAGTTTGTCCCCATCCCCCCCCGCCCGCCGCCATGTTGCTCTCCTTCCCTTTGAAGTCCCAGGCCCCCTTCTCCTAGATTCAGGGTGACCTATGAAACTTATTTTGCCTTCCTTTGAATCTCTCATATTTACGTGGATTCCCATACCTACATAATTATAACTAAATTTGATATTCTCCTGCTCAACTGTCTCATGTCACTGTAACTCTTCCACCACCCAGAAGAACCTTGAATAGGAGAGGAAAAGTCTCCTGATGTTTGCCACAACCTCCAAAAGTCTGAAACCCTTAGTTTCTTTTACAGAAGGGTTTTTTTGTGCTGAGCTTTCACTAAATGTGTAAATAACTTCAAGATTTACTCTACATATTTTGTGGTTATTTGGATCCCAAATACATTACATTTGTTTCTTGTGGAATCATCTTACGAGGATTCTTGAATTTGAATGGCGAGCTTTTCGTTTTTAAAGGAAGGAGCGAGAATGTTCACCCCCATGTCAGGAAAATGTTGTCCTGCTTTTCATTTACTGTAGGTCAGCTTTAAACGCCCTGGCAGAGTTGTCTGCAAAGCGAGGGGTGGTCGCTCATGTAAGGTTTCAGTCCATTACGTCTTTCTCCAACCTAGATCAAAAACGAGCAAGTCCCACCTTTTGCAGTGAGCAGCTGATTTTGTTTTTTCTCTTTAGCCAATGGCGAACAAATATTTCAGAAAGGAAAGTGGATGAGTCATCCTCTGCAGATAAGCTGAAATATTAATAGTTCTACCTCCACCGGGAGCCCGTGCGGACCGGCAGCCTCCGCCACAGCCCCGCGGGTAAAAGCCGCGGCCAGTAGCCCTGCGGCCGCGGGGAGCACGGAGGGCTGGACGCCCGTCAGCGGTCCCCCCGACCCGAACCGATGGACGCGAACCTGTGGGGGTCCAGGACCCCCGCGGGAGCCCGCCGCAGTGAGTACCGGGGGCCGCGCCGGCGGGCTCCCTGAGAGCACCCGCGCCTCCCAGTCCACGGCTCGGCCCTTCTGGGCTCACCTCGGGCAAGCATCTGCCCCGTGGGGCGGGGGCGGGCAGTCACCGGCGCATAGCAGCGCCGCCGCACCCCCACTACCCATGGCTGCCCGCGCGCCCGGGCCCGGTCAGGGCGGGCGGACACGGTACTTCCGGTGCGAGTGCAGGGCGGGGGTGGGACTTCCGGCGGTCGCGGCAGAGACGGGGGCCTAGGACGGGACTTCCGGCGCGGGGCTGAGGTCGTGGCGGGACTTCCGGCGGCCTGGGCGCGAGGCGAGGCCGGAGCTTCCGGCGGCTCCGGAAGTGCGGGGCGTCGGACTACCGGTTCGCAGGGCCAAGTCAGGGCGGAGATTCGGTGTCCTGCGTCTCCTGATCCGTTCGGGCACCGTGTGGTTGGGAACAGGCGGGCTGCAGCGCCCCGGTTGGCATTAAGGGTCGGCGGGCACGGCGGTGGCAGGACAGGTGAGTGCCGGGCAGTCGTCTTCCTCTCCGGAGGGCTAGCCTGAGGGCAGGGGCCGCGGCCTCGGAGCGGGCCTGGGGGCGTGCCCCGCGGGGCCTGGGGCTGTGTCGCGCCCGCCCACCACCCCGGACCCCGCGGGCCCTGGTCCTTGCTGCAGATGGAGGGCTGGGGTCGGTCGGGGGCGGGGGGACGGCGCCTCGTTCAGAGCCCCAGGTTACGTGGTGGGCAGGGGCTGAGAGGGCCGGTGGCCCAGGCTCGCTGCCGCAGGCTCCGGTGCCCAGCGGGTCCGCTGAAGCCGAGCGAGCCTGTCCTGGGCGAGCTCGGCGACTTGGCAGTCTCCTCAGTTTCCGTGCCAGGGGGTGCCCCGTCAGTCCAGGATGGTGGCCTCTAAGGTGTGACCTTAGACGTGTCCTCGGAATTGTGCGCCTCCGAGGTGGCCTCATGCCTCCGGAGTGTTTTCTCCGCGCCCGACCTCCCCACCTCTGCACGCTCCGCTCCCGGGCTTGGGCTTCGCATGGCTTGCGCGGCCTGACTCAGGGACAGTCGTACGGGCGCTGTGTCCTCCTTGCGCTGGGCCCAGCCGGCCGGGAGAGCAGCGGACCCCGGCCGCATCGCACAGCGGCTGCACGACCTGTCCGAGCCGCGTCTTGATACTGAGAAGGTCGTGTTAGGATGTGTGTCCCACGCGTTCTTGCAAAGTCCTCGACACGGGAGAGCTTTAGGCAGACCGTTTCCTTCTTCTTGTCTCAGCCTCTGTTAGGCTGTTCTCTTGCTTTGCACCTGCACTTGAGAAGTCTTGGTGGTCATCTTCCCGTTAGTGGTGTTCTCCGTTCAGTGTCCGCAGGTTAACTTAACTGTCCGCAGGTTAAGACTGGTGGCACATTCCTGCCGGTGCCCCTCTCCCTAGATGCTGCGGAGCAGTTGAGTTTGCTGTTCCAGCCGGCCAGGAATTCCCAGCACAGTGCTGTAACAAGAACGTGTTAGGAAGAGCTGTACTGAACGCCTTGTGGAAAGTCACATTTGATCCTGTTAAGTGCCACATACAGATTACATTGTTTAATCAAGATTCTTGTGCATATGATTAACGTTCATGAAATTAAGTACTTAAGGTTCTTTTTTTTGCTAAAAGAAAATGTTTAAAAGCCCCACCGGGTGTGAAAATTGTGAGTAATGTTTTGTATATGGGGTCATGTGTGTGTGGCACACAAGTTGTGCAGGACACCTTATATTAAACCTACTTATTTGAATGGTGGGATAAGGAGGTTGGGTTTTTGGAGGGAACTATTTATAACTCCTTGAAAATAATGTTTTTAAAAAACTAGTAGGTTTTTTTTTATAACCCTGTTTAATGGGATCTGCCCTACAGCAGTGGGTTAGTATAAATATATATATATATATATATTTTTTTAAGATTCTGTTTATCTCTTTGTCAGAGAGAGACAGAGAGGACACAAGCACAGGGAGAGGCAAGCAGAGGGGGCAGCAGGCTTCCGGCTGAGCAAGGAGCCTGATGTGGGCCTTGATCCCAGGACCCTGGGATCATGACTGGAGTGGAAGGCAGACGCTTAACCGACTGAGCCACCCAGGCGTGCCAGTATGAATATTTTTGAGAAATGTAATTATCTTTTGGAATTTCAGGTATTCGTTTTTGATTATATTTAGGTAAAATGGCACAGCTTTTAAAATTGGTTACAGTAGATTATTTTTAAGGTAAAGACATTTTTTTCCCCTTTACAGTTCTGTTCTTTTTTTTTCTCCCTGCCCCTTCAAGGCCCCCCTTTTTATTCTTCCCTTTACAGTCTTTTTTTTTTTTTTGATATTTTATTTATTTATTTGACACAGAGAAAACGAGCACAAGTAGTAAGAGCAGTGGCAGAGGGAGAGGGAGAAGCAGGCTCATTGCTGAGCAGGGAGACGTGGGGCTGGATCCCAGGACCCTGTGATCATGACCTGAGACGAAGGCAGATGCTTCACCGACTGAGCCACTCAGGCACCCCTCCCCTTTACAGTTCTTTGACCAGTTTACTAAAGTGTTTGGCCTGTTGAACACTTGGGAACTGTGCCTCCCAAGGATGTTGGAGCAGTAGTGGCTGATTTTACTGATCCATGTGAGCCTTACATCACACGTTTGTAGTAGTTCTTCCATCTCAGGTAGACCCGCCCATCTGTCTTTGTAGTACTTTCTAACAGCACTTCCCTCCTTGTCTAGCTTAGAGTCCATGCCGTATCCGTTCAGGATTCCTTTTTTTTTTTTTTTTAAGATTTTATTTATTCATTTGACACAGAGAGAGAGATTACAAGTAGGCAGAGAGGCAGGCAGGGAGAGAGGAGAGAGGAGGAAGCGGGCTCCCCACCGAGCAGAGAGCCCGATGTGGGCCTCGATCCCAGGACCCTAGGATCATGACCTGAGCCGAAGGCAGCGGCTTTAACCCACTGAGCCACCCAGGCGCCCCTTTTTTTTTTTTTTTTAAATATCTTTTTTTTTT
>LNAC01000327.1:1369981-1428198 GCA_002007465.1 Ailurus styani | reverse complement strand
GAGCAGAGAGCCCGATGCGGGCCTCGATCCCAGGACCCTGAGATCATGACCTGAGCCGAAGGCAGAGGCTTTAACCCACTGAGCCACCCAGGCGCCCTGTTCTTTAATTTTTAAGTCAAAAATAATTTTTCCATTGGGCGCCAGGGTGGTTAGGCTCTGTTGGTTAGGCGTCTGCCTTTGGCTCAGATCATGATCTCAGAGTCTGGGGATCGAGTCTCAAGCCCTGTATCTCTCCCTGCTTGTGTTCTGTCAGGTAAAGAAACAAAATCTTTAAAAAAATTAATTTTTCCATTTACTATGAAAATGAAACAGGATTTAAGATTGAATCAGTTAACTAAAATGATTCTACTTAAAAAAAATAAATTTTCCACATGTCATTTGAGGGAGTTCCAGATTTATTACGTGTTGTTTATTTCTACATGTAATGTTCATTATAAGCTTTTTTCTCATCTTATTAAGAGTCATATCTGGTAAGTCATAGAATTTGGAGGCATGATGGGATCAAATGCCCATCTCTACTTTCAGTGTAGATCTCTCCCAGAGCTATAAATTTAGCCCAGTTCTCTTTTCCTCTCTAGACCTGCCTCTTTCGTGTTTTAGATATTCAGAGGCATTGCAAGCATAATACCTTCAGTATTTAGTTCTTGCTTTCTTCTGCAAATCTGCTGCCTCAATATCTCAGTACCTCAATAATTTGATCTCTTTTTCACCTATTATCTCAGAAGTGAGGGCTGTTCTTGTCACCTCTCTTCTGTCCCACCTGCCCTCCCCACCCCAAGTCCATTCATGTACCCCTCTGATCTTAAGGATCATCATTAATTGCCTAGACTGCTTTAGTAACTTCCTAGGTGGCTTCCCCATTCATAGTCATCGGACTCTTCCGTGTGTTTTCTACACAGCAGCAAGAGTGATTTTTCATGTAAATCTAGTGTCACTTATTTATGTAAACACCTGAAATGGCTTCCTTTTTGTTTTAGGATACAATCTAAACATAAAAGGCTCTAAGCCTCCCTCTCCCACTTATACCATTTTCTCCATTGTTTGCTATGCCTTAGCCACATTATCTTTTTTAGTATTTCTGATAAATTAGTTTCATTCCCAGCTCAGGGCATTTGCACCTGCTGTTCTGCTCTTAGAGTACCCACTTCCTCTCTCTCTTTCCATGTGGTTAACACTTACTAGTTCTGCAGTCTCGATTTAAATGTCAGTTTCTCGGAAAAACTTTGCTAACTCTTTAGTTTGTATCTTGTCTTGTCATGATGCTTGTGTGTCTTTCAGAGCAGTCACCACAATTTGTAATTTCTGTAATAAATTCTGAGATTATGTGTAAGGTCTGTCTCACAACTCTAAATAACCTGAAAGTAAGGACCAAGTCTGTTTAGTTTGTTGCTGTATTCTAAGTACCTAATATGTTTATGAACTGAAGAATATTTGGTGCATGACTTAAAGAAAGAAATAAATGCCGTTGCTATCCCTGCTTTAAAGATGACAAAAGGAAGCTTTAGGAAGGTGGTTAAGTAACCTGACTGAGGTTACACAGTTAGTTGATGATAGATGTGTTCGTTCATTCATTCACTTACACCGTCAAATATTTTGGGATGTATTTATGTCAGGCCACCTGGTTGGCCCTACAAGTACAATAGTGAGCCCAAATAATGTCCCAGGTGGGACATTGGTGGTGTTGTGGGGGGAACATTCATTGAGTAAAGCACAAATAAGATCTAGGTGTGGAGGTGCAGAGGGTCATGCAGTGCTGTGACTAGCAGTGGTCAAAGGAAGCTGTTTTGAGGAGGTAACATTTAAGCTGAGGCTTCGTGGTGAAGTCGAGCCAATGCTTTGAAGAGTTGGGGGTGGGGGTTGCATGGCTCTAAAACTCATTCTTAACTGTTGTGCTCTTCTTTGGATTTTATTCTGAGTAGGTGTTTAACTTGATTATTTATATAGATTTTACTCCGCTAAGTGTTTGAAGTGGCAAAACTAGTTCTATTCCTGACATTTTTTAGGGAAGCAAAATGCTGTTCATTGTATAGCCAGAATTTGTAAATGGAGTAAGGTGTGATGGATTAAAGATATCTACAGATTCTTTCTCATTCTTTTTCTTTCAGGAGGTTAAGTCTCTGCCCTCCCTTGAGTCTGGGTTGGCCTTGTAACTTGCTTTGACAAATAGGATGTCCAGAAAAGTGAGAGAAATATAGAAGATTAAAAAGAAAACCAAACGAGAATTTTAGGATAAAAGAAATACAGTTATCTTATTCCTATTTCCCTTTTTTTAGATTGGTTTAGTTGAATTTGGTTTACATAATGCTGTAGAAAATAGGTGATAATTTTAATAAATTCACAGATTTCAGAATTTTAAACCTAAAAACACCAAATTAGTTAACCAGTTTGAAAGTTTTTAGTGTGTTGTAAAACATGATTTACTTTCTTTTTGCCATTTTAACACAAGGTGTACACATACATAATTTGAGATACAAAAGATCTTTGGTTTTGTACTTATGGAAAGATAGAGTAGAGGTATTTCCCTGTTCCACTTAGTATATCTTAAAACACTGGACAGTATATATAAAACACATGCAAGACTGAAAGGTGGAGAGAAGGAAGTACAGTAATATTGGTATATTGGGACCTCAGAAACGACACAAAACTGAGTTCCCTGGGTTTTCTTTTCTGCCTCATATATCCCAGACTCGGGCCTGAAGAGGTAGCAGCGTAGTAACACCAAAGGACTCACCTCAGAAGGTCCAAGAAAAGCCTGCTCTTTAGTCAAAAGACCAGGAAAGGAAAAGCCCCAGAGACAGACCACTTTTAGAAAACACTGCAGCACCTACCTTTACTCTTCTTCTCTAACACTAGATGGAGAATCTAGGCTTTTACTCCTGACAAGCTGTGTTGAGGTGACACTCTCTGCTGGGTGGTATCAGAGAAAGCTGGGTGAGCAGGTGGGATTTTCATCTGTGTTGGGTCATGAAAACATGCTCTTCTGCTGGGGTGGCATTAGAGGAAACCTAGTAGAGATTGAGGAATTTCATGCCCCTCGATGGTAATGAGGCCACGTAGGGTAGAGTAACAAGGTGCAGTCTGGGTGCAGTCGGGGTGGAGGCCAAGGGAGCGGTTGAACTCTCACCCCACTCAGCAGCAATGAGGAATATCTCCATCCAGGATCTGAGCAGAGAACCTTGACTTCCATCTCCACCTTTACAGTCCACCTGGCAGAGACAGGAATTTGCTGGGACATGGTCATTAGAGATCTGCTGTAGTAGAAGACTTAAATCAGATCCCAAGTCTCATAACATAAAACCCATAATGTTGAGGCTTCAGTTGAAAATTATATGTCATATGAAGAACTGGGAAAATCTGTTTGATGAGAAAAGACAACTGACAGCAATGCAGAGATATTGCAGATGTTAGAATGATTTGACAGGGATTTTAAGGCAGCCAAAATGAGTATGTGTCAGTGAGCAATTAGTGATGTTTGAAACAAATGAAAAAACAAAATCTCGGGGAGAAAACACAGGATGTAAAGAAACAAATGGAAATTTAGAACTGAAAAGTGTAATTGAAATGAAAAACCCAGTGGATGGCTGAACAGCAGAATGGAGAGGGTAGAGGAAAGATGGAAAAAATAGAAAGTACCCAACTTGAATAACAGAGAGAAAATAGACTGGAAGAAAGTGAACAGAATATCACGGACCTGTGGAACTTTGACAAAAAACTATTGTTCTTGTTATAATCCCAGAAAGAGGAGAAGGACAGTGGGGCTGGAAATGTATTTGAAGAAATACTGGCTGAATATTTCCTAAATTTGACAGACCATAAACCTACAGAATCAAGAAGTTTTGTGAAAGCCAGACAAGATAAACTCAAAGAAATCCATGCTAAGACACATCGTAGTCAAACTTCTGAGAACTAAAGACACCAGTGAGAAAGAAATGTCACTTTACCAGTAGTGGAAAGACAATTTGACAGTGGATTTCTCATCAGCAACCATAGAGGCCATAGGGAAGTGGCATATTTTTCAAGTGCTGAAGGAAAAGAACCGTTAACTCAGGATTCTGTATCAAGTGAAAACATCCTTCACATGATCTGTCAACAGACCTACCCTAAGATAATAGGTAGAGGAAGTTCTCTCAACAGAACGGAAATGACGTAAAGCAATGTGGGAGCACCAGGAAGGAAGTACAAACAATGAAAAGAGCAAACATACTGATAAATTCAATAGATGCTCCTCATGCTTGAAGGTTGAAGCATAGCTCTTGATGTTCTCTTTCTGTGTAGAGGAAGTATTTCACTTGAATGTTAAAAGTGGGGGAGTGTAAGGAGACAGGAAGGTAAGGTTTCTAAACATTACTGCGAACTCGTAAAATATTGATAATCAAACTGTGATAGTTGTGAAAATTTAATACCTAGAGCAATCACTAAAGAAAGTTACACAAAAGAGTTAAACTCAGAAACTCTACCGTAAGTCAAAATGAAATTCTAAAAAATGTTTAAGTAACCCACAGGAAGGCAGAAAAAAATAAAACAAAATGAGAGAACAGAGATTGTGTTATATACTGGAAACAAGTGGAGTTTGTGCTTGCAAATTTGGATTATCATTTGAAAATTGTATGCGTAATTGATCTGTTAACAGGCTAAAGAAAAGCCACACCATTAAGTAAAAACATGACAAAATTCAACACATTTGTGAGACTCTCAGGATGGGGGAGCCTTCTCATCTCAGTAGACAAAATCTACAGTTGACCTACAGCTAGCATCATACTTAATGGTCAGAAACAGAGTTTTTTTTACCTTGAGATCAAAACAAAACAAGGATGTTTATTGTCACTATTTACAACACAGCACTGGAATTTCTAGCCAGATCAATAAGGAAAGGAAATAAAGGCCTACAGATCAGAAAGGAAGAAATAAAACTGTTCCTTTTTTTATTTTTTGTTTTTTTAAAGATTTTATTTATTTATTTGACAGAGAGATTACAAGTAGGCAGAGAGGCAAGCAGAGAGAGGAAGAAGCAGGCCCCCTGTGGAGCAGAGGGCCTGATGCAGGCCTTGATCCCAGGACCCTGAGATCATGACCTGAGCCGAAGGCAGAGGCTTTAACCCACTGAGCCACCCAGGCGCCCAAAACTTTTCCTTTTTTTAGATGACATAATAGTCTACATAAAAAATGCCAAAGAATAAAAAAAAAAAAATCTAGAACTAGTAAATGACTTCAACAACAGTGTAGGATACTAGCAATTAACACAAAATGGAAATAAAAATACGATGTTATTTAACATTACTTAGAAAATAACAGCACAGATTTCAGCGTGAATTTGAAAAGACATACGTAGGATTTTGTGGAAATCTACAAAACTGAGGGAAGAAAAGATGATCTAAATAAACTGAGACATATACTGTATTCATGGATTGGAAGGCTCACCGTGATAAAGTGCCACTTCTCTCCAAATTGATGAACAGATTGAACAGAATTCCTGTTAAAATTCTATGAAGATTTTTATTTTTGTGGGTATGGGAAAGGTTATTCCAAATTTATATGGATAGGCAAAGGAACTAGAATAGCTAAGACAATTTTGAAAAGATTTAAGTGTTAGGAATCACTAATGAGTTCAAGACCACACAGTAATCAAGACTGTTGTTATTGGCAGGGGCACCTGACTAGCTCGATTGGAAGAGGATCTGGCTCTTGATCTTGGGGGCATGAGTTCAAACCCCATGTTCAATATAGAGATTACTTAAATAAAACTGAAAAAAATACTGTGTTAGTTGTAGAGAGATACATAGATCAGGTGAACAGAATAGAGAACCAAGAAATAATCTCACCTGGGGTGCCTGGGCCTGGGTGGCTCAGTGGGTTAAGCCTCTGCTTTCGGCTCAGGTCATGATCTCAGGGTCCTGGGATCGAGCCCCACATCGGGCTCTCCAGGCAGCGGAGGGCCTGCTTCCCCCTCTCTCTGCCTGCCTATCTGCCTATCCGTGATCTCTCTGTCAAATAAATAAATAAAAATCTTAAAAAGGGCGCCTGGGTGGCTCAGTGGGTTAAAGCCTCTGCTTTCGGCTCAGGTCATGATCTCAGGGTCCTGGGATCGAGGCCTGCGTCGGGCTCCCTGCTCAGCGGGGAGCCTGCTTCCCCCTCTCTCTCTCTGCCTGCCTCTCTGCCTCCTTGTGATCTCTCTCCCTCTGTGAAATAAATAAATAAAATCTTTAAAAAAAAATCTTAAAAAAAAGAAATAATCTCACCTAAGTATAGCCAATTGATTTTTTTAAAGATTTTATTTATTTATTTGACAGAGAGATTACAAGTAGGCAGAGAGGCAAGCAGAGAGAGGAAGAAGCAGGCCCCCTGTGGAGCAGAGAGCCTGATGCAGGCCTTGATCCCAGGACCCTGAGATCATGACCTGAGCCGAAGGTAGAGGCTTTAACCCACTGAGCCACCCAGGCGCCCGCCAATTGATTTTTGACCAAGATGCCAAACTTTCTCAACTCAGTGTAGGATGGCTAGTTTTCAACATGTGGTACTGGAATAATTGGATATCCTCAGCAAAGAATGAAATAAACAAGAAAACCCAAAACAAAAACACCCTGGATCAGACCTTAATACAGATATCAACCCAAAGTAGCTCATAAATATATTTATTTATTTATTTTTAAGATTTTATTTATTTGACTGAGATAGCAAGAGAAGGAACACAAGCAGGGGGAGTTGGAGAGGGAGGAGCAGGCTNATAATCTCACCTAAGTATAGCCAATTGATTTTTTTAAAGATTTTATTTATTTATTTGACAGAGAGATTACCTGAGCTGAAGGCAGACCCTTAACGACTAAGCCATCCAGGCGCCCTAGCTCATAAATTAAATACAACGTATAATACTAAAATTTTAAGAAGAAAACAAAATTTTTCGGGGCTAGGATTGATAAAAAGTTCTTAGACATAACTCTAAAAGTATGATCCATAGGAGACAGATAATTGATCAGTGGGATTTCATCAGAATTTAAAAAAAGTTTTGCTTAGTGAAAAACCCTGTTAGGATAAAAGAATGGAGGAAACTTGGTAACCCACACACCTGACATATAACTCCTGAAGGATATATGGAGAACTTTCAAATTTCAACAGAAAAAACCCAGAGTCCTATTAGAAGATGGGCAAAAGATGAGAGGAGACATTTTCCTGAGAAGGGTATTTAGATTGCAGATCAGTACATGGAAAGATGCATAATGTCACCAGCCACCAGGGAAGTGTGCGTGAAGACCGTCACAGGATACTACACACTTGTCAGAGCTTCTGAAATGAAACATAGGCAACGTACCAAAGGAGACTTTGGCAAGGAGAATCTCCTAAGACCTTATAGCTGCCTTGGAGAATAGTTTGGTGTTTTGTGTTTTTCATGTTTCCTAAAGTGGTAGTATTTTAGACACAATGGGCTAAATAAATCATTAAAAGTGATTTCACCTGTTATAACTTTTTTTTGATGTGGCTGCTAGAAAATTTGCCATGATGTGTATGGCTTGCATTGCATTTCTCTTGGGACAGCATTGTTCTAGGATCTGTGATCTCGAACGTGTGATCAGAATTGGTTCTCTTGGGGGGGAAGTAGGCTCAGGCTGGGGAAAGTTGTTTAAGGGAGACTTGTTCTTTAAGCCCTTCTGTGCTATTTGATTTTTCAAAACTTTTGTTAATCACATTTGATAAAAAGTTACCTGTTTGACAAAGGCTGGGGTGTTTATCTTAAAAAAGGTTAATTTGTCCCTTTCTAAATTAAATAATAAATACAGCCATAGTGAAGAAGTTTGGAATTGAAAGTAATTATTGTCGTCTATTTTTCTTTCATTTCAGTTTGCCATATCAGAAATTAAGTACTTGTTTTTCCTGCTTTTGTTTAGCTTATTGCAGGAGCAACCGGGGAATCACCTTCTAGAAGTAATGCCCACAGAAAGCGGGAGTTGCTCCACTGCTCGCCAAGCAAAACAGAAACGCAAATCTCATAGCCTTTCTATACGAAGAACTAACAGCTCAGAGCAAGAGAGGACGGGTCTGCCAAGAGAAATGTTAGAAGGACAAGTGAGTTAGTGCTGACTGTGTAATGTTTCAGAAATAGCCAAAAACATATTGGTCTCCAAAATAGAGAAAAAGAGTGGGTTACCAAGACAAAACAGAACAAAACCAGCCCCTCTTCCCTTAATAACCGATTAAAACAATTGTCAAATATAACACCTACAAAGAGACACGTGACTGGCTAGTATGAGGAATTTTAAAATTTTTAATTAATTTACATTTAAATTTAAATAGCTATATGTGGCTTCTGGCAACCATATTGGACAATGCAGGTAAGTAAGTAGTCTAGTCTGTTTTTTAAATTAGATTTATTTACATTTCTAGTGAATATCCCACACCATCCTTTGCTAGCATCTTCTGGAGTTAAGTCCCATTTAAGGTAAATGTGTCCTTGGCTTGGCTTTCTGAATGCCCTTCCTCCATTGTGATGTAGGACAAGTAGGTGATTGCGTCTCAGGGTAACCCTTCGTGAAGGTCATTCAGAGGCCCACAGGCTGAACGGCCTGGCTGCCACGCTGTGTGGAGGGCCCTCATCTTTGTGTACGGTGTTCTCTAGACCGTGCCTTCTTGCTGAGGAGGAGTTCCCTGGATGCTAGGTGTGAGGTGCTCTGGCTGGTTCGGCCGCAGGAAGACAGTAGCAGTGGTGTTCGTTGCGAGTAGTTGGCATGGTAGGTGGAGGTGGAGGGATCTGAGAATCCACGTGGCCAGTTCCCAGTGGACTCACTTTTCGGACAAGGTGACAGTGATTTGTTGGGGAGCATTGTCTTGCCACGCAAAGGTAGTGTGAATGAGCGGTGGTGGTCACTGTCGCTGGCTCAGATTCAGGACTGCGGCGTTTAGGAAGGGCTTGCTCAGTGCAGGGATGCAAGGCCTGGCAGAGCCCTGCTGTGTCTGTGTTCACACCACGTGCAGACTGGCCTTCTGGGGCCGGGATGTGCTGATGGGATGAAGTACACACGCATTTCAGAGCTTTGCCAAATCCCTGGCTTTTCTGTCCTCAGCTTTCTGAAGTGGTGCCCAGAGCTCAGCACCGCTCTGTCAGGGTCTGTGAAACGGGTCAGCCCCCAGAGCCCGGCCTCCGGAGCCTGGCCTGGAGCGCTCCCATGTGGCTCCACTGCCTGGGGAGAAGGTCTTGTTTCACTGCACGTTTTGCTTCCTGATTGTCAAGGGAGGCTCTTGATGACATCCCAGTTTTGTCTCCAGTTCTGGTGACATTCTACATTTACTGCTCAAGTAAGTGTGATACTTCAGTTACTGAATAATAAGGATAATAAGGATCGGAAAACACTGTGGGTGTAGGAATGGATATAGTAAGAGGAGATTTGGCCTCATTGTAGGACGCAGAAAGGCTTCTCATTGAGTGTCCCTGCAAGGGGGACTGGCTGGACCAGGACGCAGGAAGAACATGGCACAGAGAGGGAAGAGAATATGCAAAGGCCACGAGGCAAGGTGGATAGTGCGGTAAATGTTCATTGTGATGGTTTATTTTACTTTTCATTGTTATTTCAAGTTCTCATTTCCTTTTTTTCATACTTTTCATTGGTACTTTAGAGGGGTTAGAGCTGTGTTATCCATTCTGCCAGATTTCAGTTTTTGAACATGTGGCTTCATATATAGTTTTAATTAGCTTGTTAAATTTACTTGAACATTATGTGATTTCAAAAGATATTGCTGAACTGTTTGTCATTAGGGATCATTTTGCCTAAAATTTCTGTCTTCCTAAGAACTTAATCTGAGAAGTTTAATAAACAGTGTGTACCTTTTTTATTTGCAACTCTTTAAACATCAGAAGTTTGTGCTGCATGTAAATTTGAAGTGTCACTTAGAAGGTTACATTGGCAGCAGTTGAATATTGTAGCATTATTTTAGAAATCTCCGTGAAGACTTCTGTTTGAAAATAACTCTAAGTGCGGCAGGCACACAAAGTAGGCCATACGTGCCCTCTGGAGGTGAGCTTATTACCAGCAGTGGCCAGGAAGTACGTGCTTGTGAGCACAGGTGGTGCCGAGGACACTGCCCATGCCTTTGTATCTAAAAATTCAGCTCCCGGGCTTGAGGTGTGGACAGGGCCGTAGGTGTGCAGAACTCGTGGGGAGGCAGGCATGCACGTGGTGCTCCTGGGCACTTAATGCAGTCATGTTTTCATTCAGCTGACACGTGTTGCTCTTTCAGGTCAGATTTCTCATGTTTCCCTCCTCACTGTCTTGTAGGTATTAAGTATAGTTACAAGAAATAACCAGTATTTTTGTTAGAATATAGCTTATTAAAATGAACTTATAATATCATATGGTAGAACTTAGAGACTATAATAAAACTTTGTATATGGGAACTGTCTTGCTTCTCTACAGATTTGGAAGTTTTTGAATAAGGTCCCTCTCGTTAAAGGAAAAATGATGTTTTGAAGAAATGCTTCTTAATGAATCCTGTATTACACTGGGTGACCATTTGTATCATTTGATTGTAGTTTTTGTCTGTAGTCTTTGTAGATGTGAAACTAAGTTCTTTAAGCATTTTATGTATAAATAATAAGAATTTAAGACATGATGATTCACTTTGGAAAAGAGTTTCTTACTCATTTTAAACAATCTTCCTTTTTTCAGGATTCTAAGCTGCCTTCCTCGGTTCGCAGTACACTTCTGGAACTGTTTGGTCAAATAGAGAGAGAGTTTGAGAACCTTTATATTGAAAACTTAGAATGTGAGTATCTCCTGTTTTCATAAACTTCTGTGAAATTTTTGGGTAGACATTTACCACTGTACCTGTTTTCTCTTCTTCTGTATCACATGCAGTGACTTGGAATAACCCAAGTTTATTAGGTTACAGCTCTCTAGTCAGAAGTCTGTGGCTGTGTTGCCAGACTCAAATCAAGGTGTCAGAAGGCTGAGCTCCTCTGAAGCTGTGAGAGGGGAGTCCATCTTCTCCTTGTTTGCATTGTGGCAGATGTTGGTTCTCTGCAGGGTGAGGTCAGAGGTCACCATCTTCCTTTTGGCATCCCTATTGTCTAGAGCCTGCCTTGCTCTTCACCTTAAAGCCCTTCCACTCCTACCTCCAAAGCCATCAGCAGCGAGTAAAGTCCTTCTAGTGCATCCCTGAGTCATTCCTAAGGACATGAGGCGAGGGTGGGTCATTGGGTCATGCGGAGTGACCTCCCCATCAAAGATCCATCACCTTAGTCACACCTGCAAGGGCCCTTTCGCCGTGGAGGCCACATGCTCACAGGTTACTTTTGGGATGGGTAGTTTTCTGCTAACTACTTGCCCATTCAAACTGTGATTTTTATGAAAAATGGATTCATCTTATAAACACTCCTACATGAAGTATATTATATGTTGAGAAAACATTGATTCATGTTTCTCTTTAAAATATACTGTATTTTGAGAACTTCCTAAAATGTATTATCTGTTTGACTACTAAAAGTGAATCAAAACAATTTTAAATTAGCTTAGCTTGGGGCACCTGGGTGGCTCAGTGGGTTAAAGCCTCTGCCTTCGGCTCAGGTCATGATCTCAGGGTCCTGGTATTGAGCCCTGTGTTGGGGTCCCTGCTCAGCGGGGAGCTTGCTTCCTCCTCTCTCTCTGCCTACTTGTAATCTCTCTCTCTCTCTCTGTCAAATAAATAAATAAAATCTTAAAAAAAATTAGCTTAGCTTTAGGGGCAATTGGGTGGCTCAGTCATTAAGGTCTGTCTTCAGCTCAGGTCACGATCCCGGGGTTCTGGGATCGAGGCCCGCATCAGGCTCCCTGCTCAGTGGGGAGCCTGCTTCTCCTTCTCCCACTCTCCCTGCTTATGTTTCCTCTCTAGCTGTGTTTCTCTCTGTCAATTAAATAAAATCTTTAAAAAAAATTAGCTCTAGTTTCTCCTTTTAAATTTATTTTAGAAGGAATGCCGTCCTTTGTTTAAAGAATCAAGCAGCACAGGGGCTCCTGGCTGGCTCATTTGATAGAGCATCTGGCTCTTGATACTGGGGTCATGAGTTTGAGCCCAAAATTGGTTGTAGAGATTGCTTAAAAAAAAAAAAAAGAAAAAAAAGCAGTATAGAAAGATAACTGTCATTACCCTTGCCTTTTGACCCATTCCATTCTGCAAAGGAAAACATTTTCTGTATTTTTTGCTTTTAGTTCTTGTGATTATTTTTGTAAACTTAGTCTGCTTTTACTTTTAGCTTGTCAGCTTTAGGCCACGTGCACTCATGCTTCCCTGTGAAACATCAGGAAACAAACCTGTCATTTACCTACTCATTGCTCCATTACTTTATAGTGTTTGTCATTTTTATAGGGTTTGTGTTGATAAAATCTATGTTATGCACATGTAAATGTTATCTGGTCTTCATGCTTTATACTGTGATTTCAGAAATTGGCTAGTAACAAACAGCATTTCTATTAAAATTTTTTTCTTTATTAACATATAATGTATTATTAAAATATATTTTACTCTAGAACTGAGTGATGTTGAATAAGTAGTGAAGAGAATGTAATCCTGTGTCATTTAAACTTTGCTAGTGGACAATTTAATGTTTTATTTTTGGATTCTCCTTGTAAGTCCATCTTGGAAATTTACAGAGGGAGAAATTATTCCAAGTTTTTATAAAGTAAAAATTAGGTACTGTGTACTGTTTCTGATATTAAAGCTTTTTTTTAAAGTATCAGTTATAATGACTCAAGTGCTATTGAGTTTCTTTTGTGATCTTAAGGCCTTATGTTTTATGAATTCATGCAGTTTGTTCAAGAAAAACAATAAAATTACAGGGGTGCCTGGGTAGCTCAGTCGGTTAAGTGTCCGACTTCTGATCTCAGCTCAGGGTCATGAATTCAAGCCTTGCGTTGGGCTCCATATGGAGCCTACTGAAAAAAAAAAAAAGAAAAAAAAACTATAGGGTTACAAATGACTAATGCTGGAGGAACTTGGAGTTTACACAGTCTCATGCTGACTGGTTTTGATGGCTTCCTGTGGTCTGAGGAAAAGTCAAAGCATTCAGGCCTTTGCCCTCAGCCTCCCTGTCGCCTGACCCAGCCCCTTGGTCTCACTGGAGGCTGAGTAGAGGGAGCAGGGTGCTGGGAGGTGGCATGGCACAGTGGCAGGTGCACTGCCCTTGTGGGCGCCTTTGTGGCCAGATCGTGGTCCTGCTGCCTTGCTGCAGTGGCTTGAGTCCTTGGCCGAGTCCCTTCCCCAGGTGTCTCTCCTCATCCTGCGGTCCCACAGGCCTGTTCTAGAGGGCTCGGTGCTGAGAAGAGCACCAGCACGAGTGTGTCTGCTGATTCTCTTCTTGATGACTCATGTCCTCCCTCTTCCTTCCTTCCCTGTGGTTCTGTACTTCTGGTCCTGTTTCCTACCTCTCCTTGACTCGTTCATCTTTGTTACATGTCATCTGTATCTGGCACTCTGTGGCGCCTCACAGTGAAGGTTGTATTTTGTTATGGCTTCTGTTTTCCCAATTTCAGTGTTCTCAGCTAGACTAAAAATGTCACTGAGTTTTGGACGGTATCAGAAAAAATGTTTTTAAATGTATGGAAGAGAGTACAAAGGGGATGACCTAGACTGAGGCCCAGGTCCTGGAGCCCTGCCTGTGAGCCCTGATGGTGCACCATCTTCCCAGTGCCGGAGAGCGCTGGGGTTTGTCGTCTTCGAAGGGTGTTGTGAGGTTTGTGAGAACTCTAGGAACTGGGATCTTGTTTCTTAGGGTACTATTCATGTCTGCATTTAGGTAGTACTTCTGTATTAACGTTTTTATGTATTCAAGTTTGGAAGTGCATGTCTTACCATTTTGAAAAAAACTTTTTTATTCCCAGTGCGTAGGGAAATCGAGACTCTTAACGAACGTTTAGCTGCTGAAGGACAAGCAATTGATGGGGCGGAACTGAGTAAGGGCCAGCTCAAAACAAAAGGTAAGGGCAAGTGCTCATAAAAGGATTGTCCTGCACATTCCATGTCGGGGAAGTGTGGATGTTAATGAAGGACACGGACTGATGGGCTGTGTGCAGTGGGCAGGACTCAGGGCCGTGCAGTCAGCATGGGCGTGGAGGTGGGGAGGGGGCTCTGGGAAGCCGGGATTCTTGTTGTAGCTGTGGCCTGGCCCCCACACCAGCGTGGATGGACTCTCGGGGGTCACTGTCTTCCTGTGTGGAGCCACAGATGGTGTTTACTGCCTCAGTCTGTCCCTGGTCTGACATTCTGTGGCCCTGTGCTTGTACGACTGTCCCTGACTGTCTCTTCTCTGTGCCTGCAGCCAGCCACAGCACTAGCCAGCTGTCGCAGAAACTGAAGACCACTTACAAGGCCTCCACCAGCAAGGTATGCCGGGCGCTGGCTCTCGGGCCGCTCCTGTGGTATTTGAGGTGTGCAGACGTGTACCTGAAGCTGCATATTTTCCAATTAGAAAATGTGTAACAGACAAAGAGGAGCTTCTGCTGTTAAAAGAAGTTGGATGTTTGCAGGGAATATCATAGGTATGTTAAGTGGCCACAGCCTTTGGACGCCTAGACCCTGCTTTGCCTGGGTCCTTCCTGAGAGTCAAATGTGTGTGAGTAAATAGATTGTCTTTTTCAAGGGAAGAGACATTTTGTATTGTTCTGTGGCTTGATGCAGAGGCTCTAAACTTGGAGAACAGGACAGGTGGAGAGCAGTGAAGATTCTCACGAACCACAGTCACGTTTTCCTATTAAGCCTCTTCTGTCTCATTTTCTAAGGATCATCCAAAAGTGAAGGTCTTTCTCCAAGACACGTAGGGACAGTTGTGCTATTTTGCTTTTTTAAAAATTATCTTGTTCTGACCTTAAAGTGGCAAGGATTTAATCATTTGGAAATAAGTTTATCTGGGAGTGAAGACTGCTGTAAGAGAATATTTTGAAGTAATTTTGTATGCATCTTTATTTTGGAGTATTTTGGATATACAAAAGATGAATTAATTATTTAACTGTAATAAATGGAGATTCCTTTTGCTAAACCTGAGAGAAAAGCTAAAATTTATGGTGTGCTATGACAGCATAAAGAATTCTTGTTAACTTTCTATGTTTCCAGTTTGTTCCATTGAGCCTAAAGTTACTGTGCATGACATCCACAGCAAGATAACTACGATTAATGGAGCAGATGCAGTCTTATGGCTACTTCTGCTTATTTGAAAATTCTTAGTACTTCTTTGTTATAAAAAACATGAATATTATATTTTCTTCTGTTTCCTTTGATAACTGTAGCGATTAAGTGGTTAATTAAAAAAATTATTATGTAGTATCTAACTTATATTTATTATTTTTTAAGCTTATAAATAAATTAACGTTAAACTTCTTTTCAAAATGTGTTGTAAGATTATGTTCTTCCTCATCTAACTTCTTGTTATATTATCTTGACTTAACGTTGTTTATTCCAGTGAGTACAGCTTATGTATACAATATAGTGTCTTCGAATTTAGAAACCTTCTGAGCATTTCTGAAGTAGAAGATGAAAGGAGTGTATAAAGTTATCCCTTACTAGCAATAGTGAAAAGCAAGATTTGGGCCAAGGGAAGGATATATACTATAATACTCTGCTTAAAGAAAAATGTATTTAAATATATTTAAAGCCCCCATCATTTTAGATCCTACAAATTCATCTCCATGTATAAGAAACATGTAATTAGTGATCTCTGTTGTATGCATTAAAAAATAATGAAAGATGTCATCTGAAAATTGAAGAAAGACTCCGATACCAGAGTGTATTCTGATCCATGCTGCAGTGTGTGTATTCTTGGTTGGGGCACTAAGTGTGTGTTCAGTGAGGAAGTAGTGAGCTTGAAGCAGCATTACTTGCCTCCTTACTCAGCCCTGACGGCAAGTAGTGTGCTTGGTGCCCCCATGTGTGCTCGGCAGACCGGAAAAGATCTTCCCTTCCTGAGTGCCTGAGGATGGATCACTCATGTCTGTCGTGGCGGGGGCGGGGGTCGTGCCTGTCTCACGCAATCACTGTAATACTTGTGAAATGTTCACACGTGTTTTTGTAAAGATAACTCTCTCACTGTGAAAAACCCCTTTCCGATTTTGTTCAAATACTTTAGATTGTGTCTTAATTAAAACGATAATTAGGATGACAGATGTAAGCATCACTTTGTCGCTTCATTCTACTTTTCTGTCATGAATGTTCACTCTGAGTGACCCAGCCTTTTGTGGGGCCTCTTTGCTGTCGTGATGGAGTTAGGATTTTTTTTTTTTTAAGGTTTTTATTTATTTATATGAGAGAGAGAGAGAGAGATTACAAGTAGGCAGAGAGGAAGGCAGAGGGAGAGGGGGAAGCAGGCTCCCTGCTGAGCAGAGAGCCTGATGCGGGGCTTGATCCCAGGACCCTGAGACCATGACCTGAGCCGAAGACAAAGGCTTAACCCACTGAGCCATGCAGGTGCCCCTGGAGTTAGGATGTTTAAGAACAAAGAACTAATAGGTAATCCAAGTGTGGTGGGCGTTTGGAAACAACACGTGAAATGATTTGTTACAATATTCATAGATTGCATATTGTCCGTTTTCAAAATCAGACCGAATTTGGGGTTGGCATGGGTCTTGAGCAGTGACCTGTTGTTCTTTCTGTGTGTGCCGGGCTGGCGAGGAGCGTGGCTCCAGTAGCTCATGTATCCAGACAACAACATCTGGGTTAGAAATGGCAGGAAGTTTCAGACTTACCGTGGGGCAGGCTCTGCACGTTCTCCAACTGCATTCTCCCCTATGGGTTATGTTTTTGAACATCTGATTGGCACCTTAAGCCAGCCAAAGCACTTTTCCATGTCTTGGAGAGACAGTTTCGCCAGTTTGGGTGGGATAGGAGCTTTCAGCAGGGAAAAAGAAGATGATGGGTTTGTGTTTGAGCAAGTCCTTTTGTGAAGTTCAAACCCAGTCAATGTATTTCTGCCAAAAGAGTCCATGTTTGTTAAACATGTTGTTTTGGTTGTTCTCAGTGTCAGAGGACAGTTTGAGTATTCACACCAAAATCGATGTAACAGTAGATTGTGTTGTAATGTTTTTATTCTAAGAATGAGCTTAGATTCATTTTCAGGGCTTTGCTAAATCTGTTCAAAATAGCTGTTTAATACCAAGTTTTCTTTTTCATTTGATTTTATAGTTTCATTATTCTGATTAACCTTCATTTTTCTGATTTGCTTAAAAGGCGAAAAGCTATTCTATCTAAGGACAGTTTAAAAACCAAACTCTGAAGAGTTGTGTTTAGTTTCTTTCTCATGCACTTTCTATTTTTCCCTGTATAAGAAAGTGGGATTTGTTGGCTGTGTGTCATACGGGACAATGCCTCACTCCCGTGTGCACCTGTGTGGTTCTCCTGTGTGTCCCGTCAAGCCCATGAGCCGCTGAGGGCTGCTGGCGCCCCGTGTGCATCTCCTAGTGTGGCGCTGGCATCAAGCACGCCCTCAGTAAACCGTGCGCAACAGACCTGTTGGGGAGCTCTGTCGTCCTCGGCCTCCCCCCCCGCCCTGGGCTCTTTGTCTCCTGAGAATACGTGCTTGGTGTAAATTACCAAAAATGGGAAAAAAGTGAAGGTTCCCTAATAATAAAAGTGGTTTTAAGGGTGTGGATATAGTCTCTTGACTTTCATGTCCTGGTTGCTCTTTTTTTTTCTTTTAAGGAATTTGGGAATTTGGCTGATGGTTTGGATTTGTGGAAGAGACTTGCAGCATGTAAACAGAGCCTTCTCTGTCCTCCATGGGAAGACAGATGTGCTTTGTGGGAGTGTGGGGGGTCTTCTGAGGCCTTAGGATGGCCTTCGTTCTTATCTTGTGACACCCAGCTGGAGGGATGCTGCTGTTTGTGTTTATGTTGTGTTCCCTTAATGCTTTAAATGTCCTGTTCAGGGACTTAACAGTTCAAGACCTTTTTCTCTTGTGCCTTTTTTAAGTTAAAAACATTCAGTCACTAAGTTGTCTATAATAATCCCTCCCGCCATGGTTTTAGATCGTCTCCAGCTTCAAGACCACTACGTCAAGGGCAGTGTGCCAGCTCGTGAAGGAATACATTGGCCACAGGGATGGCATCTGGGATGTCAGTGTGGCGAGGACACAGCCTGTGGTACTGGGCACCGCGTCTGCAGGTGAGTCCAGTGAGTCCCTCTACTTGCCAGGCATGGTGGCCAGAGCAGATGACAGACCTTGCCAGTGTTGGTGGCAGAGTTGGCCCTGACAGCGGACAGGAGGCTGAGCAATCACTGACACCAAAGCACTTGGCCCCTCCATGCCCCGTTGGGCCTCCTGCTGTGTGATTGTCTGCTGGCCGGGTGAGCAGGTGCTGGCTGTGGGATTGGGCAGCTGCGCTAGGGGTCACAGTTCACAGCAGCGTAAGGTAGCATGTCTTTCACACAGACTAGCTATTTTTTTGATTGGCTTTCGTGTTACACACAGTTGAGTGCACATCTGTTTCAGTTGTGAGGTATAAGGCTCATTCTAGGATTTAGGTGGGAGCCAGAGTGCTGGCAGCCCTGTTTGCCTGTGGGACTCCCAGGGCAGACATCTGAGAGCCCTTTTATCTCGTTAAAGGAAGGGTATTTTTTGAAAGCTGTCTGAGGTGCATAACCTGATACCCTTTCAGATAAAAATTGCTAAAGTTAAAAATGGTGCTTACTTGTTGAAAATGACTACCAGCTTGTGAGAAGTTGCTTACTAGGTTCTGCTTTTTAAAGTGGAAGTAGAAAATGTTGCAGCAGTTAGACCCATGAAGAAAGTTCTCTTTCTTGTTTAAAATTATGTTCACATGTTGGCACCCCACTGTGTTCTGGAAGTTACAATTAGAAAGAAAGTGTACCTTTGTGGTCTCAGAAATCTTGTTTGGATCATTGCATTTATTTTCCAGATTTTCCCGTTATGAAAGTGGAAAGATCCAGAGAAATATTTATATCTCAAATACTATAACTGGACTTGGATTTGCATTTCAGTGCTGTGTGATGCTCTGGAAAGTGTTAATTCACCAGAACAATGGACCTGTTACGTGAGGGCTCAGGCGAGGTGCAGTCCTGTGTGACAGCACACTAGGGGTCCAAGTCCCTGGGTTTCACTTCCCTGACCTTGGACCCTTGGACAGGTCACCAACTTTTGTCTTCTTGGAAATGTTTTCTTTGATCAGTTGAACTACAGACTAGTATAGAGTTGCAAGAGATACTAGTAATGAAAAAAAAAAAAGATAATAATGATATAATTTCTCACTTTTATTAAAAAGACCATAAAATTGGTGATGGGTCAGTTACTCTTGTTTTTTGGATCTTGCAGATCACACGGCTCTGCTGTGGAGTATAGAGACAGGGAGGTGCCTCGTCAAGTACTCAGGCCACGTGGGGTCAGGTGAGCAACAGCAAGTGGGCCGTGTTTCCAGATGGGCTCTGTGCTTATCCGGGTGGGTCTGTGGGCACTCCTGGGCGGTCAGAGTGATGCTGCCTGTGCGGTGGGAGCCTCGTTGGGGAACGGCATGCGAGCAGGAGTTGTCTGCATCTCCTTTACCGTTGTCTAGAAAGCCACATGTCAGCAGATTTGGAACTAAAATCTGTACCTTCGTCAGAGACCGTGTGTTCATTTTAGAGGTTCCCTTTCAGGGTGGTGCTGCTTTGCACGTAGTAGGGCCCAGTGAGGGCTGCCGTCTGTCCCTGGCTTCTGCCTGTGGGTGATGGGTCTGTGGCTGCAGCAGCTCCGCCCTGCCCCTGGAGCTGCCCCCGTGCCAACAACTAGTGTTCTGACTGCATCTCACCCACTTCCCTCCGGATGCCTCTCAGGCTTCCTTCCTCCTGGCCTGCCCCTGCCTCCGGGCTCCCTGTCCCCTCGCCAGCCACCACCACTGCCCTCCCCTTCATGGACACGTGCAGATGGTGCCTGCCTTCTGTGGCCGGGTGTGCCCCAGCTGCAGACTTGGGTGAAACCCTGCCGCCCAGTGGGGGCCTCTGGGCTGTGACCCACACTCTTTCCTCTCTCGGAGTCTCATTCCCTTGGGTGTCCCCACTGCCTCGTCCTGCCCCTCCACACGTGAGCGTCTTCCCCGCAGTGTGTGTCTTCTGTTCCTGCAGGGTGGCACCGGGGCTGGCGGAGGTGGCGCTCAGGGCCGCACAGACGTCCTCAAGTGAGCGTGTGCCATAGCCTTTGTTCCTCAGTGGAACACCTCCACATCGCCTAGAAGTTAAGAGGGTGCTGGCCAGCCTGTATACAACATTATCCCCTTCTTACTCCATTTCACTTCCCCAAAAGGGAACACTTTAATTTAATAGCTTTACATATTCTTCTTTTTTTTCCATTTTCTAAATAGCCTATTTTATTATTTCTGAGTTTTTGAGTTTTAGACAAGTGAGTCCTACTGAGGCATTAAGGACCCACTCCCTTGCCACATAACGTTACTCTCCATTCTTGTCCTCACCAAGTGGCTACAGTGCAATTCTTATTCAGATCTAACATGGTGACACAGCTGTCCATGTACGTGCCCTCCTTGCAGTTGCCTTTTCTCTGGCCTGGTTTCTGTGTCCCAAACCCATCCCTGCGTTCTGCCCCTCTTGTGACCATCCTCTCCTGTGGCCAGACTCGGTGCGGCATCTCTGTTCCTTTGCCGTGATGCCCTGCTCTTTGGGGGCTGCCCTGTTCCTGCCATGTCCTGCAGCCAGTACGTGGGGTGCGGCGTGGCCAGGTGATGGGAGTCGGAGCGCTGGCGTGTCTGCCATCCCTTCTGCTGTGGGTGCTGTCCTCCAGGGCACCATCTGTGTAGCGCTTGTGTCCTGGCTTTGGCTTTTCCCACTCGACGGTGCTCTGATCACATGGTGAAGGTCCCTTTAACCTAAAGGGTGGGGTTCCATCCCCCCCCACCCCCCGCCGCCCTGGGTTTCTCATCCGGGTGACTCAACTGTAGGTGGTTTGACATATGTCTGTCCTAGCTCCTTCCTCTCATATCACCTGGACCTAGTACCTTTCTGTGCATCGGGCCCTCTGCCTCAAGGGTCCCATGCTGAGCTTTGCAACTGCCCCTCTGGAGCACGCCCCCCCTTCCGCCCCAGGTCAGGCCTCCCATGCAGGAGATGGTGCTTTCTCCCCTGTGGTGTTCTCTTTCACATTTCTGTTAAAGTTAGGCACACAAAATGATGGACAGATCAGATGTCTTTGAAGCTCGTCGTGAAGAACGTTTGTCTCTGGTGTCCTCACTCTTTTTGCTCCCGTTGTGGCCACCATGGGTTGAGTTAGCTGTGTGTCTTTAGGGCACTTGTGGGGCTCACCGTCTTTTTCTGCATTAGCCGCAGTCTGCTGACTCTTTGGCAGGGGGACGGTGTAGCTGCAGCTCGCGGTCTGCCGGGGGCACCCGAGCTCGCCTCCAGGCTGGTCCCCACTCAGTGGCACTGTCCCTTTGGTAAGGTCAGTGCTCAGGTTTCACTTCATTCTGCGTGTGTGAACACTGCTGATGGTTAGCCAGCGTTGCGGCTGTGAGGAGTCGTGAAGCGCCCACTATATGCCAGGTGCTCGGCTGAGCACTCAGCCTGTGTCCTTGCACACACCTCACAGGCCCTGTGAGAGGAGTGGTGTTCGTGCTCCCTGCATCACTGGTAAGGCACTCAAGGTCACATCATCATCAGGGTGCAAAGTGACGCTGGTTTTACCAGTTGCTCCTTGACACTAGGAGCATTAGGTTTATTATAGGCATTGTTTCCGGTTTGCTATTTTTAAGGTCAGTTTCCATGAGTCCTTCCCACGTTTATCTGTCATCTAGAGTTAATAGTGAAAGCATCTTCTACCATTTTCCAGTTCCTCAGAAAAGTAGAATTCCAGGGGCATAGCTGATAGAATCATTCTGAAAGCACTTGCTGAAGTTTGCTGAAACTTCCTGTGTGTTCTTTGTGTGCCGTGTGTGTCTTTCATGTGTGGGTGTGAGAGCCGGCTGCCCTGCATGCCCTGACCCAGGTCAGCTCTGTGTCGGGTGCCTGGGAGCAGCTCCTGGCATTCTCCCCGGGAGAGCTCGGTGGCGGGCAGGGAGGTCCCAGCAACCAGGCTCCAGCCTCTGCACACCCCAGCTGCCGTCTCGTTGCCACACTGTCGGGACCAGGGGAGGGCTGCCCTTCCCTTCTACTCCGTCATCCCATCCGGCAAAGGAGAACCACCTGGGAAGACCTTGGGCCGATTCCCACAACTGGAGAAAGAGGCTGTCCACACTGATCCTGACTGTTCCCGAGCTGGCAGGGCCCTACCTTGTCTGTTCCTGGGGTCTCCTGGAAGGGGACAGGAGGGAGAGTGGCCTTGGGCCTGATGGGGTGGGCAGTCAGCCATGTCCCTACTATATTCTGTTTCCATCTGTTGTCATAAGTGTTTTGTTTTCATCCCGATTTATTTTCAACTCTAGGTGGCTTCTTTATCTATAAACAGAGGTAGATTATTTGTATTTTTTTTCTGTGTGTCTTATATTTTGGCGGTGTGATAGTTGATACTCAGTTGTGTTTTCATGTTTCTCTAGTCTCTTATGCATTTATTCATAGTTTAATTAAATGGGAGGATCTAATATTGAACTATTATAGTTCTTTTAATTTTTAAAGTTACTTTGTAATAAATACTGTAGCTGTGATACATATTGATGTGTTTTTATTTTAAATCTTTTTTGTAATATTTTTATTTTGCAGTAAATTCTATAAAGTTTCATCCATCAGAGCAGTTGGCTCTTACTGGTATGTTGATTTTTTTTCTTTATTGAACAAAGTTATTGATAATCTCGAAACAGCTGTGGTCATCCCTTTCTCCTCTGTGCCTCGTATGAAAGTCAGATGGTCACTGGTAGCCATTTTATGCAATACTTGAGGAATTGGGAAGGAAAAACATCTAGTAGAACATTTTTAAACCATAATGGACTGTTGGTTAGATGAAATTGATTCTCCTGTGAGATTGCAGGTGACCCACCATGAGGTCGCCTTACAGAGCACGTGGTGGTTGCTGGCCTTCCCTCTCACACTGGTGTTTCTCAGCAGACTGACCTTGCTTCTCTCCAGCCCTGTTGCTGCTGCCAAGTTCCTCATCCTGCGTGCACCCGAAACAGAGAGGGAAATAGTAGCCCCAGGTCATGGTGCCCTGCAGGGCCAGTGTTTTCACTCCTTTCTGGGTGGCACCTCTGGGCCTTGGGAGTGTGGATTTGCCATAATTTTATGTTGGACTGAGGAGTCTTCCTTAAAATCATCCAGCCCCTGTAGACTCATGTGATTTTTGGGGATCCTCACAGTAATCTTGAAGGATAAATGTTCGGCAAGTGGAGGTCAGTGAGCTTTTTTTGTAGAGGACCAGAAGTAGATGCTCTCATGGTCCATGGCTGTGGGCAGTAAGCTTTATTCTTGCAGTGGGTTGCTGCCTGGCTTTGGCCCGTGGGCCAGATTTCACTGACCCTGGGGTAGAGGGTGAAAGTGAGTAGAATGTGGCAGGGAGGTCAGTGTGAGAGCCATCTTTGAGCTCCAGGCCTTGGCCACAGTAGCTAGTTGATGCCTGAATCAACAGTTGGAGAGCTTTCTCCTTCTGAGATGGATTGGTGTGTGACTATGAAGAGGGTGGGTGGAGGGAGACCAGTGACAACCAGAGGTGGGGAGGGGAGGAAGTGAAGACATTCTCAGGAGGGCCGATGAAAGCTGAAGCAGAGCACGTAGTAGGGTGGAGAGGGGCACGTGGGCCAATTCTAGGAGAGCTCGCAGCTCAGGCAGTGAGCTTGTTTGACACCACGAGAAATGTGCCACCATCCACACGTGGCCGCTTTAGGGGAACTTCTGCAGCCACAGAGAGACGTGGGATTCAGGCACGTACTCTGTGAGGGCGAGTGTAGACTCCTGTCTGGCACGTCTGTGGGCCTGTGTGTGCCCTTCACTGTCCTTTCTCTTTCTAGTCCCCAGTCTGAGCGGCACCTCGCCCGCTTGGCTGGTGAGAGTGAGGTCTGAGTACTCACGGGGGCCTGGCAGGTTGTGAGCCCACCGATGCAGAGTGGAGGGGAGCACACATTCACGTGAGACTCGCTTTTCTAAAGCACCTTGGAACTGGTGGTGGTCGTAAGCTTAAGTGTAGTTGGGTTCCAGTTTACTTAGGTTAGATAGATGGAGAATAAAATCTATTTGTAAATTTTGCCTGAACCTTCGCAGGTTTTTACCCTAAACTGAAAGTGGGGGGTATTTTAATCACTGTCCTAATTTGCTACAGTTAGCCTCTTGTCAGTAGCATCAAGTAGTCTCAGAAGTAGCTCAGGATCACTGGTTGACAGAGCCCAGCAGAAAACACGTCTTACACATGGTGTGCACTTTGGGTAATTGTCCCCTCATTTCTGTCCTCAGCCTCTGGAGATCAGACTGCCCACATTTGGAGTTATGCTGTTCAGCTGCCGACACCCCAGCCCACTACCGACACCACTGTAAGCAGCACCTTTACTTACCCTGAAAGCGCGACACGGGGTATGTCGGTAGGGTCCTGAGCATATGTGCAAAGTTGAGGATAAATTTATGTCTTACAGACTGGACGTGTGTGACCGTTCCCCTTCCCCCCATCCCGTAGTTTGAAGCCCTCACCCACCCAGCGTGGCCGTATTTGGAGATGGGCCTCTGCGAAAGTAATAAGGTCCTGAGGCTGGGCTCTGATCCCAGAGGATTAGTGTCCTTGCAGACGCCAGAGAGCTCGTGTGTTTCCTCTCCCTGCACGTGCCCAGGAGACGCATGGGGGGAGGGTGGCATCGCAAGCTGGGAAGGCCTGGCCGGAAGCATGGCCACCCCGTCTCGGTGTTTTGTTCTGCAGGTTGAACGGACTGAGACAGGGTCGAAAATGAGGTGCCTGCCTTTATGTGTGCGTTGTTTGTTCTCACCCCCCTTTCCGTTTGCCATTAATGTTTAAAAATTGTATGATTACATCCTGTTTCTAAATACTTCGTGTATTTTAGACAACTTGTTTGTTTTTCATGTAGGGTGAACAGTGTGTGTCATTATCATGTGGGTGAAGTTTTAACACAGGTAATGAGAGGTTGCGTTTGGAGAGGAATGATGGGTGGATTTAAACCACGAAGCCTTCGATGACCTTTGTCCTCTCAGACACAGCTGTTCCCCTTAGCCCAGCACCCTGTGTTTGTCGTCACGTGGAGACCACCTCCCTAGTTTCCTCTGCAGGACAGGGTTCTGCCATCTGGTCTTCCCGAGTCCTTAGCCTGTCCCTGGGCTGCGCTCGTGGGAGGAGTCGCACCGGGCAGCTCAGCGCAGACGGAGCCGTAGCTGTCGGGAGGACGGCGGGCACCCTGTGCTTGGGGCGCTTCCACCATTGAACAGTCCGTTGTTTTTTTGCTTAGTTTTTAAAGAAGATTTACTTATTTATTGTGCACAAGTGGGGGAAGGAGCCGAAGGAGAAGGAGAAGCAGACTCCCTGCTGAGCAGGGGCCCACCTCCCCAGCCCCTCTCCCCCAACACGAGGCTCCATCCCAGGACCCCAGGATCATGACCCCAGCTGAAGGCAGACGTTTAACTGACTGAGCCATCCAGGCGCCCCTGAACAGTTCATTTTTAATTGAGCACATTGTGTCTTTTAATGTGTTTTTCTGCTTGTGGAATAAGCAGACTGTCGCTTATTATGGGCATTCACTCAGGAAATAGTGCTGGCAGAGGACAAGGTGGAGGGGAGGTGAGGGTTCACGCTCAGAAGGTTCAGAGAAGGTGTTAACATTGTATGGATTTATTTTCAAACAAAATAAGAAACATGCCAGTTTTGGCAGAGGGAGAGAATTATGTCCGTACGTATGTTACAAAAACTGAATAGATTATATAGAGTATTAAATTGACTTTCTTTTCTTCTTTATGATTTTGCTTGCCTTGGGCTGCCTCAGGCTTTGGCGGTAACCCGGGAGAGCCCCTTTCGAATGGAGCTGAGCCTGTGTCTATCAGTGACCAGAGCCGCCCCACCAGCCCAGCCATGGAGGGGTCGACGTGGCCTGTCCTCTTTAGCCTCCCAGCACAAATGGAGCTGCTGGTCATCATAAGCTTTTGCTGGCTAGTCTTGGCGTGGGTTTACTAAACGGTTCTCCCACACCTTAGAACAAATTCTCATCTCCTAAGATTTTGTTCATTTTCAGCAGTACAGCTTTTAGGTGTTTTCTCTCTTTTTAAAGATTTTATGTATTTATTTGAGATGGGGAGAGGGAGCGTGAGAGCAGGGGCGAGGGGCAGAGGGAGAGGGAGAAGCAGACTCTCTGCTGAGTGTGGAGCCTGATGTGGGACTTGATCCCAGGACCCTGGGATCCTGACCTGAGCCAAAGGGAGATGCTTAATCCACTGAGCCACCCAGGTGCCCTGTAGGTTTTCTTTTTTTAATTTGGACCAGTGAGTTTCACTTGGCATCCACCACATTGATAAAAAAATATTTGGGTGGTGTAGTGGAGACAGTTTTAGATTACCTGTTAAGTAACTATGTGGCACCAGTTGTGTGATGCTGACTAATTTAACCTAGTGAGTGGCTTAATTTTCCTCTTTGGAAGTGAAAATTGAGGCATATTATTTAAGTGGCTTCCAGGGGCCCTTCCTACCCAGAAGCCCTGATTCAGTGAGTGAGTCAGGGATCCCTCAGTTCTGGGGCTGCTAGTGCTCAGGAGGTACTGTGTGTGGAACGGACAGTGCTGGACATCCTATTCCAAGGCTGCTGGCCGTGAAGGTGGATCAGATTAAATAGATCATCCCTAAGACATTGGCAGAAAGCTCACAGTTCTCATCCTCCATCCCCTGCCTTTGCCACATTAGTGTTAAAAGAGCTTATAATTATTCGTGAGTAGGATTTAGCACATTTGCATTTTGAAATATCTTTTAGTTCCTTGTATAGTTTGGAAAAATGATTTCTGTAAAGGTTCTGATCGTGATCTTTACAACATGGCTTCTGCTAGCTATAGCTTTCTAAAGAGGGAGCTCCAGGCCACTGTTCTGAGACCTGTGGTCTCTTCCCTGGACCTGCACTGAGGACATCCCTGTGTTCACGCTTCCTTGTCACTTTCCTTCCAAATACTCGGGGAATAGCTCGGTAGGTGCACTGCTGCAAGTCTGGGTAACTAAACCAAACTCTCAGGATGTTTGGGATTATCTTTGACGTGTCTCCTCTTCCCTTCCTGTCTTCCTCTTCTATCGTTTCCACAAACATGTGACATCTTACTGCTTCTGGTTCTTAACGTGATCCTTGGATGCCCTTCCCTCTGTCCCCGGGATACCCCTTCTGTAACACCCGCCCAGAGATGTCTTTTGAACTGTGGCCCCACCCAGGACCCCTCTTCTGCACCTGCACAAGGCCCTTCTGCACCCGCCCAGATGACACCTGCCTGCTGGGGGCAGCGAGGATCGAGAAGCTCCTCAGGAGCGGCCGTGGGAGCTCAGAAGCCTTGTGGCCCAGGAGCTGGTGTTTCTGGCAGAAAGCCCCGAGTTGGGGCTTCCCCACGCGGGATTTGTAGTGACTGTGTTGCTCCTCCTGTCTGGGTGCGGTTACCAGTCAGGGTCCTTTCACCTTGAGCAGGTTACACTCCTGGGACCTGTCTTCATGCTGAGGGGTGGGTGCTGTTAAGCCCTAGCTTAACATCTTCATCTCTAGTCCCCATCCTGTCTCAGGCCCGGCTGCTCATGTTGTATTCTCTCAGCATGATGTCAGGAGTGGTCTGTCCGGAGTGGCTCTTGTCACCTCGACGAGCCCTTTGCCAGACCCCGGCCTTACTTTGTGACTCTGCCTGGCTCTAGGCCCGACTGGATGCTCTTGCTGTGCCTCCTCCTGCACGGGTCCGCTTGGCCCTTCTGGGCGCTCTCTTCTCATCCCCTTATGCGCTCCACCCTGCAGATCCTGCTCCTCTCACACCACCCACCTGACTCGGTGTGCCCTGCGCTTCACTTTGTAGTTTGTAGTGCGCTTTGACATTGGTAACTCTGTGTTATTACGTATGTCTGACTTTATTGTGAGACAGTGAGTCCCTGTCTCCCTGGAGAAATCCCACCTGTGGTTCCACCAGGCTTTTCCTCGGCTCCCTGCACCTGACCTGTGAGCGCCCTGAGCTGGGCACCCCCAGCATGCTGCCTGAGTTGGTCATTGCCACACTCCTCCAGGATTTCCACGTCCCTGCCTGCCTCTCATCCAGATCCTTCCAGGAAGTACTCAGACCAGGCACAGTGGCGTCCACCCTTAGCCCCTGGTTTACCTGCACACACCTTGCACCCTTCCTGCTCTTGGCACATTCCTGTAGGCTCAGCAGCGTGTCCCTGCTGCTCATCAGCATCCCCTCCACGCTGCTCAGCACATTCAGTCCTTGGACTCCTTACTCACTTTTGATACTGTGACCCTCTGTCAACATCTGTGTTTCTCCCGCTTGCTTTCTCGAGTCTTGTTGGCTAGGTCACCTCCAACCCCGTGTGACCCGTGCGCGCATCTGTAATTCACCTCTCCCACCTCTGCTGCCCTGACCTAGCTGTCTGTAGAGTGCCCAGTCTGCTCCCTTCTTGGGGCTTTTGCACCTGCTGTTCCCTTGTCTGGGAATGCTGTTCCCCTAAAGGTTTGTGTGCCTTACTCCCTTGCTTTTTTCATGTCCCAACTCAGATTTTACTTTAGCAGAGTCTTTTGATAATTTTGTATAAAACAGCAGCCTTTACAACTGTCCGTCCCTTTATCTGCTTTATTTTCCTTATTAACCCTTATTGGTGCCTGAATTTGTGTTTGTATGTGTGACATATCTTTATATACTGTGTGTGTGACGTCTGTCTCTCTGCTGTGTGTGCGTGTGACATACATCCTTACACTGTGTGTACATACACGTGACCTGTGTTCCTATACAATGTGTACGTGTGACCTGTATCTGTACTGTGTGCGTATACATGGAACATAGTTCCCTATACTCTGTGTCTTTATTTTTTTTAATTTTTTATTATTTTTATTTTTTTAAAGATTTTATTTATTTATATGACACAGAGAGAGAGAGAGATTACAAGTAGGCAGACAGGCAGGCAGAGAGAGAGGAGGAAGCAAGCTCCCTGCTGAGCAGGGAGCCTGATGCGGGCCTCGATCCCAGGACCCTGAGATCATGACCTGAGCCGAAGGCAGAGGCTTTAACCCACTGAGCCACCTAGGCGCCCTACTCTGTGTCTTTAATGTGACATACATGAGCACACTAGTGTGTGTGATTACATGGTATCTATTTCCATACTATGTGTGTGTGCATGCACGCGTGCGTGTGTGATCTGTCTTCCTCGCTAGTGTGTAACCTTCGTGACATGAGGATAGTGCCGGTCTCTGGCTCCAGTGCTCTCCTCACCTGGCATGTCCGTTGTTGTGGATGTCCATGTTAGACAGTGGTCCTCTCTCTCCTCTCTAGAAGACCGGTATGTGGCCTGGCAGTGTGTAAGCGCCAGATAAATACTTGTTGAATGAATAGATAAACATTTTCTTTCTTTCTTTTTTTTTTTTTTAAAGATTTTTATTTATTCATTTGACACAGAGAGATTACAAGTAGGCAGAGAGGCAGGCAGAGAGAGAGGAGAGAGGAGGAAGCAGGCTCCCTGCTGAGCAGAGAGCCCGATGTGGGCCTCGATCCCAGGACCCTGGGATCATGACCTGAGCTGAAGGCAGCGGCTTTAACCCACTGAGCCACCCAGGCGCCCAGATAAACATTTTCTTAAAGAGCTGAAGCCTTTCATACTTTCATTTTTGCTTTGGACAAAAGACCTCATTGATACTATAGGAAAATAAAATGATCTCTTGTATCTATTCCTATAGCAACAGAATTCTAAGTAGCCCCTAAGAATTGAAGTGTTTCTTAATTGTGATAAATTATTGACTTTCACTTACATTTTGTTACATATCTACTAATACATGGTGAAAACTTAAAATCATTTTATTTGCCATTTTATTGGTTAGTGGAAGTGGACTGTAGCTCATTTGATGTCATAGTGGCCTTAGTTTTTTTTCTTTTTATACTTGGTCGTGGGTTTTAGCCAAGTAGATAATTGTAAAGTTGATAAATAGTGAGCTCCAGTTACATACCAGATAGTGTGCTGGTACTGGTCATAATGAGGATCGAGTCCTAGAAGGACAAATGACAACAGTCTGATTGTGTAGCTGTGTCAGAAAAGACTCGAGATTCCCAGGGAGTTTCTTCTGTGCTCTCACCATCAGCAGCAGATCTGTGGCGAAGATGAAGTAGAGTGCTCTGATAAAGACGAGCCAGATGTAGACGCGGATGTGTCCAGTGACTGTCCTACCATCCGGGTGCCACTGACGTCTCTTAAGAGCCACCAGGGAGTGGTCATAGCCGCTGACTGGCTGGTTGGGGGGAAGCAGGCGGTGACAGCCTCCTGGGACAGAACGGCGAATCTGTTCGACGTGGAGACGGCAGAACTCGTTCACTCTCTCACAGGTACTTTAAACGTTTGCGTTTCCCAGCTGTGTATTTTTGAATATTGTGCATGTGTTTATATCTTACCTTGCAAATGACTTCTTGTCCAGAATGATTTTTAGTTCTCATGGTACTCAGGTTGTGATTTTTCAAGGATTCTTTCTGAATTACAGAACTGTTAGCTAAATTTATCTTATCTTTAGGGGATTTAATTGTAGCCCATTACATCTAGATATTTGAAAAAAAGTTGGTCTGTTAGCTCCCTGTTGCTTTGTAGCAAATTTCAAGAAAATCAGTGTCTTAAAATAACAGGAATTTATAACTTCGTGGTTTCCCTAGGTAGAAGTTCTGGGCATATGCTCGCTGGCCCTCGTGGGTGAAGTGGTGTTTGTTGCCTGGGGCTGTGATCTCATCTGAGGTTTAGGGTCTGTCCTCTTACTTATGTTGTTGGAAGGATTCATTTTGTTGTGGCCCATGGCTGAGGTCCCCATATGGATGAGGTCCTTATTTTCTTGCTCCCTGTCAGCTGGGGACTGCTCTTAGCATCCGGGGGTACCGTCAGGTCCCTCGTGGCCCCCTCCAGAGGTGTTTCCCCACATAGCTGTTTGCTGTCTCTCCAGCTTACTGGAGAACATGTCTTCTAAAGCGCCTACCTGATTAGGTCAGGCCACCCAGGACAGTTTCTTTTGATTAACTTTTTTTTAAAGTTTTTATTTATTTATTTATTCGACAGAGAGAGAGAGAGAGACAGCAAGAGAGGGAACACAAGCAGGGGGAGTGGGAGAGGGAGAAGCAGTCTTCCCGCAGAGCAGGGAGCGTGATGCCGGGCTCCATCTCAGGACCCAGGCAGGGATCATGACCCTGGGCCGAAGGCAGACGCTTAACGACTGAGCCACCCTGGCGCCTCTCTTTTGATTAACTTAAAGCCACCCGATTTGGAGGTTGAAGTTACATCTGCAAAATCTGTTTTGCCTTTTAATGTACCGAGCTTACCGCAGTGATATCTCGTCACATTTACAGGTTCTGCCCAAACTCAAGGGAAGGTATCATCCAGGGTGTGTATTCCAGGGATGGGGGTCACCGGGACATCTTAGAATTATGCCCACTTCAGATGTTTTTGCAAATTTGTCAGTAAGTGAATTTCCTCATTGAGTGTTAAAGATTGTATTTTACTAAGGGCTCCACATATCATGTTACTGGAAGTTATTCTGGAAGTGAAGAATTAAGATTTAATCTGTTCACACACTTAGCCTGCCAAAGAGATTTTCCAGACCTTCTGTCAGGATCAGGAAGTGGGTTATACTCACACTCCTTTTCCTGATCCCTATAAATGCATGAATGAAAGGACTTTCAGTGCCTGAGGGAAAAGCAGTCCCACTGTGAGCTCACATGCTATTTTTAAGTGATTTCTTTTTCCTATCTTTATTCACTTTTACAGTGAATGTTAGCAGTAGAGACCAGAAAGACTTGTTTGATTCTTGTGTTCTTAAGAAAGCGTCACTCTAACTGTACGTGCAGGTGGATGATCTTGCATTTTTGTCGTCTTTGGTTGTAGGGCATGACCAGGAGCTAACGCACTGTTGCACACACCCCACCCAGCGGCTTGTGGTGACCTCCTCCCGGGACACGACTTTCCGTCTTTGGGATTTCAGGGACCCTTCCATCCACTCCGTGAATGTCTTCCAGGGCCATACGGAGTGAGTCACAGTCATTTAGAGATCTTTCTTTAACTATTCGTGAAAAAGGTTTTGCAGGTGGATATTAAAACTTAATTCATATCTTAATTTCCAGCTCCACTGTCTTCCAAAATGGGTACTCTTTTCCTAAACTTTAGTTCCATTTGTATATTTGCAAGAATTTAGAAGACAAGGTCACTGAAGTTCCCACAAGAAATTGGATGGAGGTAGAATTGGGGCAGTGGGGGAGATCAGGAAATACTCTAGGATTGGTGGCACTCATGTCCTCTGCTGAGAGGGCCCGGCCAGAGCTGGGGAAGAGACACGTGTGTGCGCACGCGCACACACACACAGTCATAGACAGTCACAAATGCACATGCTGTCTCATGCACACTCTCACACAAACACAACACTATCTCACTTGTGCGCACACATGCTCTTACTCCCAGTCCCACACTTTCACACATTCCCACACACTTTCTCACATGTGCACACTCACGTGCACACACACCACACTCTGACAACACGCACACTCACAGATATTCACCCTCACACACATGCCCACACTCCGACCCTCATCTCGTAGTTCCTCCCTCTGCTTGGCATTTGTTGGGCAGCTCAGGCATAACCGTGTCTTAACAGAGCTCTTCCTTCCTTCCTTGCAAAAACTTTTCTCCTGATCTGACCATTCCTGATAAATTACGTGAGCCTCTTTCCAGTTACTCATCCCACAGATGTCCCCAGTTCCCCACTGTGTCCCATCCACTCCACGAGCAGGACTCTGTCCTGTCATACCTCCTGATTATGTATTGTCACCTGGTCCCCATGCCACCACAGCATCTGCACACTCCCCTCTGGACCAGACCGTGCCTGTTTCTCTCTGGCCGTGTGTGTACTGCTTGAGTTTCTGCGTGCCCAGAAAGGCTCCCTCATGCTCAGTAAACATTTTTTAATGAATATTTTTTTGGCTGCTTGAAAGTACAGATTTTCTTCGTTCTTTCATATGATGCAGTAAATAAGTCTGTTATATGTGTTAACATTAGAATACTATAATGTTGAGAATTAATGAAATGTTCACAAGGAAACTGGGACAGAGATTTTTAAGAAGCTCGAGATTGGAAAAGAAGTGTCTTGCATATGAGGTGCGCTGTGGTGTCGGTGGGTGAAATCTCAGTGTGTTCTGTGAGCTTCCATGGTTATTCAATGGTGGTTTTTGCTACCAGCTGGAGTAACCATGGCCCTGGAACAGTAGGCGGCTGGCTCTCCGTGGTTTATCAAGGATGGTGCCGCTGCCCACGTGCCCCTGCCCTCACGGGTCTCGGTCCTGTGGGCTCTGCTCTGGGCCCTGGAGGGGACAGCTTCCAGTCAGCTGCGCCTGGATGACACGGAGGGGACAGTGGTGGGGCTAGGGGTGCCAGGAGCAGCTGCCCTTCACCTGCATTTAGGGTGCGGTTGCTCTGGGCCGGAGGATGGGAGGAGCCCTGTGCTGTCACTGGTGTGCAGGGTGAGCCAGGGTTCCCCACACGCACAGCCCTACGCTGAGACTGGGCTTCTCTTCTCCCCGGGGTTTTATTTTGAAGAGTTTCAAGCATAAGTGAAATTGAAGAGGGTAACTAGGGCAGGTGGTATCATGCTTGGCATGTCTGTCTTGAGTTGCGGTGTAGTTTTGCAGCTGGTGAATATATGAAATAATGGCTGTTTTGGGAGAGGTATACTTATGAGGAACATACTTGATTACTAAGGCTTGTTATTCTCACAGGGTCAGAGGTGGCATAGAGTAGGTGTGGCACTAGAGTGTACTAGACTAGGCCCTGTGTCTGTCCTTGGGCCTCTTGCATCCGTATCTCCCAGGATAGAAGTTGATGCTTCCATTCACGGTAACTGAGGACATGTGGGCATTTGAGCAGAGAAGATGTATACAAGCACCACTCTTATTCTCTTACCCAAGTTAGGATGAACGAGCATGTTCATTGACACGTAGTTACAAAGATAAGAGAAAGCTCTCCCTTTGGTGCTGTTTTCTCACAGTAAGGGTCAGAGAAAGGGAGGTTTTACCTTTTTTTTAAGCCTTTGGGAATTGGCAGGGCCTGGCTGGGGGCTTGTTTGCCATGCCTGCAGCCCGAGTCTGTCCTCTGTTCCCTCGGTCATGAGCGCGTGCAGGTGGGAGCCTTGGCTCCCGCAGTGCAGAGAGGCCCCTGCCTGGTGAGACCCCGCACTGCGTGGTCAGCAGGTGGGGCTGCAGCCTGTGTGATCCCTGCTAAACCACTTTCCTGTGTTCCGATTGCCGTCAGAGTCTGCAAATCTCTAGGTTTGAGCCCATGGGACAAATAAATCGTGTGGAATACGGTACCTATGCAAGGGATATCAGCGTGTGCCCACATAAGGGTGTGCTGTCATTAGAACATGGAGCCTAAGTGCCGACCAAGAGCACAGGAGCAGCTAATTTTGACTGTGTGTTCAGTATAATCATTCATCTGTGATGTTCTGAGTTTGTGGCTTCTCAAACACATTAGGGTCTCCTGCCTCCCCTCAAACCTTTGGTCCCTCTGATGGATGCCCCTTCTATATCCTTCCCGCTGCCCACAGCTGTTGTCACAGACCCAAAGCTGCCTTCCTGGCATCCAGCAGTGCCTGCCACCATAGGAACTAAGTCACACTGTTCTCTCCGGAACTGTTTCCTAGTCTGGGAGGTAACTCTTGGTTTTCCAGGGTGCTTTTCTTGCATTCTTTTAGCCCATTTCTTTTCTGAACATGAAAAGCAGAGCTCCGATGAGGGCTTTTCTGTTCCTTACTTGTGTCACCTGAAGAGTTGCAGGTGGAGTGTTCTTTTAGTGGATCATTGCTTTAGCAGAGGCAATGTTTCTTCAAAATGCATGACCACACATTCATTTTGATATGATGTGGGACACACTTTGCAAAACTTACTGTCTTAGGGCATGTTTTCCTCTATAGGAACTCATCACATATTTTTTTTTTTATTAAAGATTTTATTTATTTGACAGATTGAAAGTGCAATGAGGCAGAGAGGCAGGCAGAGGGGAGAGGGAGAAGCAGGCTCTCCGCAGAGCAGAGAGCCCAATGTGGGACTCGATCCTAGGACCCCTGGAACATGACCTGAGCTGAAGGCAGCCGCTTAACCGACTGAGCCACCTAGGCGCCCCTCATCACATATTCTTAAGTTATGTTAGAATCTGATGTTTTAGAATGTGAGTAATTCACTTAGTTGTGCAGTTATTTTGAATTTCTGTATGATGGGTTTTCTTTTTTTTTTTTTAAGATTTATTTGAAAGAGAGAAGGGAGTGCAGGAGTGGGGGAGGGGCAGAGGGAGAAGCAGACTCACCGCAGAGCAGGAAGCCTGATGTAGGGCTCCATCCTAGGACCCTGGGATCATAACCTGAGCCGAAGGCAAACGCTTCACCGACTGAGCCACCTAGGTGCCCCATATATTGGGTTTTCTTAAGGCAAGATGTAAGTAACTGTATAGGTTTCAAGATTCTTGGCCTCGTTTTATAATTTGATTTCTCTGGGATCTGGGAAAGATTTTTTTCCCTTTTCATTTCGTCTTACTGTTATCCTTGTGCTGCTCTGTGGATTCTGTGCCTTTTAGTAAAAGAAGAGTTGGAGATGTAGTGCCTCACTGTAGGATAGAATCTGTAGCCACGTGGGGCCCCTCGAAGTTTGTGCTGCTGTGATTTTTGCTTGACATAGCTCTGTTTAAGGTTCTCATTAGAAACGTTTAGAAGGACAAACAATGTTTTTGTCCTTCCTGATGTGTGCCATTTCTGTTTTCACTCTGTATTGTGAAAGCTCTTCATTATAGTAGGAAGGTTACCTCGATAGGATTTACTTGGTGCAGCTGTGTGGCCGGGACTGTGGGCCTAGCTGCTGGAGGGGCCCAGGTGCACTAAGTTCTGTGACAGTGGATTTTAGAGGCTTTATGTCACAGGTTGTTTTCTTAATAGCAGGAATGAGAAATTGTTGTGTGTACTCTTCTTGGAAAGAATAGAAATGTTTAATTGAAGTGTTTTGGAGTGTCAGGAATTTTAACCACTGGCAGTGTGTTTTCATATATTTCTGTCTTCATCGTCAGGAGCTGGAACTGAAATCCAGTGCATTTCATCTGAAATCAGCTAAATCCTTTCACGTTCTTGTGTGTGTCCCCTGACAATATAATTCAGTAAGTGAGCTGTTTCAGGAAGTCTTGTGCTGTGAATGACAGCTGGCCCTTCCCTCCCCGTCCGCTGGTGCATGCTCTGCGGGGTGGGCCGAGGCTCCCACCGATCCCAGCCAGTCTCTGGCTTGTGGGCTGTGCATGCAGAGATGTTCTGCAAGAGGCTTCGATGGTGATAAAGCTCATCCAAAGGTACAGTACACTAACTGTCCTTTGAAAGGAGCTTGAGAGCTGCCTCTTTGGCGGGTCCTCTAACAGGGGGTCCCAGTTTCCTCCCTCCCGGCACCGCAGCTTCTCTTTGGATCTTGGTGGAGGCCCCCCCACCCTTAATTTTTGTTTTGTTTTGTTTCAGTTGCTATAAAAAGGGACTGACAGTTGAGGCAGTCACTGGTCATTAAGCTTCCTCTGTGGGTGGCCAATGACTCTAGTCTGTACCCAGCTGACAGTATTCATAAGTGTGAATAAACTCTGGCATTGAAGAAACTCGGAAATGAGCTCAACATGGGTAAAATATCTGAGAATGCAAAGATTTTTTTTCCTGTTTTGCTTTAATTCTTCCCATATGATTATAACTTTATCCTCTAAATGTGAACTTTAGTGTTTTCTTCTAAAGAAAATAAAACACCACATCTAACAAAACAAAACTAAAAAAGAAATCACATGAAGAATGATAATGATTGCTTTAAAGCTAAAACATTTTCATATGCTTTTATTCCCAAATACCCGGGGAAGATATTTAGTACTAAATACCAAATTCTAGGTCATATATGTATGAGGTGAAAATAGCTTTGAATTTTGTGTCATGCCATGCCATTGTCATGTCAAAAACAATTGTCTTTATGCTTTTGAAGAGAAAGCATTTTGACAGCATGACTTTTTTAACTGGGTGCTGGTGGATTGTAAGTGTTGAATTCTGTGCTTGGTCAGTGACTCAGGTTGTGTGCAGGCCCATGGTGGGGGTGTATGGGCGCTGGCTGGTGACGGAGTGACCACCCTGGAGGCTGAGATTTTGGCAGACTGCATTTGGTTTGTAAGTCCGTTATTCTTGGTGATCACCTGTGAGCCCTTGTCTCTGAGGAGGAGGAGGAGGTATATATTGTACTGCATGGTTTCTTCTGGGGACTGGAGGACAGCTCCAGAAGGGTCCCTGGGGTGGGAGTGGCAGTTGAGGAAGAAGGGGCCCTGTAGCAGCTCACAGCAGCTGAATGCTCATTGAGCCTAAACTCCTTTCATGTTTACACCCTCTGCCCAGGTACCTGAGAGTCTGGAATTGTCTTCTTTTTAATTAAATGGTTTGAAAATAATTTTGAGAAGATTTAGTGAGTCATGTAATTCCTGGCAGTACTTGTATGATAACTAAAGTTACCATAAAACCAAGGTTGAGAGAGACTAAGGAACACCCTGAGCATACTGACCCAGTGGTTGTGTTCAGTTGTGTTTTTAGATGTGCCATTTTTATTTTAGTGCATGTTTCGTCGTGGCGTCATGGAAATGTGCAAGGAGAGGTTAGTACAGTGAGCAGCTGGAGTTGCTGGGGGGCAGCTCTGCACCCAGCTTTCGCGGACAGGGCTGTGGTTTTCCTGTAAATGGGGCTGTTTCTCAGGCAACACTGGAGTTTGTGGAGAGATCCGCAGGTCGTCCTGTGTGGGCACCTGCACCTCCCCTCCACCTCTAGCTTCTCTCCCGTAGTCTGGAGACTCAGGAGTTTACTTCACAGGCCCCTCTTGATACATTTAAAAGTTGCTTCCAATTCAGTGTACAGTTTTTAAAAGAGGAGATTTAATATTTATTTACTCTCTGAAAATTTCTCATTTCAGAAGGGCTAACGGGTAACTAATAAAAATAAGGACTTTAAGGAAATCAGTGCGTTAAATCACTCCACTTGCCAGCTTTGCTGTGAGCTGTTGGTTGCTTCACTTTGCATTGAGGTGACCTGAAGAACTGTCAGGCTGTTAACACAGACTCATCGCTTCCTAACTGCATTGTTACCAGCTCACTAGATGGACCTAAGATGTGTGTGGACCCGCCTGCGTGTTGGCAGAAGGCACCGGGAGAGGTGTGCAGCGAGCATGGTGGGGAGGGAGCCACCGCCTGAAGGCAGAGCTTGCTTCTGGAAGACAGCAGTGCTCATGGCCTGTGTGCTGGGCCCGGGTGGGCCTCAGATCACCCGCTCAACAGCTGCACTTGCTTGCACTCAGCCTTGCCGTTGGACCCGCAGGGGGCAGATGCTGCTGATGGAGTGGAGTAACACTCCATTTCCCTTCTCTCCTCAGATGCTCCACCAAGTGCTTTCTCCAGAATCCCTCAAGGACCAGAACTTTTTAAAAAAGACTATTTTCAGGGTGTGTGTGTAGAGAGAGGGACTTTGGACCCTTTCAGCAGCCTCCTGCATGCTCTTGGAGCCCCACACTGAGCTGGATGTTGGCACTTAGTCCAGAGGCTACAAGGCTGAGTGTTAGTACTCATTGCAGATTCTGTGGAGTTGAGTGCTGGTACTTAACCAAGAGAGTATAGACTCCGTGCAGTTTCCCACCCCATCTGAGGATGCGTCCCTGCAGAGAAGACTGGGGAGCAGCACGTGCCAACTTCTTGGACCAGTGGGCATGACCGACACGGGCCACATGGGGGATGGGTTGCCCGTCAGTGTGGCTGTGGTCAGCTGTCCAGGGGCCAGCGTGGAGCGCACAGACTTGGATATAATCGAATACCATCAAGGGTCTTACTATGACGATCGTTCATGGAATTCCGTGTGTGTGGGCAGGCTGGCCGTGAGACTTAGCGCTGTGGAAACAGCACCCACGATGGCGGTCATCTCCTGCACTCCTTGCCCCGTAACCGTTGGTCTCCTGGGCTCCTTTCCTAACACACAGGACAGGGCACTGGGACTGGCAGCCCTGGAGAGCAGCTAGCTCCGTCGTGCCCCACAAGGTCTGAACCTTTGCTTAAGGGAGTCTAGTAAACTGAAGGAATAGACGTGCTTTCCTGTTTCACGTGTGGCAGCCCCTCACCTCCGTGACTGTAACAGCTCACATCCCACAACGTGTCCAGTAAAGAGAGGCGGCTGCGGCCCCCCGTCCAGGACAGTGCCTGTCCTGTAGGGCCCGTAGCGCTGGGACTCAGGAGAGTCAGTCCTCATAGGTGATCAGGTACAGAAGGTGCCTGCACTCGGGTCACTCTCCCACGTGAATAAGGAGGTGCAGGGAGTCAGAAGCCTGTGATAATGGCTGACTCTGGCCTTTTAGTGTGGCCTGGGGTTTCCCATTGCTGTCCCAGCTTGGGTGTGGGAGCTGTGGGTGCTCCCTGGTGCCGAGTGTTTCTTGCCCCTTCAGGCGCCTTCAGCGTGTAAAGCAGAAGCCTGATTAAAGGACACTTGTTCGTCAGAGTGGCTGAGGTAGCAGCCCCTTCTGTGTTGGCGTGAGCTTGGTTCTGGCTTGTTTTATGCACGTGTGCATACATGTCCCATGTAGCCAGCGTCCCTTCTGGTGGGCGTGCTGGCACATATGTGTGTACATCCATGTATACATACCCACATGTCACACACTTCATCCTCTGTGTAGCCCGTGCCACTTTGGCCAGGCATGGTCACACTCCCGGTTCTGAAGCACACTTGGCACGCAGTGTTTGGGCTGTGAGGGCCCTCGGCACCTGCAGTCCAGTGTTTAGGGGGCACACCCCACACCGGCATGAGGGACGTCCAGGTCAGCCTCTCCTGTAACCAGTAAAGAGGGGCCTTCCCACGTGTGTGGCAGGTCACCACAGACCCAAGCCTGCTGCGGTCTGGGATGTCTTCAGGAAAGCACCAGGGATCTTTCTTTGATGTTATGGTTTTTGGCTAATCTAATATATTTGAGAGTAAAAATCTTATGGCTCCTAATACATTACTGACTTTAATTTTCCTGACTATTCTGATGAATAGGGCTTGTCCGTTTCCTGTCACTTTCAAAGCTTATGTACAGTTTTTCCTTTTGGAAGATTTAAATAAATGAATCCTTTTAAATTCTTCATTTCCCAGTTTTTATACACAGAGTCATGTAACAATGATATTGGGATTTTGGCTGTGAATTTATTAGCATGTATCCAGTGAAGTTACATTGAGAAACCAAGGGAATGAAGAGTTAGCTTATTAAAACCTGAGGGAGATCATTCTTTACCTAATTTAAATGGAATACATTCCTCCAATTTTGCTACAGTTGTTGATGTAATTACAAATATTAAAAATTTATTTATGGTTGGCTGTTAACACTGTTTAAGAAGAGTGGAACAGGGGCACCTGGGTGGCTCAGTCAGTTGGGCATCTGCCTTCGGCTCAGGTCATGATCTCAGGTCCTTGACATTGAGTCCTGCACCGGTCTCCCTGCTCAGTGGGGAGTCTGCTTCTCTCTCTGCCTCTGCCTGCCACTCCCCTGCTTGTGCTCTCTCTCTGTCAATGAATGAATAAAATCTTTGAGGGAAAGGGAAAAAAAGAGTGAAACAGCAACCAGACTTCACAAAAAGGCAACCAGAGCTTTGACCCTTGATATTACGAGCATGAAGTTACCCTGTAAATCTTACTAAATTTAACTTTTCTGTCTCCCTTTTAAATCACGTTGTGTGGAACTATCCTTTTTGAATAACCTTCTTAATTCAGTTAATAAAATGCCAAGGAGGAGGATTGAGCCAGTTTAAATGTTGTTTGACACATTCCTGAAGCCACTCTGGAGCTGTCTTGGGGGCATGGTGACCTTGGTAATGGCAGAATCTTCTCTGAAGCCTCGACACAGGTCTTCTCTGCAGCACGTTTCAGTGGCCTGTCACACACACTGCTGCCTGAGAACTGCACGTGTGCTGTGAGGGCAAGGACTGTCGCCACCCCACCGAGATGTCCGCCTTGGACCTTCTTTGTGGTGGCACACACGCTCATGTGGCTGCCTGGAGACTTGTTGGTTACTAGTGTAGTTGATGACACACACTGGAGAGTGGTGGTCGGAGAGGAGTGTGGCCATGTGACGACGTCATACCCAGATGCAGTCCCCTCCTGCGTCTTTCGTGCAGGCTTGTGAGTGAGTCTGGTCAGCTGGTCTAAGAGCCCCGCTCTGTGTATCGTGCCGGCATGAGTGGGCCACGGACATGTTGAACGTGGCCTTTTCTGTGATCACGGCCGCGTACTTGGCAGGTTGACTGGCCAGAGTGAGAAAGCCACACTGACCTCTCCCTGGATGTGCTTTTCTGAGGGGCTCAGGTGTGTGCGGAAAGGGAGGGTGCTGCTGCTCCCTGGTCATCTCTGTGTCCGGAGTGCTTACTCCTCCGCTCTGTTCTTTGGGTGTAAACTTAGGACTTGTTTGTGGGAAGTGACACCTGAAAACTGAGGAACGGGGAGCTCTGCAGGCTGTTTCTGACGCCAGGCTGGGAAAGCGCACTGCTTCAGCGTCTTCCACATCCTGTGTTTTTTCTGAGCTGTGAAATTCCGGCAGATTGTTATGCAAAGCAGTTTTGTGTCTCTGTGTGACTGGGAAGACAGCTGTTCGTCCTAATGAGGAGTGCTAGCATTACAGTCTTTCCGTTGATTGAGACCCACGGAGGGAGCGGAATGTTCCAGATCGGGCAGTGGTGTGCGGCGAGAAGGTGCCACGCTGTCAGCTGGAAGCACATGCTCGGATGCTCTCGGCGACAAGATAAATGAGTTGGCTGGAGGTGGGCAGAGTCTGAGCCTTTCCAGTGATTGCTCGTGGCGCAGCCGCTTCCCCGTGGGACCCGAGTCTGAGGGTGCCTTACAATGATTGCCCCCTTGCCAGCTTTTCCCTTTGATGCCCTACAATACCTGTCAGGATTGTGATTTATTAAAAACCTAATGTCTTTTAGCATTTCATTAACATAAGGTGAGGCGGTCTTTTGTGGGGACTTTTTTCATTAATTCAGTAGAATGTTCACAACCCCCTGAGAACGAGAGTCCACGGAAAAGTCCCAGGCGTCTCCACAGCCCCGTCTGTAGTTGAAGTCCTCGGAGCTTGTGGTGGCCTCTGCACCCGGGCGCAGCAAGCCCGTTCCAGGCCATCCTGACGCTGCTCTTTGTGTTTGGAACAGGGAATTCAGGTGGGTCACCAGGTTGAAGCTTACCTGGCTTACTCTTCTCTCCCTGTTCTCTGTGTGTCATCCGTGGGTCCCTCTCGGGTCTCAGTGTCCTCCACATTTGTCCATGTTGTGACAAAGAGCAGGATTTCCTCCTTTTTTATGGCTGAATAAAATCCCATTGTTTATATATACATCACATCTTCTTTATCCATTCATCTGTGGACCGTCGCTTATGTGGTTCCTTCGTCTCGGCTGCTGTGGGTAGCGCTGCAGTGAACATGGGAGCACAGAGAGCTCTTCGACATACTGATTCCATTTCTGCAGGGTGTGTGCCCAGTAGTGGGATTGCTGGGGCAGTTCTGTTTTTACTTTTTGGGGAACCTCCATACTGTCCTCTAGAGTGGCTGCACCAGCTTGCGTTCCCGTCAACATTGTGAGAAGTTTCCCCTTTCTCCACATGCTCGCCAACACTCGTGTTCTGTTTTTTTTGTTTGTTTTTGTTTTTGTTTTTTGTTTAAAGATTTTATTTATTTATTTGACAGAGAGACAGCGAGAGAGGGAACACAAACAAGGGGAGTGGAAGAGGGAGAAGCAGACTCCCTGCTGAGCAGGGAACCTGACGCAGGGCTCAATCCCAGGATCCAGGGGATCTTGACCCGAGCTGAAGGCAGATGCCCAACGACTGAGCTACCCTGAGGCACCCTGGGTTCTGCTTTGTTTTTTTTTTTGTTTTTTTGGTGGTAGGTCTTCTAGTGCATGTGAGGTGGGATCCTGTGGTTTTGGTTTGCGTTTCCCTGATGATTAGTAATGTTGAGTGTCTTTTCATGGGCTTTTTGGCTATTCGTAAATGTTTCTTGGAGAAAGGTCAAATTTCTTTGCACTTTTTTTTTTAAAGATTTTATTTATTTATTTGACAGAGAGAGATCACAAGTAGGCAGAGAGGCAGGCAGAGAGAGAGGTGGAAGCAGGCTCCCCACCGAGCAGAGAGCCCAATGCGGGGCTCCATCCCAGGACCCTGAGATCATGACCTGAGCCGAAGGCAGTGGCTTAACCCACTGAGCCACCCAGGCTCCCCATTTTTTTTTTTAAGATTTATTTATTTTAGGAGGAGAGAGTACACGTGGGGGTGTACTCATGGGAGTAAGTGGGGGAGGAGCAGAGGGAGAGAGAGAATCTCATGCAGAGCATGATGCGGGCTGGATCCCATGACCCGACGTCACGATCTGAGCTGAAACCAAGAGTTGGGCACTTAACCAACTGAACCACCCAGGCACCCCTCTTTGCACATTTTTAAGCCAGTGGAGGCAGTGGTGGTGGAGTTAAAGGCATGAGTTTATCTCAAGTTTTCTGGTTAAACTGAAAGTTGGCATGAATTTTTTTCCCTTAATTTTCTGGTATCAGGCACGAGTATAAAGATGTTTGGCAGGTTCTGTGTAATCCATGTCTTCTGATAGTTTCTCTTCACTCCATTGCCTGAGAAGGTGGAACAGAACAGAATGGACTAATTTTCTAGTCTGCTGAGAAGTTGGATGTGCTTACGCTTACACTTACAGAGAGTTTTAAGCAGGAGGAGCAGTTAGCAGAGACAACTGTCAGCTTCCGCATTTCCAGTCTCCTTCCTGCCCACCTCACCAGGGTCTCTGGCAGTGGGACCATGTGCTCATTCCACGGGTGGAGAGGACTTGTGTCTGTACCCCAGAACTTCCTGAGATTTTCTGAACCTGTGCCCTTTACTTGCAGCACTGTGACCTCTGCCGTGTTCACCGTGGGCGATAATGTCGTTTCGGGCAGTGATGACCGCACCGTGAAGGTCTGGGATTTAAGGAATATGAGGTCTCCCATTGCAACGATTCGCACAGACTCTGCCATCAACAGGTGGAGAGAACTATTTGTTTGTGTCTTGAAAGGGTGAATTATAATGTATCTTGTTCATGTAAAGTTAGTGTTTAATAGATCCTTGGAAAAGCAGTTTAAATTTCTGGGGAAGTATGTTTTGGGGTGGTAATATTTTTTACTGATCCTCTTATGCAAATTTAGTTTTTCCTGTATGCTGAAACGTAAGTATAAAGGCAGGCTGGTGCAGTGAGCCTTGTGGGCTAAGAATGGGCCACCTGCTGGGCAGTGTTTGAGTCGCTGTGTAGCGTGCGCACGTTACACGTTGAGTAATGTGGTCTCTGCTCTGGTGCTGCCGACAGTGATACCTGAGGTTTGCTCATGTGTTTTGCTTGGAAATGTGAATGGTGTGGAGACTCCTACTGCATGATGTCCTGTGAACTCAGACACACGTGCTGTCACCACTTTGTACATAACCCACTGTTCTCTTCTTTGCAGGATCAATGTATGTGTTGGCCAAAAAATCATTGCCCTCCCACATGACAACCGACAAGTGAGATTGTTCGACATGTCAGGTGTGAGGCTAGCACGGCTCCCGCGAAGCAGCCGGCAGGTAACTGTGCTCCTGCTCCATGTGTTGACAGAGAGCCTTAGGGATAACTTGGAGTCTGCGTCCCAGGTCACCACTAACAGAAATAGGCTGTGGGCCCCACGTTGTTTGGTTTTCTGGAAAAAGAGAAACTCATTTTAATAGTATAGTAAATTTATGCAGATCTGCTTGAGATAATATAATTTCTATTATCAATATAACAATATTAGAGGTTTTGCATTCTTGTTTTCCTATTGTCTTTGGATGCTAGGTTTTCATTGGAAATACTTGATCTGTATTTAGAGCTCATAAAATTTAGAGTTGAAACTGTTTCCCACGACTTCAACTGAGAGAGTCAGGTCTTTTACAAACGTCAGTGAGATTGTGCACTCACTTGCTCATGCTCTGATTCGGGGAGCTGTTTGCACCTGTGGTAGTGGTTTCCATGTTGGAAAGCAGGCTCGGATCTTGGCAGGGGCAAGTGTACAGTCGGGAAGGTGTTGGATGAGGAGTACTGAGTGGGGGTCTCCATGTGCTGAGAACTGGTTGGTGCTCGTGGCACCGGCTCACACCTGTATGGGGTCTCTGAGGGTCACCTGGGCCCTGTGCATCAGTAGTTCCTGGGCAGTTGGAAGTGTGGGGAGAGGCTGAGAGTGTGTGATGTGACTGGCTCCTTCTGTGGGGAATGGAGGTCACCCCCCTCTTGCTGAGCAGCGTCTCTGCAGGCTCGGTGCTTAACTGAGCCCCACCCCGCGGCCCCTCTCTTTTCTTCTGGTGTTGTCTGTGTGTCATTGTGACACACAGCTGTGTGGGTGAGGCAGGACCCTCGTGCGTCCCCGGAGCCTACGGTCATCGTGTCTGTGCCCCCCGGCGCCCGCCGCCCTTGCCGCCCAATGACCGCGGCTTTGCTGACTTTGGTGGAGACACCGTGTCTCCTCTCCGTGCACAGCCTCACAGTTTATGACCCTCAGGCCGGCCCTGCATCGGGTGTGGCTTCAGGAGCACTCAACTGAGGGTGCTCTCGGGATGATTGTGGGGGGCTCTGCTGTCAACAGGGCAACACCTTCTCTTTAAGTGGCTCCAACTTTCTATTTCTATGAAAGGCCGCTGCCCTTAGGACTGTACTGTCTGCTCCTCCCCTTTTAGGGCTGGGACATGTATTGTTGGAAGTGGGTTATTGAACTTTAATTTGAGTACATATCATTGAAAACTACTCATGAAATTAGAGTGCCTAATAAGAGCTTCACACCTGCTAACAAAGGGAATTTTTCATGCTTGGCTCCTGCCGAGAGTTATTGTTGTGCCGCCCACGCAGTGTCGCTAACACGGTGGCTTCTCTTCCTGACTTGCCCGTGTATTCCCTGATGTTGCAGTGCAGCCTGTGAGGTCTGCACCTGAAACACAGTACCGTGTTGTGAGTGTGTAACTTCATTCCTTTGACAAGGTTTTCTGCAAGAAAATATGGAGTTATAAGAAGTTCTCAGGGGTGCGAATTCCATGGAGGTGATTTCAGCCTTGTTGAAACTGTAGAATTTGTTGTGCTTGGATTTATTCCCTTTTTAAGTGGTGTGCTAAACAGAGTTGTTTTTAAGATTAGCGAATAACATTTCACTTCATTCTGATCTTGTGATACCTCTTCACATGCACAAATACAGTTTTCAGTGTCACAGAACCCCAGTTGGAAATCCCTGGCTTGTATCTCCCTGGCTTCCTTCAGCTGATGGATTTTAAGAAGAGAAAACAACAACCCTTATTTGAACCTGGTAGCAAGAGTGATGGTGGCTAACGGTGTAAACTTGTATTACTTTGGGGAGAGTGCATGTGGCATTTCCCAAACGTGTGTTTTAGGCGAGGTGAGCTCTGTGGAGTGCTAGGAGGGACTGAGTGCAGAGGCTCTGCGTGCAGCGTGAGAGGTTTACGGCAAGGACACAGGGTCCTGGGGTGGGTGTGCAGCGCCGGACTGTGATGCCAGGGGGCCGTGGGGTGTTTTCAGGACACACGTGCCCACAGAACCTCTTGGGATGCATGCTCCATGCGTGTCCATGCACACTCAGGCATTCTGCGGGGGACAGGAGGCTGGACTCCAAACCCGAGTTGGTTACAGCTCCATCCTGGGTGACCTGCCCAAGCAGACTTGTTCTGGGCGCCACGGGGTCTCTTCCCCACCCCACTTGCTAAGCACCTGATCTCGGGCATTCTGCCACAAATGCCTTGAGGTGATTGAGCATGATTGAGCATCTTTTGTTTGTTTGTTTTTAAGATTTTATTTATTTGACAGAGAGGTCACAAGTAGGCAGAGAGGCAGGCAGAGAGAGAGGGGGAAGCAGGCTCCCCACTGAGCAGAGAGCCTGATGCGGCCTCGATCCCAGGACCCTGAGATCATGACCTGAGCTGAAGGCAGAGGCTTAACACACTGAGCCAACCAGGCGCCCCATGATCGAGCATCTTTAACTGGTTCCTGTGTAGACTCTTGAATTTACTACCAGTTAACAGATGTGTTCACTCTTTTTCCTTTGGTTCTTAGCAAAAAAGGGATAGAGGGTTGCTCTTGAAATCCTTTGTGATGTGGGCTTGCATCTGTAGTACCTTTATTTTGGGGCCTGTTGTCTCTCTTGCATGTTCACATGTGAAGGTTTTGCAGAGGGAACTTCTGTGTCATTCTTTGGAGTGTTTTCTTTTACTTACTAAATTTCTGTCAGCTTTTCTTAATTTTGCTTCTTATATTTTATTGTGTGTTGCTTAGTAACAGCAGCATATTAGACTGACCACGTTGATCTGGAATGTATGCGCGTGTCCTAATAAGGTGCTGCTCGTATCTCTGTTCATGTGCGCTGGGGATAGCACTTCATAAACTTTGCTCATATTTGCGGTGATTTTTTCCAACATTCTGATATTTGGCTGGAATTCTGAAGGTGGCAGGAATTTACTTGGAAGGCCATTTATTTTATCCTTGTTTTATGGTACCAAATACATTTTTCTGTGTCCTTTATATCTGAGTCAGATGTTTGTTAAAATGGTCTTTGAGGTCTTTAAATGAGTTTCGTTTAATATATTCCCAAATTTCATCTAGCCTCATTAAAAAAACTCAAATTCATCATTTATTCCTTTTTTCCTGGCTGTAACCTTACTCATTTTTAAAGAATCCCAGAATGCTTTTGGCGTGAATCTCGCTGAGTCCGTTGTGTTCTGACGTCACTCTCTTCGTCCCCGCTCCCCTGTGGCACATGCGCAGTATTTCTGGCTCACTCTGTCTAATGCCTCCTGTTAAGTTTTTTTCTTCCAATTCAGTCACGTCAAGTGGTGTAGTTGTTAATTTGGCTGAGGTTTTATAGCACGTATGCTTCGGGAGTAATATACTAATTCTGGTTTGTGTGATTGGAAATAGGGCCACAGAAGAATGGTGTGCTGCTCAGCATGGAGCGAGGACCACCCCATGTGCAATCTGTTCACCTGCGGGTTTGACAGGCAAGCCATTGGCTGGAACATCAACATCCCTGCGTTGTTACAAGAGAAATAAGGTCGCCGGCGTCCTTAGCTGCATTGTTCACCATGGACCTGTGGACTGGTGCCGCTTTTCCCATACTCGTCAAGCCCTTTTTGTGAGAGTTGCACCCTGGAAAGGGTGGTTTGTATGTTTTTTTCTCATTGTACCGAGCTTGCATGAAATGTACAGCAAAATGTATGGTCACATGTCTTACTTTCATCTTGTGTGTGTGTTGGCACCCTCTGGTCAGTGGACATGAAGTCCCCTTCCCCGTAGCACGTTGTGTGTTGTGAGTTCCTGGCATTTGACAGATGACAGGAGGGCATTACGTTTGCGTGAGTTCAGTGTGAACCCGTGTACTTACTGTGAGGCATAAGCAGTCTGTGGCATTGCTGGAATCGTCATACATGTCTACCTTGTACTGGGAAGGTCACGGAGTTACATCTGCGTTGGCTGGCGATCAGCAGGTGTGATGGGAGATCTTGTGTTTACTGCTGTCTGAGGGTTTAGCATGTGCTGTGGTGTAACTCAGCTTCAACTCTGTATTCTGGTATAGTTGTGTAAAATTTACCTGGAATTGAGAAGTTAACAAAAATAGAATGTCGACTTTGCAACATTTGGAAAGTTTTTTTGAAAAGAAAAATTTTCTGCTCTTTTTATAGAAAATCATTTCAATCTCCTGAGGTCTCATATTAACAAATTCAAAAATGTGATGATTCTAATCACTGATTTCAGATATTAAGCAAAATTTAAAGCACTTTAGTTTATAGCTATGGTTATAAACAGTTTTTAGAAGTTTCAAATGACTTATCCAGTGAATGTGACTTGAGCTTTTAAAGAAGGCCCTGCCTGCTACCTGAAAACAAAACCTTATTTATTTTCTACACTTTGGTTTGCGTATTTCTAAATGGGGTTCATTTCCTCGGTGGTGTTTAAGAGCCAACAATGCAAATAAATGAGTACTACCTCAAAATCAATATATTTGGAAAACATGGGAGTCTCACTGTTGTCTAGCTAGAGCACTTTTCACTTACAGCTGGAATGCCGAATTCAGTTCCGAAGGCAAGACAGACAATCATAGCAAATGTATCCTGAGGACGAAAGCTCTCCCATTAGTTGACAAGGTGGTAGCGGAAACCACTCTTCGCAGGGTACAAGATGCTCCTGTTTCAGCAGCTGGGACCCCTCTCAGCGCCAGTCCTCCCACTGCCTGGGTGAGCCTATCACTCTTGCCTTCTTAGGAGTTACTGTTGTCTGGTGTTTGTGAGTTCATGTTTCCTGCTCAGTTACAGTTTTGATCACGAGCCATCTCCGTGTACTGCTCTCCTCTCTCTTATACTTTGAATGTGTCCACTTGGAGAGGCACAGAGGGTAACGATGACAATGATCATGGGTGCCCCTACCTCCCAGTGATGACTGCGGTGGAGTGCAGTTTGGCGAGGTGTGGTGTCAGCAGAGCGTGCGGGCCGCCCTTGGTCCTGCGTGAATGCGCCTCTCTTGTAGCTTCTTTGGCTCAGGTCCCATGTGCGGTAGCTGATCTTAGGAGCTTCAACCCTGAGTTACCTAGAACAATTCTGAAGTGACTTCCAGTCTGGAAGGGAAGAAGGGCCAGGAGAAACCTGTCATGACGTAGTTAGAGCTGATGTTGCCAACTACAGGACAAGTGACAGGTGCTTCAGAATGGCTGTCTTCCCAAAGCCTGGTGTCTCCCTGCACCATACCTGAGAACGTGGGCCAGAACGTCTGCGTCCAGCCCCTGCCGACCCGAGTGTACCAGGCTCCCAGTGGCAGAGCACAGGCGACTTTGGGACGCTAAACTGTGTGTCCACACTCTTGGGCTCCTGTTGTATTTTAATTTGAATGTCTGGGTGTCTTTAGAATCACTGTCAGGAACATTGAAAAATGTATACAGGCAGAGCGAAATCAAACTTAAGAACCAGGTCTCTGCCAGATTAAAAACAATTGGAGCTTTTAACTCAACATTTCTGATGGCTATTCAGTTTTCCGCAGTCTAGTACCCTCCGCGTCCGGCAGCTGCTCACCTTCTCACTAGTGGGAGGGGCCAGCCACCTCCCTCCTCACTTGGCTTCACGAGGGCATGGGCCTCCTGCTGTTGGCCAGAGCTCTCGGGCAGGGCACCCTCCCGCCAACTGCCACATTGTCCTCGGACGCGGTTCCCTTCAGCTGCTGCTGGGACCTCAGTGGTGGTGTTTTCAGGAGTCATGGAGATTTGGGATAGGGAGTGCACGTGTGTGTGTGCATGAATGTGTGTGCGTGGGTGTGAATGTGTGCGAGTCAGTGCATGTATGTACCTGTGTGGCTGAAATTAAGTCATGTGGTCAGCCACACGTGATCTCATCTGCAGTAGTATTTGGAAATGAGAGTGGTTTTGTACTGTGTGCTCACATGTCCAGAATTTCATTTAATAATGGAAGGAAAATGTGTGGTTACTGGAAAATGTGTATTGATAGAGAATTTTGTAAGAACTATGTTGTTGGACAAAACAGCACTCTTTCTCAACCACTGCACATCAGTTTCTGGAGAGACAAAAATTCTGTACATATTTTGGAATTTGAAGAATCCTATGTAAATCACTTGTTGCTTAAATCTGTGAAAACCAAGTTTCTTCGGGGGGAAAGTATGCATTTATAAGTGTTGTGTAGAAGCAACTGTTTTTATTGTATTGATGTAATTGTTTTTAAGTGTTGACTGTCTTCATTGCCAGTATGAAATTCATTAAAAATCCACGTTCCGTAACCACTATTGTAAGTTTTATTTTATTAGGACTCTCTTTATTATTTTATTTATTTTTTTAAGTGTTTTGCTTCAATGAAACATTGTTAATGGCTACTAAACACCATAGTGATGTAGAAATCAAATCAAAGTACTGCCCGCTTGAAAAACTTTAACTTTGGACTTTATAGATGGATTGTGTTCTATTTCCTGTCTGTCTATTAGGCTAATGTTAGGTGACACATAATTATGCTTCTCCATTGCAGTATCACCACTCAATTTCTGGAGTGAGTTAACAATTTGACTTAATGCAGGTGCTTGTCAACTTTGGCTCCTCTGAGTTTCCTAAGATGATTGTCCTGTTCTTACTACAGTTAAGCTTGTTTGAATGTTTTAAAAAATTGCAGTTGCAGGAAGTAGGCTCCATTCATCCTCTGTGGGAGAATCTGGATTGGTGGTGGCTGCTTGTTCATTCGTTCTTACCCCATGAGCGGAGCGTCGTGGTGGGTGCGGGTTGTGGGGGGAACCTTAGGAGATGTTCATACCATGACTTGCATGATTTGCCAGAGCACCCTCTTCAGACTGGTAGGGCTCACTGCCTTTATTCTGCCTTTATTCCCCAGAGGGCAGAAATTCACTGATACTTATCTTTCTTACTTTAGACTTTAGAAACATGTGATTATTTTCCAAATTTCACAATTACTTCTTCAGTTACATTTAAAAGTTCATCTGTTAGTGTAAAGAATCATGAAGGTGGGGCACCTGGCTGGCTCAGCTGGAAGAGCAATGCAACTTTTGAGCTTGGGGTCATGAGTTTGAGCCCACGTTGGATGTAGACATTACTTAAGTAAATATTTAAAAAGAAAAAAAAAGGAATCACAAAGGCAAAACTCGAATAGCTATAATTTCATCAGCATGCCACCAAAATATGTCTCGCTTTTACCATGTATAGATTTTCTGGTTTCCCTTAATAAATCAGTAGTTAGATCACTTCAGCAATTGGGAACACCTCAGTTGTTATATGCAACATATGACATGTAGTCCATATGATGGTGGGAAGAAGCTGGGAATGAAATCAATGGAAATGTTGAGTAATTTAAAACTAATTTTATGAAAACATTTTTAAGCAGCTTTTGGTCAAAATGAAACCAAGATTAGGCAGATCTCAAGCTCTGAGAGCCCTGTGAGGCCCCGGTGATGCCTGTGGGCTTTGTGGGCCCGGGAGGCACCCTCTGAAGGGGGAGGCTTAACCAGGCTGGAAGGTTGATGGAGGTGTCAGGAAGCAAAGAGAACACCTTTCTAACACTTGGCACAGAGTCCCCTCACTGTGGGCGGTCTTTCTGCGCTCCCCCAAACCCTCCCTTGAAAGTTTTGGAACCAGAACCAAAAGTCTGTGTCTCTAGTCACTTTGAGCTCCAGAGTGCAGAGAGGAAGAAGCCAGATTGGTGAGCTCAGTGAAGAAGGAGTCTGATAAACAAGGATGGTTTTCACCAATACTCCTCTTTACACACTTTCTTGAGATGCTATAGGAAGAAAAAGTCACAGAGGAGTGCTTTCGAAATGGCCAAAATGCTGGCATACCTATGTACGGTAATGTCTGGAGGTAGGGGTTTCAATTTCTATTTTTGTTTGGCTGGGGAATTACTGTTTTAACTTTCTGTCTTTATTAAATACATATAGTAAAATTTCAAGAGTGACCACAAGGAAAAAAAAAACTTTGAAAAGGTAGAAGAAATGATTAGAAGTGGTTACTATAAGAGAGTTGAAGTGTGGTAAGTAACTGGAGCAGAAGTAATTTTTTAGTGTTTTGTTTTGTAGGTTTACAGTTTTAGAACCATCCAAGTAAGTCACCCAATATTTGAAAAGTTCCCACTTTATGCTAACAACAAAAACATAAAAGGCAGCTAGTGGGGAAAATCTGACAAAAATAAAGGGACTTAAAATCATCCATAGAAATACTTAAAAAAGGAAACAAAGACATTAAAAAAGACAAAAGGAGAGACCATCATGCATTAATAGGAAGAGGCAGTATTGTAAGATTGTCACTTTCCCCCATATTGACAAGTTGATTTGATGCTATTCCAATGCAAATCACCCCAGAGTTTTCTGTGGAATTGGACATCTGATTCCTAAATTTATATGAGGCAAAGGCCAGGGTTGATCAGATACCGAGAAAACAGGAGGAGGGAAGGTAGAAAAAAGCAGGGTTTTCCTCAAGCTTGATAGAACTGTAGAGGTAGAATGTGGGATTGGCGCCAGGCTGGAAGAATTGACCTGTGAGGTTAGAAAGAGATCAGATTGATTCAAGCATCTGTGAAAACATGGAGTTTTTCAGCTCATACAGGCACAAGTCTATGGGAAGAAAGTGGCCTGTATAATTAATGGTTCCAGTGTTACTAGTTACTCATATGGAACAAGAATAGGAATCTGATCCCTACCTCACACCAAAGACAATTCAGCCTCATATGTGAAAGGAAAAACACTTTTAAAAATTCAGAGAATATTTATATTATTTTTTGTTTATTAAACAACTCTCTGAAAATGCATTAGCCATACTAGAAAGGATTGATACATTCAACCAGGTTAAAGGTAAAGATTTGTAGCCCTATAGGACAGCTTCGAAGAGATGAAATGATAAACCACAGATGATAGTTGCAGCCTATATAATAATACACAAAACACTGACGTCCAGGATAGTAAAAACAAAATTCCATGTTTCCAAAGGAGAATTGGAAATTGGCAGCAGACATGAGTAGGTGTGTCACAAAAGGGAAAGCTTGAATAGTCAACAAAGAAATAAATGTAGATATTTAAAAAAAAATTAAAGCCAATATGAAATACCATTTCATAACTATTAGATTTGGGAAGCTCTGTCAAGCGTTTATTGTTGGAACTATGTGCTGTTGGTTTGGATATAAAATAATATAGCAAATCGGAAAGTGCGAGCTTGTGAGTCTGGATGTGTGAGTGCCCCCTTGCTCCAGCAATCACGAGAGGTCTATATAGAACATGGTTTTCTAAATGTGATGTGTGGAGACCATGTATGTCTGTTGCAATGAAGACTTGTGGCCACAGAAAGGCTGACTGAGGGTGGGGGTGGGACACACGAGTATGCGTTTGGAGCCAGACCCTGCGTGTGGTTCTGCTGTCCAGTTTGAGAGCTGCAGGGTATCAGGATGTGCCCTGGGGCACATGAGAAACCACTGAGCACCATCAACGGGCTGCGGCCTAAATGGTGGCACACGTGTGCTGTGAAATACAGCTGTGAGAATGAATGGACCACACAGGGCTGTGTGCGATTGTTGATCTTGGGAACAGAGGTTGAGTGAAACACTGGTTTTATAGAGCACGAGCAAGTGTCCCCGTACAGAGGTAGGGTCATGTATTTTGGAGCATGGGAATGAAAACTGATTCTGCATGGTGTTCTCTGGGCCAGGCCAGGAGTGCGGGGTGGGTGGTGAGGGCGGGGCTGGGAAGAGTGCAGACTGCGTGCTGTCCAGCTTCTGATGGGCATAGTGGATGCCAAAGTTTGTTCCAGCGTTCATACTTCAGAACTTTGGTATCTTTACAGTTGTTTTGTTAATGTGTCTCATACAGTTAAAGTAATAATATAGAAAACGTGATGGAGAAGGTGCATGCTGTTGCAAAGGTAGATGATCGCATAGTGTTAACAGAGGGGACTTTAATATTTTGCCCGTGTCAAGGTCCGGCTTCTTACTCACTTCAGATATTAGCTCCCTTTCCACTTGCAAACATGTAGTTTTATTACTCTACAATGACTGATTTTTCAGTGTGTATGTTCCATGGGAGGAAAGACAAAGCCAATTTTGTTCCAAGATAATGTTCTTGAAAAAAATACTCTTGAAAAAAATAAGGAAATTGTAAAAAGGCCGTGTTACACTGTGTCAAAATTGTGTTGTTTTCAAATACATCTTGGAAATCCTAGCTTTAAAGTGGGAAATGTAATAAGGATTTCATTTACCAGGTGTGATCATAAAACAATAAAAGGAACTTTCTTATGTTGCTCATAAATTGGAACTGAAGTAATTTCAGATCCAGGAGACAGTCCAAAAATTGTGTTGCATAATGGCCACATACCAGAGTAAGAACGTTTATTCCCACAGTCTGTGTTTTGGGGAAAGCAGCATTTATTTGGCTAGGTGGATAAGTTTTGGTATATTTATTTAAAAATATAACCATTTTTTACAGTGTGTGTACATTACAGATGTCTTCTAGCTCTGAATTAATTTTTAATAAATAATAAAATCAGGACACCTGCGTGTCTCAGTCGGTTGAGCCATCAGACTCTTGGTTTCAGCTCAGGTCATGATCTTGGGGTTGTGGGATTAAGCCCTGTGTCAGCCTCCCCGCTCGACTCAGGCTCCCCCCACCCCAAATAAATAAATAAATAATTAAAAAAAAATCCTGCTGTAAACTTTGTTTTTTCTTTTGCAGTGACAAAAGTAATTGTATATATTCAATAATCAATCCCTAAGTGTCACATGAAGCTAATTTATTTTTTCTTTTTAAAAACAGCTTTATTGTGGTATAATTGACATAATCTACACCAAACATATAAAGTGTGAAAAGTTTTGACGTATTTGCCTATGAAGTCATCACCACAATCAGGGTAATGCATTTGTCACCCATTTGCCCATGCCTCTCTGGATTTCCTCTCTCCCGCCCCTGTGGACCCCATCATCCCTGATGACCACCGGTCCGCTTTCTGTCACTAGTAGGTTAATTTGCATTTTCTACAATTTTATATAAATTCACTTTTGTAGTAGTACTGATTTTTGTCTTCTTGCACAAAAGCTGAGGTTAAGTCATGTTCCTGTGTGTCTTACTCAGTTGTCTTTATGGCTGAGTGTCTCAGTGTATGGATATTTCACAACTGTTTATCCACGTCTCTGCTGATGGGGACTTGGGTTGTTTTCAGTTTCTGGCTGTCATGAATAAAGCTGGTGTGGTCACTGGTGTGCCTGTCCTGTATTCACAGACACTGTTGTTTCCATTGGGCAGGCATCTAGGAGTGGACTTGCTCGGCTATATGGAGGAAATGTTTTTCTTTTTAAGGGATTGCTGTGCAGTTCCCAAAGGGGTTCTACTGGAGACTCCTGGTTTCTGCTCTGATACTTGGAAGAGCTCAGAAGTTCTTTCTTCTTCCTTCACACTGAGAAAAAAGGTGGACAGACTGAAGTCAGTGATGCTTCTTAGATGCACTAGAGAGAGAGTAGTGGGCCAGTGACTCAGGCAGAGGTGGAGAGCCACCCAGCGTGAGAGGCATAAGTGTGTGGAATAGAAGCCAGCTGGGGCCTGAGGATGGACAGGCCGAGGGATGAAGCCCCTGGAGCCCAGGCAGCAGGCCTCCCCAGGTTCCCATGGTAGAGATCAGAAGAAATCCCCTCATGTCTGCTTGGGGAGGTGGGGAGGGTAGCTGACATCTGGGGTCTGACACCATAGACACCTCACCAAGGGAAAGGCCTCACTGGAGCCACTCCTTGTCCCATGCAAGGGGAAGGGCACCTGAGAAGTGCTTGGAGGGCATGGCTCCCAGAAGACTGATAGGCCTCTGTGAAATTGTAGCAGACCGGAATGTGGCAGGAGGCAGCTGTGGGTAACGTGCCATAAGCTCTATGGGAAAGGTGGATGCCATGGAAGGACAGATGGGGAATGTGAGCAGAGCGTCTAGAAAAGTCCTGGAAGTAAGACACAGGAATGAGTTCCTTTGATAGACCTGACCCGGCCAAGGAATAAAACCCTTGGGACAGCTTTAGGGTAAGTCAGTAGAAACTTTCCAAACAGAAATGCAAAGGTAAATAAGAGTGAAAGAAGCAGAACAGAATGCCCCGGCATCATGGGGCAATCACAAAAAGGTGTGACACGCATGCACCGGGAGCCATGGGAGAAGAGCGAAGGGAGCAGAAGAAAGATTTGAAATAATAATTGAGAATCTTCCAAAATTAATGATACAAACCAAACCACAAATCAAGGAAGCTCAGGGAATACTAGGTGAATAAGGGCCCAAAAGTCCAACACGTGGGCACATCAAATGAAAACACGGTGCCTGGCTGGCTCTGGCAGTGGATCTCAGGGGTGAAAGTTCCAGCCCCACATTGGGTGTAGAGGTTACTTAAAAATAAAATCTTGAAAAAGGAAGCAGACACGCTGGGTATTACATTCAACAGATGAATTATTGAACACTGCATCTGAAACTAAGTGAATTAAAAAAAAAAAAAGCAAGCAGAAAGTCCTGGAGGACACTAAAGACAAAGCAAATGTTGAAAGGAGCCAAAGATAGCACACCTCACCTACAGAGGAGCAGTGATCAGAAACCATGCACACCACGGGAGAGCAGAGTAGAAGTCTTAAAAGGACAGAGCCCCAGTCTCGAATTTCATATCTGGAGAAACTGCCCTGTGGGAATGAGGGAGAAAGACAGCCTTTCTCCTACCAATAAAAATGGGATTTGTACATTCATCCTGTAGCCTGAAAGGTTTTCCAAATTCACCTATTTTTGTAACAGATTTTTAAATAGATTCCTTTGAATTCTCTGCAGAGGGGACCCTGTCACTTCTTCATCTTGTCTTGCTGCATCAGCAGGAGCCTGGCGCAGTGTCGGAAGAGCTGGTGGATCACCCACCTCGTCTTGTTTCTGATGAGAAGACACTGCATGCTTTGTCATGAGCTACCATGGTAGCAGTGCTTACACACACGCTTGTTCCATTGGAGGAATTCCTCATCGATTGTTGAAGGATTTTTATCAGGAACAGATGTGGAGTTTCTCTCTAAGTGCCGTATTTGTGTGTTTATTGAGATAATCTATGTATTTTTTTGTAGTTTGCTGATACGATGCTTTGTATCTATGGATTTATACGAATGTTAAACCAACCTTGCATTTTTGGAATAAACCTATTTTGTTAGTGCACTAACTTTCATGTTCCTGGGCTTGATTTGCTATTACTTTGTTGAGGATTTTGGTGTCTCTATGAGAGATACTAGTCTGTACTTTGTGTTTGTGGACCATTGCCTGGTTTTGGTATCATTGTAATGCAGGCTCATAGAATGAGTTTGGAAGCCGCCTTTTTCAGTTTTCTGGAAGACTTTTTGTAGTGTTGCTGTTATTTCTCCCTTACATGAATTTACTAGTGAAGTCGTGGCCTGGAGATTTTTGTGGCTTTGTGTGTACGTATGTGTGGGAAGGTTTTTCATTATAAATTAAGTTATACAGATGAAAGGTTATTCTTATCAGTTTCTGCCTGAGTAAGCTTTCATATAGTTTGCCTGCCTGTCTGCCTTCCTTCTTTCCCTCCCTCCCTCCCTCCC